>OX457038.1:26643955-27038955 GCA_949752735.1 Lumbricus terrestris | reverse complement strand
CTACAAAAATGGCCCGCAGCATCTCAATGAATTAAGAAAAATATATGTAAAAATTGACAATTTAGACATGATAGAATATATAATTCTTTTCTATTACAAATTATTTTACTTGGACGTTAATAAATCGCATCAAACATTCTCTTTTGACTCAATTATAACAATTTGATACTCCTTTAGTTAATTAAATTTTAGCCTTGTGGCCCCCTAATGTCCTTCAACTAAGAAAAAGTGGCCCTCGTGTCCTCCAACTTAGAAAAACTGACCCGCAGTCAAAAAAGGTTGGGAACCACTGCCCTAAAATGTAGCCTAATCAAAACACATCTATGATCATCGGGCTTTTGTTGTGCAATTTCTGTAATTAAGCTATTTGTGGCCATGGACGACCTCACTTAGAGGCAAGAGGGAGCACTTGCCCACTTCTGGAAAATTGACATGTAGGCTATACGTTTAACTATAGGCTTATTGCTTCTTGCTTTTTAGCAATTTTTTCGCACTAAGCAGTAAGGATGGCCGTCTATTTTCTGAGAAAGTTACATTTAGAAACCTCTATCATTGCAAAATACCCATGTGCTTAATTCTCTCTCTACATTTTTTAAGCCCTTGCTAAAAGCAGACTGTGACCAAAGAGATGAAAGAGTGTTTTGTTCGGTCCTGCAAAAACATCTGCGGATGACTCCCGTGACTAATGGCTATGACTTCCTTGTCCTAATCTGGGTTGCCATCCTTTAAATTTTTATGTTGGCTATAATTGTGCACACGTTAATGCAATTGGAGGAATGAATGAATGAACATATAGATGAATAAATTAATTAATTAATATATGAATGAATTAACGAATGAACGAATTAATGAATTAATTAATTCGTTCATTAATTCATTCATTCATTCAAATAGACGAACGAACGAAGAAACAAGCAAGCGAATTCATTCATTCATTCATCCATTCATTCATTCATTCATTCATTCATTCATTCATTCATTCATTCATTCATTCATTCATTCATTCATTCATTCATTCATTCATTCATTCATTCATTCATTCATTCATTCATTCATTCATTCATTCATTCATTCATTCATTCATTCATTCATTCATTCATTCATTCATTCATTCATTCATTCATTGAATAAATGGACGCGCGAACTAATTAATTGATTAATTAATTAATTAATTCATGAATTTATTTATTAATTCATTAATCAAATGTATGGACAAAAGAACGAACAAACACGAGCGAATGAATGAATGAATGAATGAGTGAATGGATTCAGTTTTCTTGTCTGCTTTTCGACTGTATGTCGATATGCTCGTCTGCTTTGTCTGTTCCGTGTCTGCAGTCTTATATGGTTCCGTAACGTACGTTGATCCTATCGTAGGTGAATGTCAACACTCTGACAATCTTTTACAGAGCAGACGATTAGTACCAAGTGACCAAGGACGCTGGACCAATCACAGCTGCTGGCCCTCCCCCCAAAGTCCTTTCTGTCTTCCATTCGCATGATGGTGTTGTGTAAAATGAGCAACAGAAGTGAGGAGCACCTTTAATAATTATTGCATGCTGCTCTTCAATCAAGATCGACTAATTTATTAGCTCGCAATCATCAGAGCATACAATTGAATTGTAATCATATAGCTGTGTGTCAGTTTGAATTCTTAATAATATAAACGCGAGCATATATAATAATAATATTATTATATTGTAGATCAAATCACAGGCTGTTTCCTGTTTAAACGCATGCACTGCAAAACGCCTTGGCTATTATACAATGTATGTAACCTACATAATTTTAATGTCATTGTCTACCATCATCTGCCATCCATCCTTGCTCACATGTTCGCTGTCCACGGGAATCCGTTCGTTGGTTCTACGCGTGTGCGTGGGCCAAACAGTGGCAACTCTTTCAGCCTAGACCGTGCTATGCATTATTTTACTGACTGATGTGCATATTTATTGCAGTGGCATTAAACATCATAATATAGATCTATATATATATATATTAGGTTAGCGTACGAAGCACTTCTGAGTATATGTGGCGCTATATAAATGATAGAAATGAATGTATCTAAAGACTCAAGTGTGCACTGTGTTAATGTCAATGCGCATGCAGTGTAGCCTGCGACGGTGGATTGTGCATAGAAGCTCATGATGTCTGATGCATCACATGGATGATGTCATTTTGCGTACGCACTGCACGGGAAATGGCTTAGCACCCGGCATCTAAGCGCTAATCCAGCGCTGACACGTCGGCCTTGACTGTAGAGCAGCGGGAGGTCATCCGTCGGTTTTTGAGTCGAAGCAGCAGATTCGTTGACCCATTGCAGCGGAAGGTTTTTCATTTGAATGTCCGTCAATCCGTTCGGCCGGTTAATGTGACCACGTGACTCGGCTCTAACCCTTCCCCCACCACCACCGCCACCACCACCACCACCAGTCCACCACCACCACCGCCGCCGCCACCACCACCACCACCGCCACCATCATCACCACCACCACCGCCGCCACCGCCACCACCACCACCACCACCACCACCACCAGTCCACCACCACCACCACCACCACCACCACCAGTCCACCACCACCACCACCACATCTCCTGTGGACTAATCTCGGTGCACTTAAAGGACGTCCTTACAAGATCGCTCTTCGTCCTCTTCTTCTTCGTCGTCTTCGTCGTCTTCGTCCTCATCTTCCCATGATCCCTTTCTCGTCTATTTTGATTTACGCATGCCACTATTTTCTCATTTAGACCTCTCCTATTATAGGTCTATACCTTGACTTCAATAAATCACACACAGCAGAAACGACGACGCTGTCAGTTTTAAATTCAAACGACGCCCGCGCCGCATTATGCTGGATTTGGCCAGCAGCGACCTTTCTGCGGGTCATCATCGATTATCTGCGGCCGTCTGAAGTGGCGGCCGTCGGAGATCTGCTTTATGCCGTCAGATATCATTCGACCATAAAGAGACATTTCTTATCCCCTCTGGGCTTCCTCCGTCGTCGTCGTCCACCAAGGAGTGGCGTTAGAATAACACATCTGCGACGTTCAATTGACCTCAAGCCTCCGAGGCTCGTCGCTAGGTAGCACCACCGTCCTCTGAGACCGATTCTGATTGGCTCGCGGTTTATGACGTAGGAAGCAGCGCCCTCGAGCGACAGATGCATTCGATATGAATTATTCCCAGGATTTACTGGCAGCCGCCACGGACGGGAAGAGAGAAGAAGGATATGTGTGGGATAAACAAAACAAAGACGGAGCGCGGGAAAAAGAACGGGTTCAGCCACTGCTGCAGCATGGTCGTGACTTGTTTCGTTCGATGGCGCGCTGGAATCGGCGATGGCCGCCGCCGCCTTTGTAATCCGGTCGAATCATAGACGGAATTACGGGCGGATTTTGGGTAGAGGATATATGCCCCATGGATAAAAAGATGGGGATCGATTCGACGATTATATTCTTCCAGGAACAAGACTCCGTCTAAGTGCTTGTGAGCTGGTGTGTCAGCCTAAATGGATGCGTGCATGCGCTCGCGTTTGTTGGAATGAATGGATCTTTGCAGTCAAATCTTGAAGCTCTTTAGCTCCACTGTAATATTTCGTGCACATATATGTAGCCCATATATAAATTTCTATATACATGTTATATATAGGACTATATCATCATCATCATCATCATAAATATACTTAGGCTCAATGCCCGTAGGAGTCCGACGCCACTCTCTGTCTGAGTCTGTCTCGCGTCATGTTGCCCAGCTTTAACCGGTCCAGTCAGCAGGTCTGCTCCATATACCATTAACATCTTGGAGCAGCTAGACCACCTTGTCTGAATGAAGAGAATATTGGGAGAGAGGCTTGAAGGACAACCTGGGTCAATGCCCGTATGTGTCCCACGCTCTCTCCTCCGACTCTCTCCACCGGTCTGTCCTGACCGGCCTGTGCATGTCTGCTTCACATCATGACACCTAGAAGCATCTGGGTCGCTATGTCGCTTGTGTCTTGGTTTTTACGGATTTCAATCGTCTTGGTCTTTTACTGCCAGCGTATCGCCACCCATCTGGCAAACCTTCCTCCCTTTGTCCGGGCTTAGGACCGGCACAGGGAAGGTGTTGGTTCCCTGTGGCAGAGGATGGATGCAGTTTAACGTCGTGCCCATGCAGGACTATATAATATTATTATACATGTATTATAACACGCTATATCACGTAGGCCTTTCTTTATATTATAGCCTATATCAAGATACGTGACGCAGCGCCTTTTAGGCGCCGCAGAAAGTGTCACAAGAAACGGTCACTTGAACCCGCTTCTGCATGGTGAAAGTCGCTGGGTATTGTATCATTTGTATGCCATGTGTTAGATGAACATCTATTGAGGCAAATCTGTAAGAGAAGCAAGAGATGCATGGAGACACGTCTCATGGATTTCGATTTATCAGTGACTAATGTCACATTCTCTTTCTCTAAAATTTAGCATCAGACCGATAGTTCTATGGCTACAATCTTGTAGGGCCTATAGATAAATATATATGTATCTACCATCTATACATAATACATTTGATACATATGATACTTACATATATACATAAGTCAACTCAGTTTCTGCGCCTTTCCATATAGCAATATGAATGTTTTGAGACCTATAATTTTTTATTATTTCAAAGACGGCGAAGAGTTCTTCTGAAAAATGATTCTCCATAGTCGTCGGCAGGGTTGGTTATATACTCAACCAGCCAGTCTTGAAAGCCTTTCTCTCTCGAGTGTTCCAGATAAGCATTGACCGACCACATTATCCGACTGCGAAAGCATAATACTAGGCCTACTCATGAAGGGTTCAAGACCGTACAGTCTGAAACCGATGTTGGTTTCATCCTAAGATCTTGAGCAATACATTTCTCTCTGGAAATGATTACGTTAAGCTATAACCAACTAAATCATGTTCTGACTCTAACACGTTCTCATCCAAGCCATACCACTGGACGAAGATCTCAACGTGGACGTCAGTGTATAAAACGAGGAGCCTGTATGACGGTGAAGCCAGGCAGCAATTAGGTCTTAAAGACAATTCATGTTTACACATGATGGTCAGATTTCATCAAAATATTTCAAACAGAACAAGAGTTATATCACTTTTAGTGAGACCACCCGCTGTTTTTGGCGATTCAAAAACGTAACACAACAAAAAGTAACAAAAACATGATTATCTTAAGTCTCATCTCAAATAATTGTTTTCAAAAGCCATGATATTGCCAGACAATCATCAGTAATTTATTATTGTTATTTAAAAAAGAAACAGGGTACCAGCATAGCTGCACCTCACTGTGAAGTCACTTAGCAATTAAGACGAAGATCAAGTTGATAAATAAGAACTCTGTCAGGTTAATAATTTTGCTACTAAAGCAATGAAATTCAAATTTAAAAAATGAAAATGGCCAAAGTGTCAATGACAGACAAAATATGTATTCAGACACTTCATGAACCTGCATTGATATGCTTCGAGCACCGCTTACTCTGATAAACAGTGAGAGCGCAGAAATTAAGAGTTGAGAGTTTTGCGTGGATGAAAAGAGATCGGCTCGATGTCAATGGTTCTGGTTTCATTAAGAAAACCAATGCTCTCAAATCTCCGCATTTGAACCCGATGGATTGATAATCAATTTTGGGGGAAATATGTTGGAGAAATACCACGATCTGCGAACAAAACCAAGATCTTACAAATCTTATATTATAATTTGTTCGTTAGTTTCAGATTTTGAGCTCGCTTTTGTTTCAACATATGATGTGTTGCGCTTATAGATCACGAATTATGATGAGCAAACTAAGTCATGTTTGTAAGATGTTAACAAAGAGTTAACGCTCTATAAGTAGGCTACTTTATTGCTAATTCTCTTATAATAATTTTCATTTATTCTACAATCGGTTGACAGATCGCAACCGGTTATACAGTGTAAAGTGATGCGGTTATTTTAATTAACATCAATCTTAACTACTAACAGAAGAGACATCCTGCGCTAATATATGACAGCCTACAAAGCGCGTCTATCCTACGGGGGGCCTCGGGAATCGAACTTGGCTTCCATGATCTCCATGCCAGTGTGTCTTATTCAATGCGCCACCGGCGGCTACGCGTCAGCTGATAATTATTCAACAGCCCCATGCATTATTGAATAGCCTTCCATAGTAATTGCAATGATGTTTTTATTGAATAGCCTACCATCGTAATTGCAATGATGCTTTTTTATTATACATTTAATAGCCTACTATTGTAATTGCAATGATGTTTTTATGGAGTAGCTTTCACCGTCCTCTCATTTGCTGCGGTATAAATGATCCTCGATCAGATTGTAAAGTGCAGGCGGGCTAACTCACGGGATGCGCAGTGTTTCAACTCCGACACTGGTTGCACTCTGCCAGTGCCAGTCCCAAGCCTGGATAAAGGAGGAGGGAGGGCGTCGCTAATGGTTTTTGTTACCACACAGTGACGATAAACTGTAAATACCACCCCGCAGTGATTTCGGTGCATATGATGTTTTATCTAGTTAGCACTTCTAACGACGAGTCGCACTGGTTTACCACCGAGTGGCACCGACGTTCAGTACACTCTCGCCGTTGAAATGCTAAACAGTACAGTAAAAGTAAGCAAATGAGTATTAAGTCTAAACTTTTGACCCTTTCACTCTGCAAGGACAAACGATAACGTTAATTCACATTCAGTGAAACGTTTAGAATTTTAACTTTTATTAGGAAGATTGTACCTTTAACAACTCAACTCTATAGGCCTACACCGAAAAAGATGAGGTTTGTATAATATTATAGGCCTAACTGTTTATTTTTTTATTGTCTTTGCAGAACGAACAAAATGCGATATAACATGAAACCGAAACTGGTTTTCGTCAATCCGAATTCGTGAGTATCAATCAGTCTGTTGTCACTGCGGGGAATGATAGCAGACGGTGCAAGTGTCTCTCCTAATTATTTTCCTAACGAAGACAGATTCCCATCGCCGCAGCTGCTGCTGATCTGCTGTTTGGAAACAGTGTTTAGACGAGAAGCGACGACGACACACAGCAGCGTAATAAGCTTAGTCGTCGCTAAATGGATTACACACATGCACGGTGTATACGCAGGAAATATAAAAAAAATGAACGATGCACTTGCGAATCGAATATCAGCTGTCATCTTCAATTTAAGAAAAATGAACCATAACTGGCATCATTCATGTATCCCACTGATACCATCATCGTCATCATCGCTATACCACCACCAGTGGCGGCGCCAGGATTTCAGTTTCGGGGGGGGGGGGCTGAAGCCTCGCGACGAAAATTTCACATTTTCATCCGTCAAAATTTCTGACGACCTTTTTTTAAAAGTCGTCAGCCGAAAATCGTGGATATTTCAATGTAAAATAATTCGGCTGGGCCTTTTTTAGGGGGGGGGCTGAGCCTCTTGTAGGGGGGGGGGCTTAACCCCCCAGACCCCCCTAGCGCCGCCACTGACCACCACGACCGATGAGTTAAAAAAGGGTCATTAGAAAATTCGATGACTAAAATGGGGGTCATCTGAAAAATCTTAGGAGAAAATAGGTTTAGACTGTATACTCTCTCGGGCAACTCCGCAACCACCTCTGCCACCATTGCCACCGCGGGGGGCGGAGTTTGGTTTCCGTTCTTGGCGGGGTTAAATTTTTGGGGGCTGATACTCGGTCCAGAAAAGAGAGCACAATTTTCCCGGCACAAAAAGTTGATGAACTTTTTTTAGTCATTCGTATGTTTCGCGTGGAGGGGCTAGGCCCGAGAAAAGATACAATTTACGCGATAAAACATTTACTCTGGGTCTTCAGGGGGTCTTAGTTCCCCCTAGCTCCTGATAAATTCCGCCCATGAGTGCCACTGCTACCTTGACCGTGCACCACGGCCACCACTAGGTCCTATGCCACCATTACCTTCACCAACATCAACAACCACACCTCCACCATCGGCAATGACACCGTCGACTTCATTCGATTAAGTGTTTAGACAGGACGACTACCATGAACCGCGTGGATACACTATATGTATATTAAAGTAGTACATTGAAATGGTTGATTTTTGCAGGACGACATACATGATCGAACGCCTTCTGCACTACTACGACCGTCAGGAGCCACCGACGAAAGGTCGGTCAATCTTATAACACAGGAGAGAGAGAGAGTATCTTCTTGTTGCATGTTCTTGTCTTATCCAATAAATATCGTAGCTCTGCTGGTTCTTTCTACTGGCCATTCTATCTATTCAGCTGGTTCTTTCTATTGGCTATTCCATCTATTAACTCTCTGTTTGTTGCTTTCCCCATTTGTCTTTCTATGTTGTTCCCTCTCGTACACATGTAGCCTATACATTTGTTGGCCTATCTTTTCTGTCTGTTTTCACTCCTCCTCTCTTCTACTGTTCCTTCTCATAGGTAGACTAGCCTTCCTTGTATCTTGCTTTCTGTCTTTCAATTATTGAGCCTTGCCCTCTGTCTTTGCTCTGCTTTTTTGCCCTCCTATTTTTTATCTCTCCTATTTTCTGTCTTTCTTCTATATTGTTTCTTGTCGTGGCTCATTTCTGTATCCTGCTCTCTGCCTTCAATCTATTGTTCCTCCCCAGATACCCTTCTCCGTCTCATATATAAAACTCTATGTGCTTGTTCCTTCTGTGTGTCAATATACATCCTTCATTCTTTGTCCCTGGCGTTTTCTCTATTCTTCCATCGTCCTAGTTAAACAACGAAACCCAAACGAAATTAACTCACTCGGAGCTGTTTCAATACGCTGCAACGCGGAAGATATTGAAAAATGAATTAGCACCGATTCGTTGCTGGGGTTTGGCCCCCGACACCCCCGGTGTTTTCGTGGGCATATATATTTACAAGTTTTACATGTATACCTTCGCTGGGTTGGCCAGATTGAGTTTCATGGCCGCTACTGAACAGTCTTGTGCAAATCGTGAAGGGCGACGATGTATAGTTATGTCGTAACTGACGGTAAGTGTAAAAGTAAGGTAACTTAGGTAAGCGTATGGTATACCCACTGTGTAGCTGTGGTGAAATCCAGACAACGTCACAAATCGTAAATGACTTTTAAACAACTCGCTTCCCGTGGATGGTTTAACCGCGTCTTACATGTGGCTGATGAGACTGATGAGCTGTTCAGTGGCTGCAGGATGCGTTCTGCAAAAGCTAAATAAAATAAGTGTATTAAAGAGACTCGAGACCATGCAGACGAGTTAATGCATGCGTCATCGTTCAACGTATAGACGTATACTATATACTAACTTTTCATTTCTCGCTTTCTTCTTTCAAATATAGGCTACTGAAACTATTCGTTGATCTGCAATTCACCAAACTCTGCGACAAGACAATATATCATAGATCTATAATATATATAACATATATATATAGAGGTGACTTCATGGTTCCTTATGCCCGCACTGCCACTAGGCAGAACAGGGCATTTTCGGTCAATGGACCTTCCGCTTGGAATGACCTTCCCTCTAACCTGCGTTCCCACCCTCGGAACATGTCTGGCTCTTTCTATAGATTGCTCAAGACTTTTCTTTTTGACCGGGCTTGGGTCGGGAGCGCCTCTGAGTAGACTCCTTGAAGGGGCGCTATATAAATTACATAGATAGATAGATAGATAGATAGATAGATAGATAGCATATAGATACATGTATCATCCTCCGTTTCTCAATGTTTTCGGACTTTCTAATTCTCCTGCATTTCAAGTTTGCAATATCTAAATCAGAACTCAAAACCGAACTATATACAACTTGGTTATAGGGGTTCCATTCATTCAGCATCACCCCGAACTCTACTAACAATCTCCGTCTTGGCAATTTTGGCTGATTGCCACAAAATATTGACTGAACCGAGTGGCTGCCTATAGTTTGGTTGATGTATTTCACAAGTCCTCGAAATCGATCGCTAGAAATGTCTCCTGTCGTATATATGTGGTTCCGCTCTTCCGTTCTAAGCCGTCCAACCGTAAATACCAGTCCACTGGGCTTCATTACTTTCTATTCAAAACAACATTTCATACTGGTGAGTGAGCTGCAGAGCAAGGGGTCATTGGAGACAAACACACAAACTGACAGCAGCAATACACACACAGACGAAGAGATATCCTACAGCGGGATAGGCCTAGAACTTGACAGGCAAGGAAATAATGTGATGAATGAGGAGCAACAAAAGAACAAATAGAGATGTGCTCGTTTAAAGAAATAAAAGGACATTGTTTTAATTAACTTTAGAAATCAAGACATTCACTTGATCGGACGAAACTAAACATTTCCGAACACATTAACTATTGGTCTATTAATGTTGTAACTGGTTAGCGCTTTAATTAACGGTAAATCAAATTTTGTCTAACTAATTAGCCTGCGTTTTGTAGGCCTAAATTATTTTTGATTGTTTGTCAATTATAATTATTTCAGAAACTCATATTTATTCTTATTTCTGGTATTTTCTATTTTTTTATAAGCTTAGTTATCAGAATCAAGTTTCAAACAGATAGGCCTATTTGAGTTGCAGCAGTCCATGATAAATATTTAAACTTATTATTGCATTAAATTGAGTTCTATGCAAGTTCAGCAACCTCTTCTAATTTATTTATGCGCTCTTGTTGTGCGCAAAACACAATGGTGTGTGTAGTTGCAGTTTAACGTCACTGTGTGGTAACAAAGACCATTATTGTGCAAAACACAATGGTGTGCAAAGCACAATGGTGTGCAAAAACACAATGGTGTGCAAAACACAACGGTGTGCAAAGCACAATGTCAAGAGATTTTAATATTTAGATCTTTTTTCTTTATAGGCTCAAATTCGCAAAACCCGGAAGGTTCTTCTCATGCATGTAGGCTACAAAGCCATGGTTGCATAATCTACCGGATCATAACTTGAATCTAGGGAAAGTTGATATGATAAGGATTGTAAATGATGATAATATCTCCAACTTTCAATCTTTATTATCTAATGTGG
This sequence comes from Lumbricus terrestris, assembly GCA_949752735.1. Taxonomy (NCBI): domain Eukaryota; kingdom Metazoa; phylum Annelida; class Clitellata; order Crassiclitellata; family Lumbricidae; genus Lumbricus; species Lumbricus terrestris. The sequence goes on along the minus strand of OX457038.1, from coordinate 27,027,966 downwards.
ACTGGTCGTTGGTTCTGGGATATTGTCTGGAAAATAATACTGCTGATGCATACTCTTCTTTTATAAAAATAGTGATACATAACTTTGAAGTAGCATTCCCACTCAAACCTAAAAAATGTTCTAGGAAAAACACATTTCAGCACCCCTGGATGACCCAAGGATTGTTAAGAGCAATTAAAAAAAGGAAAAACTCTATATAAATTATATAAAGCACCCTAATGATGAAAATAAAAAGAAGTTTACTGTATATAGAAATAAGTTTAAGGTAATCCGAAATAGTGTAGAATCAACTTATTATGCGAATGAATTCGCTAAATATAGTAATGACATTAAGAATACATGGCGGGTAATTAAATCCATAACTAGGACCGAAAAAACCACCACAGAAATAAAAGAGCTTAAAGTTAAGGATCTAACGACAAATGTCCCAAATGATATGGCTAACCATTTTAATGATTACTTCACTGATTTAGCTCACTCGCTTGCACTTAAAATTCCATCTGTGGACCAAACTTTCAATGACTACTTGCCTCCACCTTGATCCATTATGTGCCATGAGGTCCCGTATGCACTTTGGTGTTGGGGGAGTTTCTCACTTCCAATCAGTCAGTGGGTCCCTGGACATGAAAAATCACCGAGGTGCTTGTCCGCCATGGCGGCACGAATGACGTAATTGACAAATCCAATATGGCCGCCATCGGCCATATTGGAAAATTTATCTTTCTCATTTCTTACAGCATATGCACGTGCAATACCTCTAATGGTACTAATTCAAGTATGTAGAATTCATTTCTGATATTGTTTTTGTCATCGGGGGTCATCTTGAGGTCATAAGGTCATGGTCAAGGTCATTTTTTCATCTTTTTTATTTCTTACAGCTTATGCACGTGTAATACCTCTAATGGTACTAATTCATGCATGTAGAATTCATTTATGATATTCTTAGTGTCATCAGAGGTCATCTTAAGGTTATATAGGTCAAGGTCAAGGTCACTGAGTTTCAACTTTTTCATTTATTACAGGATATACATGTGTAATACCTCTAATGTTACTGATTCGGGTATGTAGAATTCATTTATGATATTGTTTTTATCATCCGGGGTCATCTGAAGGTTATAAGGTCATGGTCAAGGTCATTTTGATGCATCAATTATGTCGATTATAACCTGAATAAATGCAGCATAGAAAAAGGTGTTATAACCTTATTTGAATAAATTTGGTTGACTTATTATGACATGTTAGAAGTCAATACTGCTTTATGTTATATTTCAGTGCATCAATAAAGGTTGTCTTCAAAATAGAAATATTCAGATTGTTTTGGATGTGTGCAAGCAAATTTGCGTCGTACGTTTTTGCAGGATGAGTTTTTTCACTTCCCGTGACAAAATATGGCCCAGAAATTTGCAGCAGCGTGGCAACCACAGCGTCGAGTGTCACACCTGTTGAACTGTTACATATAATTGTGAGCAGACTTCGTGACAAAGGATGCAGACATTTTGGATGGAAGCAGTGCACCGAAGCGCTCCTTACATCTGCGATTTAGTATGCTTCGTGTTCATTGTGTGTTGCAAGTAGCTGCAATGGCCACTCTGTCCACCAGGATGGCCCCTCTCTGTATGTGACCTCTGATCCCCAGTGCTTGAAGGATGTAGAGCATCAATTCCGACTGTGGGGGTAATATAGTTGTCTAATCTCAGCTGGTCGAACGTCTCACAGGTCTGGTTGACCTTGCCCCTGCCCAAACACCAAGTACCGGATCGGCAGTGTAGATTAGGCAAAGAGATCCACGAGGATATAGTTGACCCGATGCATGGCTACCATGAAGGAGCGGTCCTGCAGAAAGGAAGCAAGCCGATCAGGTGCATTTCCAGAGGGGCCACAGAAAATCGACAAACGCTAGCATCTATACATGACATTGTATAAAGTGCTGGATAGCACTGTATAGATGCAAGAGAATGTCGTAACCAGCACTGTCAAATGCAAAGCTCACGTCAAATTAAACAGTGAGAGGAGAGTTACCTGGGATCTATTGATAACACAGTATAGATGTCAGAGAAAAGGCGGATAAGGCGGATAATTAACGCTTCTTTGGAATGGCACTTGCGGAAACATGACTGGAAAATTTTGAGAAAGCTATTTTTCAAGATAATGCATATGCTGTGCACTGTGTGCAGCAACAACCTTCTCAATAACTGTGACCTAGGTTAAGGAGGATAGACTGCATGTCGTAGGTGGAAAGGTAAAGGTTAGTGGTGGACTACTAGCCGTGGCTTCACGGACTGTATCGTTAAATGCAGTCAAGGGGTTCTTGGGCTCCTCGAGTGCTGGATAATCTTGGACTCCCAGTAACTTCGCTCCTTTTCCTTGGACTGACAGTGCATTTATCGGACTTATCCACGCTGATTGCCCGCCAGCTGATTTGGTTTGTCTGTAGCGCGTCTCCAGGTATCGGGCATGTCCACTAGAACCTCGTGGGTCCCTTTGTATAATCTACACTGCCGATCCGGGTTCCCTGCTGACAGCTATGACTGTCCATACCCAATCTCTTGCTGCTGACCTGCAGGCCTACGTCCAAGGTGGGATCCAGACACGCAGCTATTGCCTGCAACCCAGTTCACTACGGAATCTAACAAACTTTGGAGAGACAGACACGCTGTTAGAGCAAGATGCAGCATTAGTAGAGAAGTACTTGGCACGTGTCTGGGCAGAGCCAAGGTCAATTACAACCTGTGAGACGTTCGACCATCTGAGATCAGACAACTATATCACATCCAAGTTCGGAATTGATGCACCCGATCCCTCTTAGAAGCAGTGGGATCAGAGGCCACATCCAGCGAGGGGGCCCTCCTGGTGTACCATGCCAACCACTTGCGACACACAATGAACATGAAGCAAAACTATAGAGCCATTAAATCGCGGATGGAATGAGCACTTCGGTATGCTGCTTATCACAATGTCTGCATCCTTTGTCACGAATTCTGCTCACAATATGCAACTGTGCAGACAAAGTGTGACAATCGACGCTGTAGTTGCAACGCTGCTGCAAATTTCTAGTCATATTGTGATGGGAAAAGACAAAAACTCATCATGCGAAAACGTACGACGCAAACTTGCTTGCACACATCCAAAACAATCTGAATATTTCTATTATAATCGACATAATTGATGCATCAAAATGACCTTGACCATGACCTTATAACCTTCAGATGACCCCGGATGATAAAAACAATATCATAAATGAATTCTACATACCCGAATCAGTAACATTAGAGGTATTACACATGTATATCCTGTAATAAATGAAAAAGTTGAAACTCAGTGACCTTGACCTTGACCTATATAACCTTAAGATGACCTCTGATGACACTAAGAATATCATAAATGAATTCTACATGCATGAATTAGTACCATTAGAGGTATTACACGGGCATAAGCTGTAAGAAATAAAAAAGATGAAAAAATGACCTTGACCATGACTTTATGACCTCAAGATAACCCTCGATGACAAAAACAATATCAGAAATGAATTCTACATACTTGAATTAGTACCATTAGAGGTATTGCACGTGCATATGCTGTAAGAAATGAGAAAGATAAATTTTCCAATATGGCCGATGGCGGCCATATTGGATTTGTCAATTACGTCATTCGTGCCGCCATGGCGGACAAGCACCTCGGTGATTTTTCATGTCCAGGGACCCACTGACTGATTGGAAGTGAGAAACTCCCCCAACACCAAAGTGCATACGGGACCTCATGGCACATCAAGGACTACCTACGTTAAACTCTTTAGCTATTATTCCCACTTCACCAACTGAAATTATATCAATATGCAAATCTCTTAAAGCTACACATAGCTCTGGCTTGGATGACCTCGACCCGTGCATATTGTCCCAGGTAATGGTTATCCTTGCTACCCCACTGGCGGAAATAATTAACTGTTCTTTAATAAATGGAGTGGTTCCCTCTGAGATTAAAATGGCCAAGGTGTTACCAATTCAAAAAATAGGAAATAACAATGATATTTCTAATTTCAGGCCTATATCGATTTTACCTTATTTTTCTAAATTATTCGAAAAAATTATGTATGACAGATTACTTTCTCACATAGGTCACATTAACCTGCTCTACCCATTACAGCATGGTTTTCAATCAGGCCACTCCACATCTATGTCCTTACTTGATATACAAGATAAAATTTCTAAAGCAATGGATAATAATGAATTCTCTATAGGTATATTCCTTGACCTTGCCAAGGCATTTGATACGGTGAATCATAAAATACTCCTGGAGAAATTACAACATTACGGTATTAGAGGTATTGCTCACAAATGGTTTAAGAGTTACTTAACTGATAGAACCCAGCAGGTCCTATGTAATGGTTCATTGTCTACTCTCAAATTAATCCTACATGGGGTACCGCAGGGATCGATACTTGGACCTCTCCTCTTCTTAATTTACATAAATGACCTACCTAACTCATCATCCTTGCTACGTTATATTTTATTTGCAGATGATTCTAACGCATTCTTATCTAACTCTTCCTACGAACAACTGATTAATCTAGCTAACAGGGAGCTAGCTCTTGCTAGTGACTGGTTCAAAGCTAACAAGCTCTCTCTTAACGTTAGTAAAACCAACTACATCATCTTTAGATCTAATAAAAAAAACCATCCCAACTACTGCTCATGGATTATCAATTGATGGCGTTCCCATACCCCAGGTGGAATCTTCTAAGTTTCTTGGGGTCTTTGTTGACCAGCATTTAAAATGGAATGTTCACACTTATGAAATATCAAAAAAAATCATGAAGAATCTTGGAATATTAAGGAGAATATCATACTTGCTTCCTACTTTAATACTGAAGAACTTATATCATGCCCTAATTCAACCTTATCTATCTTATTGTAATTTCATCTGGTCCTCAACATACCCTTCACACCTATCGACAATAAAAATTCTACAAAAAAAAGCTATCCGCATTATTACTAAGTCATCTTATAACTCACATACTAAACCCCTCTTTGATGATCTTAAGATTTTTAAAATTGAACAAATTAGATTTATCCAAACATGTGAATTTATGTTCAAGTATGCCAATAACATGTTACCTGCTGCCTTCTTGTCATTTTTTACCCCAGTATCATCAGCTATTACTACTAGAAGTAACCGTGCCTTTATATGCCAATACGCCAGAACCAACACTCGTAAATTTTCTATACAGTACCAGGGACCTCTAGTGTGGAATAATTTGCCGAAGGACATCCAAACTGCTCACAGCCTTCCGCATTTCAAAAGACTTATTCGTTCCCATATATTTAACATAGAAAGGATAATTGAAGGATAATTGACACCTTGCATTCTACTTACAGTCCATCTATCTACCTTTTCTTACTCAGCTACTTATTTATCTACTGGGCCCCTACCAGCGGGACCCGTCCCTTTAGGTGTGCCCTTTGTGCCCTACGTATGTTATTCTTATAAATTTGCTGTGTTATTTGTTTTATTATTGTTGTCTATTGATGTACTGCTTTAGTTGAAAATGTTTTATGGGTTCAATAAATAAAATGAAATGATAAAATGAAGCGTGCATTCCTGCACCAGTTGACTTTGAATGAGCGTAAAATGGGTCTACAGGTTTTGAACAGACGAGTTCAAGAAATTGAAGGAGATATAAAGCAAATGAAGTTTCAAAGAACGGCTTCCTATACACCATGCCACTCTGAATTTTCAAAAAGTCAGATCCGGTCCCAAAAAAGTCTAGAAAAAGCTAGACTGGTTTTGCGTTGAGGATTAGGCCTACGTGATCTAGATGGGATATGTGTGGCATCACTGTTAAAGGCTACACCGTCACTACACGTTGGCGACGGTCGAGCGCCGTTGCGAATCGAAGCGTGACGACTTCAACAACAACATCAAGCGTTTAAAATATGGGCATAATAAACATTATAATGTAGGCCTATATACCTATGGAAATATATTGGCCTCATTTGTCCTGCACATGAACCACTACATATATTTAAGACATATGCATGGACTCTCTTATGTAGAACTTGGAAGACACATAATTATTATGTGTACATTAAGAAGTTATATCGCTCTAGACTAGTATAGACGACAGAATCATCGTCACGATAGCCTAAGTCAATCAAATCGTTTCGCGGAGTCTAAACCCAATGACGTCATTCATCGGCTACTTCGTCTCGCGAGTCGCGACCGATGTGATTTGCTTAGTTTCTTTAAAATAAGTTTTCATAGTCCGATCAGCGTCAATGAAAGGCCATCAATGGGACCGCTAACTAATTGGCGCACAATCAATGCTAATGACAGCAGCAGCAGCAGCAGCAGCAGCAGCAGCAGCAGCAGCAGCAGCAGCAGCAGCAGCAAAGGCTCTATAGCAGAGACATAGCAATCATCCAAAATGATGTTATTTCACCCGAAGCTAAACCAACTTCCGCGTTAAATGATGCGTGAAATGCGTTATCTACTCTATGCATAGCATATACTGTATGCAGACGAACAATAAAAAGAAAAAACTCGCATTCTTCGTCTGGACATCTTGACAGTAAATTACTGTCAGTCAAAGCTATACAAACGCGTGCTCTTTAACGTGAAAGAAGATTAGCCTTTGGCCTATAGGGTTAGACCTTGACCTATAGGTATTAGGCCTTTAAACTAGCAAATAGGCCTTTAACTTAGTGCGCTGGGCCTCAGTAGGCCTTTAAATTAGCGATTAAGGCTTTAGCCTAGTGCTCATGAGGCCACGCATATTACAGGGCGTCACGATTTTTCAGTCCAAAGATGTCAATGGCCTTAAGCGTCGATAGGAGATTGGGTTTTCAATCATATTATTATACCGTTCTTTTTATTTATATATTTATTATGCACATGTGTAAATTATATAGACTGCATATATGTAATAATTTTATTCGTAATCGTAATCGTAAACTCGAAATTTCTAAAGCGCTACTCGAAAGCCAAGCGCGGGGCCCCAGCTTATTCACGAGCGCTTTCATTATGTGTGTATACATATAAGCCTATTTACGCACATTGTGTGTGTGTGGTCATTTATACAGACCCTTACAGGGACACCTCGACGGTGCCCACCCCTCCCCCAACCCGCATAGTTCAGCTGATGAGGTCTGCATAAACCTAGATCTATAAAAATGACAGCTTCATCTGTTGGCAAATGACCCGTGAATTACAGGAGAGTGCCAGACTCTCGGACACTCGTAGAACGACGGGGGGGGCACACACATCCTCTGATGATGATCGTCAATGACTGATTGATGATGATGCGTGCAAGCCAAGTAAAGCCTTCTCGCAGCTGCAGACGCGGTTATGCTCAACGACACGCACTGAAGTGCCTAACAGTCTCGTGTAGGCTACATACGGGTTGATGGTTGAAAGCAACGCGTCCGAATCTATCCGCCACGTCCACCGTCACTTGATATCTTAACTCCGCCACTGGTCGCACTCCGCCAGTGCCAGTCCCAAGCCTGGATAAAGGAGAAGGGGTCGTTAATGGTCTTTGTTACCACACAGTGATGCTACTACTATACTTCTACTTGACGTCTTCATTGTACACACTGCAGGAAGAAATGATCAAACTCGCAATCGATTTTGATTTGAAATTTGACAGCAGACTCAAAATATTATGTAGGCTATGTTGCCGATTCATCGATTCATCGAGAAACTCAGTGGTGATTGGTCAAGCGGTGTTGTCTCACTTGGGCGTGTTGGAGGGGGGTATTTCTGGGTTCGTCCCCCAAATGAATAGTTCTATGTAATTTGCGGCCATTTTCACCGGAAACCCCTCCCACATGGAAACCCGGAACATTTCTCTGGCTGCGTTACTGGTGTCCACCATCCTGACCATCCTGACCATCCTGACCATCCTGACCATCCTGACCATTCTGACCATTCCATATGGACCAAAACCGATCAATGAGCGCGAGTATCAATTATTCGGTGCTTATTTGTGACGCTCTGTTCATCATTGTGCATGGCTTTGAACGAACAAAAAAGCTGCTGATCGAGTGAGAAGCTTAAAGAAAGACTCTTAAAACTGTAATATTGATGACTATCATAAATATAATGATGACGACGACAACGACGACGATGACAACGATGACGACGACGACGACGACGACGACGATGACGATGACGACGACGACGACGATGATGATGATGATGGTGGTGGTGGTGATGGTGATGGTGATGATGATGGTGATGGTGATAATGATGACGAAAACAATGAAGGCTATGAAAATAGTGATAATGAGGGTGAGTAGTGATGATGTACCTGAAGATAATAATGACGATGATAGTATTTCTCATTACCGGTATCAAACTGGATTAAATATAATTTCGTGTAACCTTCATTCCTTCTTTTCCTGATTTATTCCCTCCCCATATCTTCCTGAATATTTGTAACTTTTCTTCTCCGTCAGTTCCCTCCCTCCCTTGCCTCCCTCCCTCTCTTCAACCTCTCACCGTCTTCTCTTTCCTCCTCTTCGCTTCGTTCGCTCTCCTTCCGCATTCACCTCCTGTGGATTCGGTCACAGATCCAAGGTCAAACATCGACTCTCCTTCGAACCTACACAATGATTGAATGACTCGTATATATACTATTACATATATATACTATTATATATATACTAATAATAGTCTAATATATATACTTATATATATACACTAATATATGTACTATTATGTGGACGCTCGAGTTCGATGAGAATCACGAGCAAGTCGTCAGAATGTCCCTCGATGGCCATCATGATTGCAGCAAAGAACACGCTGCAGGTTCTTCAGGGTCGTGAGAACGGAGGGGAGCCTGCAGCAGCAGCAGCAGCAGCAGCAGCAGCACTTCCAGTGTAGGATACTTCGCAGGCCACCACCGTTGCCACAGCCACCTCCACCTTCGCCCTCCTCGCCTCTGCCTCCTCTCCAGTCGTCTGCAGTCGATTGACGACGTTTCTGGTCGATGGTCGATCGGTTGACGATTTCTGTCGCTTTCGACTGATTGTCGTTGATTTACTCAGACGAATTACTGCAGTCGTCGATCAACGGAAGGATTGAAGAGGAGGAGGAAGAGGGGGAGGAGGAGGAAGAGGGGGAGGAGGAGGAAGAGGGAGAGGAGGAAGAGGAGGAGGAGGAGGACGAGGAAGAGGGGAGGAGGAGGAAGAGGAGGAGGAGGAGGAAGAGGAGGAGGAGGAGGAGGAGGGAGAGGGGGAGGAAGAGGAAGAGGTGGTTGGAACGGCGGATGAAGGAGGAACAGGAGGAGCAGAGGTAGGAGGAGCTGGAACTGGAGGAGGAGCAGGAGATGGAGAAGGAGCAGGAGGAGGGGCAGGAGCTGGAGGAAGAGTAGCAGCTGGAGGAAAGGTGGAAGCTGGAAGAAGTGCTGGTTGAGAGGCAGGAGCTGGAGGAAGTGCTGGCGGAGGAGCGGGAGATGCAGGGGAGCGGGAGATGGAGGAGGAACAGGAGATGGAGAAGGGTCAGGAGAGGGAGGAGGAGCGGGGATTGGAGGAAGAGCAGGATGGTCTGGAGACTACAAAGAAATCGAACGACTCCTGCATTCTTTCATTGATGCGGCGACCGACAGACAATAAACACGATGATGCTGGCCATGGATGCATCGAAAAAAATCATCACATTGACGCTCTAGTCTTTGTCCAGTTTTTGTGTCTAGTAACTCAGCCACTGATGTTGTCTTTTCTGGTCGTGTATGCTATAGTATAGAGCGACGCTGATCGATTTCTTTATGACAGACAGCGTCGTTTTACAGACACTGTCTGCATAATTATATATCTGTACATCGGTATAGATATATATATATATATATACTCTGTGCAAATCAGACTGGACTCTGTTACTAAAAGACATACACATAGACATAAGCAAAAGAAGATATTAACTTTACTATAGATTAATAAGCACAGACTTGTATCAGGACATACACGCAGGCATATGTATGTATATCCAAATAGACAGATAGACACATATATTAACTTTACTATAGATTAATAAGCACAGACTCGTATCAGGACATACAGGCAGGCATATGTATGTATATCCAAATAGACAGATAGACACACATACACATAGACACACACTGACTGCAGGTAGAAAACTAGTAAGAAGAGAAAAAGGAGAGAAGCATGGTTTAAATTTGAGACAGTGATAGCCTAACTATTCAAAACGATCTCTTGATTCAAAAGTTTGCCTGCAAACACATGCCATATAAATAGAATCTGATGGCTACTACAGATGAACCTACACTGTACAATGTACACTGTACTATGTACAATGTACATGTCTCTGTCGGTCTGTTGCTATGGTATAACCCTTTGCACGGATTATGACCGTCGGTAGAAAGCGCAGAAAGCACTTTTCTCCGAGCATTGTGATATATAGCAAGTTTAAGGAAAGAAACACCAGACATCATGGTATACATGTAGGTGTGTGAGAATAAACCTATAAGAATTATATTAAGCTAATTGTAATCGTAATCGTAATCTCTAAATTCTAAAGTGCTATACTCAAAAGCCAAGCTATAGTAAATAATCGAGATTGACAACTATAGTCTGAAGGTATCTGCTTCATTAACTCTAAAATTATAGTCTATGTTTGTCTTCTATGCTTTACTTTTGGCTGTAGGCACCTTTGTCCTAGTTACACTGCCTTCATGCAGCAACTGTAGCAGCAGAATGATATTATCTCAAGCAATCGCTATTGAATACTCTAATGACAACGCACGAGGATGATGACGATGATGATGATGCATGATATACAGGGTGGTCCAGCATAAATGTCCCGACTTTGCATGCGTATAACTCCGCCAATGTTTGGAATTTATTTATCCTTTATGCGTCAAATAAAAGGTAATTCACTCTAGTATTTCCACTGAAAAATTTGAACTGATGCTAGTTTAGGTTTTAATAATATGCCCGGAACAGCGCTAGCTACCATATTTTGCTGTAATTTGCGACGCAATATGGCGCCGTTGACAGACGATGATCGCGTTTTGATCTTAATTTTACGAGCTGATAAGGGATTCAATTCGTTTAAAATGATTAACAAATTTTCTAACAGTGGATGGAATAAACAATACCTTGAATTATCTGCTACGGAAAATTGATAAAAACAGGACTTTCTACTTGCAAACCATTGGAATTGGTGCGCACGGCGCTCACATCCGCTAACATTGCTCGTGTGTCCGAGTTACCGAGTAAATATACAGTCAGGACAATGACCAGGGCAGGCTCTGCATACAAATCTGCCAAGGAAATTCAGCGCAAAACAGGCAGTTTTAGAAGCACTGCATAACGTATTGGAAAAAAGATGATATAGGCCTAAAGTTAAATTAATTCGTCGACGAGAAATCCAAGGAGCTCTCCAACTCTGACGCAAAGAAACGGCTGGCAGCGTGCAAGCGTCTGAACCAGCGCATGGCAGTGCACGGCTGTTGGCAAAATTGAAAGGACGTGGTTTTGCGATTAGAAGATATTCATGGTAGGGACCCAACAAACAACCAAAATGATCGTGTCTACGCGCGTTTTAGCAAACAACGATAGAATTCCCCGGGGAAACGGCGTCATATTGCGTCATGAATGATAAAAATGGTTGCTAGCGCTGCTCCAAGTATACAATTAAAACCTAAATTTATATCAGTTCGACTTTTTTAGAGCTAATACTAAAGTGAAAAACCTTCAATTTGATGCATTAAGTATAAAGAAATGTTAAAAATTGGCGAAGTTATACGCGTGCAAAGTCGGGACATTTATGCTGGGCCACCCTGTATAACAGGTTAACGGGTGTTGTTTAATAGTTGTTGTTGTTGTTGTTGTTGTTATTGCTGCTGTTGTTAAGTGTATGATAGTGCTGGTGCACAGTTAACCTGCCGTTGTCTATATGCTGTTGTCTATATGTTGGTGCCTGTGCTGTTGTCTGATGCTTAGCTGAGTTAGCTCTGTTCTAATTGGAGGCGTCTCTTCCTGTGTTGCAGATCGGCCGACGGAAGTCCGTCTTGGAATTTATGTCAACAGCTTCTACTCCATCAGCGAACAGACGATGGTAAGCGTTACCATGTCACTTACCATGGCATCCCCCTCTCTTTCGCTCTTTCCCTCTCGCTCTGTCTGCCTGCTTGTCTGTCTCTCTCTGTGTGCTTTTGTCTCTGTTTCTCTATCTTTTTCGCTCTCTACCTCTCTGTATGTGTCTATCTCTCTTTCTTTCTCTGTCTCTCTGTCTCTGTCTCTCTCCTTCTCTTTCTTTCTCTCTCCCTCTCTCTCCCCCCCTCTCTCTCTATTTCTCTTTCTCTTTCTCTCTTCCCCTGTGTCTCTATCTCTGTCTCTGTGCCTCTCTATCTCTCTGCGTCTCAGTCATACTCTGTCTCTGTGTGTTTCTCTCATTTTCTCTCGCTTCCTCTCGCTTCTGTATGATCTGGACCGAGACGCACTAAGGTACTAGAGACTCTGCTCGTAACCCAGTAGCCTGTCATATGCAACAAAGTCTTCCTTATTAGCATGATTTACCTGCAGTTGGTATCAGGATAACCTTGGGCATCAGCCGCTTTAATTAGCTAATTAAATTTTGAGATGTCTGATCTAAAATGCAGTAGCGAGAATTTAGACGTTCAACGAATAGTCAAACTTTGGTCAAACTATAAAGAACTAGAGAGAGTCCTTAAATTGACATAATTATCGGTCATAGATAAACAGATGGAGTCGACTTCCCAGATTCGCCCAAGCTTCAATTTTGAACATAGGCGACCATTTGCCAACAAGAAATTTTGGACGACAAAAATAGTATGACAAATAAAATACAATATGATCTCTTTCTTGCTTTGCTCTCCCATTAATTTCCACCTCTTTTCTTTTCCTCACCCATCCTCTCAAATCTTTTCTTATCCTAACTCATCCTCTCAAATCATTTCTTCTCCTCACTCATCCTCTCAAATCTTTTCTTCTCCTCACTCATCCTCTCAAATCCCTTCTTCTTCGTCGTCGTCATCCTCCTCAACACCAATACTCCTTCCCTTTGACCATTAACCAATGATGTTTGCCTCCAATCGCATGTATGACACTAATGGCACCAAACAAACATATGAAAATATCACACAGCTCTCATCAAGCTTAGATTCGCGTTTATATGCATATAACATTATGTGTATAGTCTATATATCACACATAGATATATAAACATCCTCCCTGTGCACGACATAATTATATGAGCCTTGATGTACATGTATAGCCTATACAAATATGTGTATATTTATATATACTTCTCGATACTTTGAAGAGAGACCGTTTGACCAGCTGCATACGACCGTCGCAATGTATACGAAGATGCATGTCGCTAAGAAAAAAGGATGAGAGAATGCACATACATGAAAAAGTGGGAGATATATAGAGAGACAGCGAACGAGTTGCGAGAGATAATGAGAGAGGGAGGACAGAGATAGAGAGAAGGAGGAAGACGGATACAGCAGCTGGGAGAGACAAGGGGAGAGGAGAGCGTGGCCTTCCCTGTCAATATTAGCACCATTAGCTGCAGCGCCCAAGACGGAACGGTGTGACGCAATGGAATGGCGCGGAAGGACATCGGCAATGACCTGGTGATGGATGAAACCTATTAGGTCCATTCCTCCTCCTCCTTCTCTTTCTTCTTCCGCTCCTTCTCTCCTCCAATCACATATCTTCATCGATTAAGCCTTTTGCCTCTTTCTCTCCTCCTCCTCCTCCTCCTCCTCCTCCTCGTCCTCCTCCTCATGTGTGGGGCACGGTGGCGTAGTGGTGGCGTCGTTGCCTTGATGCCGGAAGGTTCGAGGTTCGAATCCACCACAAATCGCCGCGCAGGGACCTTGAGCAAGTCCTTCACTCGCAATTGCTTGGGCGCTTCTGCGTGAAACTCCGATGGATGCAGTGTCCGCGCTGTAGTCGGGAGCGCCTCTGAGTAGTGAGCTTGAAGGTTCGCTATGGAAAGGGATAAATAATTTTTTTAAATGTGTAGTGTCCTTTCTCTCCACACTCGCTCTGTATCTGTTTATCTACCTCTTGCTCCTTCTGGTCTTTGGTCTCTGTTCAGACATATTTCTTTTCTCATTCTAATTTCTTTCCTCATGAGTTGTTTCATATTGTCATTTTCCATGTTCTATTTTTGCTTTGTCGCTTTATACTCTGCTCCTTTTCCAGGAGTCCATTGCCTTGTTCTTCTAAATTTACTTCTTCACGATCTGAATTTATATTCTCATCTGCCTTTTCTCATATCGCGCGTAATAAATTTATGTAATAATAAAATAATAATATTCTTCCATGTTGTTGGTTTCGTTTGATTTCTTGATTCATTTCATCTGTTACTGTTGTTAACCTTCTGTATTCATTTTATATTTATACATAATCTTCTGTTGTTAACACTCTGTGTTCCTCTTATATTTACATGATCTTCTGTTGTTAACACTCTGTGTTCCTCTTATATTTACATGATCTTCTGCTCTTTTCTGTTCATCCCACATCCTTCAACGGTGACAGCATCTCAGATTTTGAAATTTTTAAAATCGTTGTCTTGTTCAAGATTTAAGTTGTGAATATCCGATGCACGGCTGTTGACTAAACGTTTTCTGAGTAGGTCTATTCTGCTGTAGGCCATTGGCCTATTGTGATTACGACGTGTAGACATTGCTCTCTGAAATGACATATTGCGTATAGGGGTCTATCATTCTTGTATCTTATAAATGTTGAGTGAATGGTGTTGTTTCACTATAGAGAGAATTAGATGTGTTGGTTGCGCTGTTGTGTGATTTAATTAAATGTGGAAATTAATCACTGGCACCAAAAAAGTAATATTAATTATCATAGGGTATGAAAGACCAATATAGGCTACGGGCATAGAAAGACGACCCGCCATACTTGATTTTTATTCAATGTAGAACAGAGAGCCACGTAATGAGCATGCATGTAGCTACTGGATTTGACGATGACACGGATTGATGAAACTGGTGTAAGATTCGGCTTTATAATTAACGGTGGGTAGAAAAGAACCAAGGCGATACCAATAGCTATTAGCATCCAAGGAGAAGTAGCATCTAAGATTCTAAGGAGAAGTAGCATCCAAGGAGAAGTAGCATTCAAGAAGAAGTAATCGTAATCGTAATCTCGAGACTTCTACAGCGCCCACAAAAGCCAGGTCGCGGGAACCAGCTTATTCATAGGCGCTCGATCAAAACAAAATCGATAGGCAGCGGGTCAAGTCCGGAGAGTCAAGCAGGCAGGCAGGCAGGCAAGTAACATTCAAGGAGAAGTAGCATCCAAGGAGAAGTAGTATTCAGGGAGAAGCTATTGAACAAATTGAACAATTCGTATGTCTCTTGAAAGGTGGCAACCGCAAAAAAGACAAACAAAGAAGAAGAATTGGACGTATACCCCACCAACATTTAGAGGCTTAGAGCCATGAATATGATTATCAAGAAACAGAGAATTTACATAGAAAAACAAGATTGCGGGAAAAACGAAATAAACACGACAAAAGAATAATCTGAGCAGATATGAGTTGCATGCATAAAATTGTGGAGATTTATAGAGAAGATGAGAATTGACGATAAAAGACAATCTTTATGTATCTAAATGGTCGTATCGCTGTTTGAGGTTGATCATCGCTATTTCTGCATGCGGTCACCTTGTTTGCTCGAAGCACGTTACGATGCGCCATGTCAAATTGTTGCATGGACAATTATAATGGAAATAATTTATTCGCATCCATCGCCGCTGACTGGCTATACCGTCAGGAGTTTTTGATGATGATTCGATCCCCGATCAGTCTCAAAACTTCTGAACATGATTAAACTCATATCTATCGTTTCCAATTAAGATTTTCCATGCAGTCGTAGGCTACACTGATCAAATCTTAATTTATCCTATACGCGTGGAAAAATTAAATGACATTTGATCGGTTTGAGATTGCTCCATATTGTATGCGACCGGCTTTACGTTCATGTATAGATAACGATCTGATTTCCTCGGGTCCAGTCCTTGTCTATAGTGTCAACGTTAAGCCGTTGACAGATCAAAACAGAAGTCTAGGCCGAGTAACGGATATCCATTAGCCTCAATTTTTGCTATCGTAAAGTTAGAACATGTTTTCTTCTCGTCTGTGGCAGACGATTGCTTTCGACTTATAAGACTTAGTGAGTTCACCTGTGCATACAATCAGGCACATACTCACGCATGCGCTCACATAGGCACGCATGCGCACGCGTGGCACACTTAAACAGCCGATTTACCATAGAAGAGTAGAAAATGTGGAATGGAGCGAAGGGTTGAGCAGTGAAAAATAATGCGTCGAAAGGCAAAATTCTGGCGAATGACTAAAAAAGATCATCAGATTCTATCGGTGTCGACTTCCAACATTTTGCTAACATTTCTGGGCGAACGACTAAAGAAAGGTCGTCAGATATTTTCAACGCAGAGGGAACACCAGATTCAAATTGCTGGTTGCGCAGGTCAGAAATTCTTCTAAAAATGTCCTTAATAATCAAGAAATAATAACTTTATGCTACTTTGCCCGCTAAATATTTTTTATTATTGTTCCTTTGCCTCAACTTTTCTACTTTGTATGTAAAACGTTTTGCGTTTGCTTGCGTTTGATGAAGAACACACTTGCTTGCTTTTAACAGACCTACACCATGCGCAAAGAGTTTAATCTTTCATGGATTTCTATTATAGGGCTACTAAGCTTTGAGTCTAAGCCTTAGACTATGTGAGATGAAGTCATTTGGGATTTGCTGGCGCTTATAAGCTGCCATAGCTGCAGTCATATTTGCGGATGATGTAATGCAGATTAAGTCCGGGCGATGAAGATCCATCGCAGATCATGAAATATGAAAGCGAAATTTCTCCAGAGACACACATACACACAGAGAGAGAGAGAGAGACTGAGAGAGAGACAGAGAGAGAGACAGAGACAGAGACAGAGACAGATAGAGACAGATACAGACAGAGAGAGAGAGAGAGAGGGAGAGAGAGAGAGACAGACAGACAGACAGACAGAGACAGAGACAGAGACAGAGACAGAGAGGGACTACGGCGTTAGGCTATAACCGAACGGGAGACGAGATTTAGTCTGAGTCATGATTAGGTCACGGCAAAGGTGTCATCTTTAGTCGCCGTCAGCGGCGCTGCTGCGTTGACGTCACTCGGGTGGACAGTGAACTTCTCTTCAACGGCATCTATGAGCGAAACTCGACAGCACACGACTGTCCTTCGACAACACGTTGCTCCACGGTCAGATTCACCTCCATTTGACGATCCATCAACGTCCGCATTCAATCGACGCTTTGAAATTGGTTAAGACGGATTGCCAATAAGTGGCAAGCGGTCGACAGCCATCTTATGAATACACAATGCAGTGGCGAGGCGAGGCGAGGCGAGGCGGGGAGACAGGTCGAGAGATGGCGGTAGTGGCGTCTCCCGGCGTCACTAAGATATATGCTCCTCGATAATGTGTTACATGAATTGTTGAATCCTGATTGGAAGTGATGAATGGAGATGGAAAGGAAATGGGAGAAAGATTATGAACCTAAAGAGAAAGCAGAGTTCACGGGGGAAGGACGTTGGAAAGAGATGGAGGGATGCTGAACAATGGAGGGATGCTGAACAATGGAGGGATGCTGAACAATGGAGGGATGTCGAACTGTGGTTGAAACATGGAAGACAAAAGATCTCTACAATGATGTTGTTAAAATTATAATTCCTGTTCCAATGATGTCCTTCTTTCAACTGATCGACGAACTACTTTAAATCATATTAGGTTCATATTATGACTTTAAATCATATTAGGTTCATATTATGACTTTAAATCATATTAGGTTCATATTATGACTTTAAATCATATTAGGTTCATATTATGACTTTAAATCATATTAGGTTCATATTATGACTTTAAATCATATTAGGTTCATATTACAACTTTAAATCATATTAGGTTCATATTACAACTTTAAATCATATTAGGTTCATATTATGACTTTAAATCATATTAGGTTCATATTATGACTTTAAATCATATTAGGTTCATATTACTACTTTAAATCATATTACGTTCATATTATGACTTTAAATCATATTAGGTTCATATTATGACTTTAAATCATATTAGGTTCATATTATGACTTTAAATCATATTAGGTTCATATTATGACTTTAAATCATATTAGGTTCATATTATGACTTTAAATCATATTAGGTTCATATTATGACTTTAAATCATATTAGGTTCATATTACGACTTTAAATCATATTAGGTTCATATTATGACTTTAAATCATATTAGGTTCATATTACGACTTTAAATCATATTAGGTTCATATTATGACTTTAAATCAGATTACGTTCATATTATGACTTTAAATCAGATTAGGTTCATATTATGACTTTAAATCATATTAGGTTCATATTACGACTTTAAATCATATTAGGTTCATATTATGACTTTAAATCAGATTACGTTCATATTATGACTTTAAATCAGATTAGGTTCATATTATGACTTTAAATCATATTAGGTTCATATTATGACTTTAAATCAGATTACGTTCATATTATGACTTTAAATCAGATTACGTTCATATTATGACTTTAAATCATATTAGGTTCATATTATGACTTTAAATCAGATTACGTTCATATTATGACTTTAAATCAGATTAGGTTCATATTATGACTTTAAATCATATTAGGTTCATATTATGACTTTAAATCAGATTACGTTCATATTATGACTTTAAATCAGATTACGTTCATATTATGACTTTAAATCAGATTACGTTCATATTATGACTTTAAATCATATTAGGTTCATATTACGACTTTAAATCATATTAGGTTCATATTATGACTTTAAATCATATTAGGTTCATATTACGACTTTAAATCATATTAGGTTCATATTATGACTTTAAATCAGATTACGTTCATATTATGACTTTAAATCATATTAGGTTCATATTATGACTTTAAATCAGATTACGTTCATATTATGACTTTAAATCAGATTACGTTCATATTATGACTTTAAATCAGATTACGTTCATATTATGACTTTAAATCATATTAGGTTCATATTATGACTTTAAATCAGATTAGGTTCATATTATGACTTTAAATCATATTAGGTTCATATTATGACTTTAAATCATATTAGGTTCATATTATGACTTTAAATCATATTAGGTTCATATTATGACTTTAAATCATATTAGGTTCATATTATGACTTTAAATCATATTAGGTTCATATTATGACTTTAAATCATATTAGGTTCATATTACGACTTTAAATCATATTAGGTTCATATTACGACTTTAAATCATATTAGGTTCATATTATGACTTTAAATCATATTAGGTTCATATTACGACTTTAAATCATATTAGGTTCATATTATGACTTTAAATCATATTAGGTTCATATTGTTGGGTTCACTGGCTCTAGTCTAGAAGATGATGAGTAATACTCAGGTCCGTAATGTAAAATAACATCGATTTATTCAATAACAGAGCAGTCTGACAAAGAGTAGGTTAACGTTACCCAAAGCTGACATGAAGTACGACCGATACAGCTGATTCGACAGAGCTGACGTGAAGACACACCCGGCTAACGGAGCCCAAAGGAAGACGGATGTAGGCCAGTTCACCAACGAGGTGGGACGGCAATCGAAGAAGACAAACGTCGTAGAACACGAACCACACGCCACGCTCAACAGGAGTCGAACACACACCACAGAGTAGACCCACGACAAGAAGCAAGCCCCCACAGTAGTAGCCCTTTTAAATAGGCCCTGCCCTTCCCTCAACTCCCACATAGTCAAGGAGAGTCCAAGTAAGGAAGCCCAGAGGGGTAATAGGTAGCTAACACTCACAATATTACGACTTTAAATCATATTAGGTTCATATTATGACTTTAAATCAGATTACGTTCATATTATGACTTTAAATCAGATTAGGTTCATATTATGACTTTAAATCATATTAGGTTCATATTATGACTTTAAATCATATTAGGTTCATATTACAACTTTAAATCATATTAAGTTCATGTCGGTTTGAAATACCAAACGAGGATTATTATTTTTATTTTATATACTGCAAGCCAATCAGTGTAGTGACGCAAACCAAATTAAGCAGCGACTTCCGTTCTTGAATGTGTGCGTGTGTGTGTGTGTGTGCGTGTGTGTTTGCTTTAACTCACAGATGAATTCAGTGAATTGTAGAACAAAACGAACTGTACCACAATAAATATTATTGTTATACTACAGGGCTTCTTAGACCAGCCGGCGAAACTCAGCAAACAAGACAGGTGACAGCCACGACTAGAGTGCGAAAAGAAATCTAGTTTACATAGGAACTTCAGAGCATTATCGATTTACTCATTGCCATGTCTTCTGAAGACGCATCTATTAATTGCCAAACATCGAAAACAATTTATTGCCAAGAATTGTAATTGTAATTGTAATTGAACATTTGTATAGCGCCGCTCACAGATTCAGTAGCGCTCCCGACCCAAAGTTAGCACTGTCGCTAACGAATAGTATAGTCTTCAGGCGCTTCCTAAACAGAGGGAGAGAGAGGCTGAGAAGCTCAAGACGTAGTTTATGTGGAAGACGGTTCCAGCAGGAGGGGCCAACATAGGCAAAGCTCCTGGACTGGGCAGTAGCCCCACGCATGCGAGGAACAACAAGGAGGCCATTAGCTGCCGAACGAAGGGCAGAGCGACCGGGGAGAGAGGAGACCTGAATACAGAAAGAACGGAGGTAGGAGGGAGCAACCCCATGAAGAGAATTGCGCATAAGTGTCAAAATTTTGAACTCAATGCGTTGTGGTACAGGAAGCCAATGAAGAGTGTCCCGAATAAAGACGTATAGTCTTCAGGCGCTTCCTAAACAGAGGGAGAGAGAGGCTGAGAAGCTCAAGACGTAGTTTATGTGGAAGACGGTTCCAGCAGGAGGGGCCAACATAGGCAAAGCTCCTGGACTGGGCAGTAGCCCCACGCATGCGAGGAACAACAAGGAGGCCATTAGCTGCCGAACGAAGGGCAGAGCGACCGGGGAGAGAGGAGACCTGAATACAGAAAGAACGGAGGTAGGAGGGAGCAACCCCATGAAGAGAATTGCGCATAAGTGTCAAAATTTTGAACTCAATGCGTTGTGGTACAGGAAGCCAATGAAGAGTGTCCCGAATAAAGACTGAAATGTGGGAGAACTTGGGGAGACCAGCAATTAGGCGAGCAGCAGCATTGAGTATTGTCTGAAGTTTAGAGAGGTAGAATGTACAGCAGGCAGCAATTTAATGCCCCGATAATTCAATAACTAGGCCTATGTTATACAATAATAATGATAATAATTATAATTATAATTATAATAATAATACGTCTCTCGTTGACAGCCTCATGTGTGCCACCACTGCCGAGGGAATGTCGACGCGAGATGATTGCATGGACTGGTGTGCAGAGGAGGAAGTGGTAGGCACCAAAGACATAGCATGATCAATGACGCCATCTGGAGAGCTCTTGGCAGGGCGAAAATCCCGTCTCATAAAGAACCCCTCGGTCTGCTAAGAGAAAACGGAAAGCGACCAGACGGCGTGACAATCATCCCTTGGTCACGAGGTCGATGCCTGGCATGGGATGTGACAGTGCCCGACACTTTCGCCCTGCCTCACCTTGTGACACCTTCCACACACATCCATCGGAGCTGGCGAAGCCGCCGAACGCGCAGCTGCGTCAAAAACTATCAAGTATTCCACCATCAGCAGTACCCACGCTTTTGAGGCGGTCGCCTTGGAGACCGGCGGCGCTTGGTGTAAAAAAGGACTGGGTTTCATTTCTGAATGGGGGAGGAAAAAATTGCTGCTGCTACCCATGACCCTATGGAAACGTCATACTTATTCCAGCGGATTTCGGTGGCTCTTCAACGGGGGAACGCCATCTCCCTCTCCGAAACATTGCCACCTCTCCCTGATCGACCCGAGAAGGAGATTTACAATCCGGCAAAACGAGCCGTGGAACGACAGAAGGAAGCGACCTGCAGCAGATGAGACCGTGTCGGCCGAAAAAGATCACGTGTGGCAGTTACTCGTCGTGTGTTACTTTCCCTAATAGTGGACAAACTGTCGTCGTACACTATACACGGTTCCACTGTGTGCTGATTAATATGTGCATTTGAATCAATAATAACAAAAACAAAAATAATAATAACAATAGCAATAGCAATAATTACAACAGTAATAACAATGACGATTTCTATGGCGCCGTAACACAGCCATGCCGTTACTAGGGCGCCTCACGCACAATATGACAGTGCTGCGATAGAGCGACAAAGTGCATGCATGCAGAAATCGTTTTCGAACTCGATTTGGCAAAGCTTCAAACTATTATATCGATCCAGTCAACATAGATTGTCTTTCACTTTAAGTTGAACGTCCATATTTCTTTAATGCAGAGTGAGTAGTCTATGATTATGCTTCCAATTGATCAATTTCCATAAAGCCATTCCAAGTCGATAGCCATCATCTCATCTCAATTTGCGCGACATGTCAGCAGCCATGTTGGGTATTGACAGCCGTCTATAATCTATATGATATCATTTCGTCTAAATGGAGTTATTGATATAGATATAATCTGGAAAATATGGAAACTAACTGTTTTCGAATTTGGCTTCCGTAATGATTTTCCTTTTACCACGAATTAGCTGCGTCGTTTCAGACGGTTCTCTTCGCCAGTTAGCCTACACCATCGCATTCTGTGGCTGAAATAGTTTTCATCCCTCGGTGTTATATACGGTCTGCAGGAATTCTGGACTGGACGTCATCTGCCAGCTGCAGCAGTTGAGAAACTGCTGACTGAGCAGTGCCGGCGCCAGGATTTCAGTTTTGGAGGGGCTGAAGCCCGCGGCCAAATTTTCCATTTTCGCCGCCAAAATTTCTGACGACCTTTTTTTTAAATTTTTTTTTTAGTCATCGACCAAAATCTTATGAAAATTTTCTGTGTTCGCCGCCAAAATTTCTGACGACCTTTTTTATTTTTTTATTTTTTTTTAGTCATCGATCAAAATCGTGGATATTTCAATGTGAAATACTTCAGATGGTCATTTTTTTAGGGGGGGCTGAGCCTCTTGTAGGGGGGCTTAGCCCCCCCAGCCCCCCCTAGCGCCGCCACTGTGACTGAGTCTACGTGTGTGCGTGGGCATCCGCTGCTGTCTCTACTAGAAGGGCTGTTTTTAAGAAGTTTTCAGAACTGCACAGCTCCTTCTTTTCTTTCCCATCTTCCATTGCAAATTACTTCCAATCGGAGGACAATGACTTTTTTGCTAGTTTTAAGTGTACAGAAGTGCTTCTACAACTTCACATTTTGCGTAGGCTACAACTGCACGTTAAAAAGCCCTGTCTACTAGTGATTGGGCCAATTTCTATATGCGTGTATCGGACGAATGTCCTTTTCTTAAAGACATTTTAAAACCTTACGGTGACGCAGATTGATTTCAAATTGCGGCGCTATAGAAATTCTATTATATGAAATAAATCTCCAATCGTGAAATCTTGATGAATCCGAGTTATCGATTTATTTCGTTGAGAACGCCAGCAACTACATGTATATAGGCTATGAGATGCATGTTTCTGGGTGAAATTTCATCAGGAAGGGTGAATTGTGATGCTTTTTAGCAGTGGCGTAGGCAAGGGGGGTTTCGGTTAAAACCCCTCCATTGGCTCCGGGGAAAAGGTTTTTTTGGGTTATTTTTCCATTTAAGTAAGAAAAAATAGCAGAAAAACAGGATTTCCGGCCATAAACCCCCCCATCAAAAATTCCTGGCTACGCCACTGCTTTTTAGTCATCCCCGAGATCATTAGAACCTAATTCTAACTTTCCTCTGCAACAATTACGCAACAATTGGCCCAACAACAAACTCCTGATTCTTCGTCAGATCTCTCGCTTCAGCTGAGTTACGCTGGTCAGTCCACGTTCAGCTTGGGTACTTTGGAAACGGCAAAATATGCCGGTGACACGAAACTGAGTATCCCCCTGAAAGCTATTCGGGGGATGAATTAATCTATCCCTCAGGATGGAATTAACCGGTCTAGACTATCCGGGGGGGATGAACCAGTCTATCAACACCAGTGATGCTGCAATTATAGTTGGGCTATGCAGTTGGGTAAACAAAGAACATTAATAATTATTTATAAGATGCCGGGAAATTGAATGCTTTCTCGCTCTGGTTTCTATCACAGTCATAGCGACTATGTAGTCCACCATAGGCCTGAAGCAGATTTTGACCAATTGTCTTTCAAACGTATAGACGGTGCCCAGAATGTGCTGGTCGGTATCATTGTCTGGCATGCCAAGGCACATGCCCTTGACATTCCTTCGCAAAGTCCAGTCTAGACATTTAGATGCCCGACATCAGCCTGAGCTTCTATATTCGGTTCCGGATTTAATTTTCGGACGCTACAGTCGTGACCCAACAACTGAGAGTCAATGCGCTGGTTCCACAGTCCGTCCATGCTACGAGACAACAGTTTGCCCAAACAAAAGAACAACTGCTGTGTGATCTGCAGAAAGTATACAGAATTTTCAAAGAGCGTTGATATATTCACCTTCTTTTGCAACTGACAATTCGACTCATTAGAGCCCGTACAATAGCAACCGCCCGGTGTGTTTCCTCTCTGCATACGGTAAATCAAGTTCGTTCTAAAGAACTGAAACCACTTAGAGAGTTACAAAGAGCTTCTTGCTGTGGTTTGTGCTTTATGAATGCTGCTTTGTCATTCCCTTTGATGCGCATTGAATCATTGTTTTCGTCAGCTGCTGCGTTCCTACTCTTACTTCCTAACTGAATTTCCACGGAGATGGAGAAAACTTCCGTCTCTGTTTAAATCTTTTGTGACGTAGGCCATTCCTCAGGCTTCCTTTTTCAGTTCCATTCCCGTAATATATTAATCGGGAAAAGTAATCCAGCTCATGACAGTCAATAGAAATGTAACGTCTGTTAGCCATGAAGCCATACAGAGCCTTCATTAGGCTATCACATGGCAAACGGATAGTCTATAGGCATGGCTTCATGGCTAATTTCACCAACAAGTATCGCTGAGTAATGATTAATGGTGAGTCTAAGCCAAGGAAATACATTGCAGGATTGATTTTATATACACAGGTTGATCACAAACTTAATTTTTATAAACCGTCGGTTTCAAACTTAATTTTTATGATCGAAGTTGAACAAAATAGCCTTTTGATTTACAATAATGGCATGTGCATTGTGCACTCTCTAAAAATATTCTCCGACTTGAATTAAGTTAGGCCTACATCCGATTCATAATTTCTTTTAAGGCCATATGGTCTTTTTCCAAGTTTCTCCATTATTCCACGAACGAAAACACATTATTGTTCAACGCAAGAGTAGGTCGCCATGACATTGGCCACATAATTATGTGCACATTATGCAGACTTAATGCATCCATAACACTATCATATAATATATCATCATCATCAATATCCATAGGCACAGTGCCCGTAGGAGTCCGACGCCACTCTCTATCTGAGTCTGCCTCGCGTCATGTTACCCAGCTTCTCACTGAGTCACTGGTCCAGTCAGCAGGTCTGCTCCATACCATTAACATCTTGAAGCAGCTGGACCACCTTGTCTAATTGAAGATAAAATTGGGAAAGAGGCATGAAGGACAACCTGGGTCAATGCCCGTATGTGTCCCATGCTCTCTCCTCCGACTCTCTCCACCAGTCTGTCCTGACCGACCTGTGCATGCCTCCTCCACATCATGACACCTTGGAGCATCTGGGTCGCTATGTCACTTGTGTCGTGATTTTTGCGGATTTCAATGGTCTTGGTCTTTTACTGCCAGTGTATCGCCACCCATCTGACAAACCTTCCTCCTTTTGTCCGGGCTTAGGACCGGCACAGGGACGTTGTTGGTTCCCTGTGGCGGAGGATGGACGCAGTTTAACGTCGTGCCCAGGACAATTCCAATTCTATGTATACGCCCATATATCATGATATTCATGACCACAGAAAAGACAATCGAATGACCTCGTTGAATATTCATAAGTCTGGGGAGTAGACCTACATGTATGTCCAAATTTTTGACATATTGGTCGATCAGCTTTTAATGCTTTATTAACCGTGGATCTTTTTATAAACAACTCTGCTCACGAGAATGAAGCTTTCTGAATTCTGCGTTTTTCATTCGGTCAGTGAATTTCATTTTCAAATATTTTGCAAGCTGATGACTTTTTTCCAAATAGGCTACAGTAAATCCCTCTACGTAGCCTATTGCGTTCAAATTAATATTCTGAATGCCTTATCTACCTTCATTCGATGTAGTATTTGGGATGTAGCCTACCTTGAAAAGCGACTAAAATTGTAAGAAAAGGCGTAGGTTATAGGCGTATACGAGTGACAGTTGTGCAAGGCTATAGCCAGGATTTTATTTCGGGAGGTGTTTTCCCGACTTTTTCTTTTGGGCAAAATTTTCTGACGACCCTTTTTAGTCGTTGAAATTTTTGACTACATTTTTTAGCCATTGCCTGCTTTTCTAACCTTTTTGGGCTCGTAATACATTCACGGCGTTGCAAAAAACACTATTTGACGCGATTTTCGACTTTTCTGCTCGAAGTTACATTACGCACTGTAGTTCTTACACACTGTGCTTGTAGGCTACTTGTAAATGCATTATTTCAGTTTTAAATTATTTCATTTGGGGAGGGTGTTGAAACACCCCAAAACACCCCTATAGCTACGGCCTTGCAGTTGTGACAATGCCTCATATAAATAATCCATATATTATCTTTAAAAAATTCTGTCATGTGACGAAATAGAGATTGCGGATCAAAATGTCTGCAACTTATGTGCGTATAGCCTATCTATTAATTTAATAAATTATATAGCGCCTGTGTTTCTCTTTGTTCATGTTTTATTGCTAGGACTATTCGGTAAGCATGTACCTACGCCAATCGTGGCGTGATCCTCGGTTGGAGTTCCAGCAGTTCCAGAATCGGGTCAACCAGGTCCGCCTGGAGGAGGACAGCTGGAACAAGATCTGGATCCCGGACACGTTCTTCCGTAACGAGAAGAGAGCGACATTCCACGAGGTCACGGTGGACAATCGCCTCGTGCGACTCAATAAGACGGGATACGTATGGTATGTTACCAAGTAAGTAAACATGTAATTAGCCCCATAGCCCCTGATGAACTCCACCCATGCATGTTTGACATAGGTATTTGTTTGTTTGCATGTGCACTTGTTATAGCGCCCCTCTAAGCTCTCTACTCAGAGGCGCTCCCGACTACAGAGCGGACACTGCATCGGAGTTTCACGCACGCCGAAGCGATGAGCAATTGTGAGTGAAGGACTTGCCCAAGGTCCCCACGCGGCGACTTGAGGTGGATTCGAACCTACAACCCTTCGGCATGCAAGGCGACGAACATACCCACTACACCACCGCGCCCTTGGTAGGTGACATGTGCGACACTGACAAAATAATTGATCCCCAAAATATTCACGGATCAACAAATCTGCTTTTTAATCACCATCATCAAAATTGCCATGGGAACCATGACGTCATCTGACACAATTTGAGAGGACTTTGATATATTATAATCAACGGCCGCGAACAAAAATTCCTATACCATGGACACATTGGACAGTCGCTGATGAAAGCGTCCTAGATATTATCGAGAGGGACACAAACAACAGCCACAGTATACAGTCAGATGACTTGTGTCATTCTGCGCCACAGGATTACTTTGGTGTTTCTGCACTTTTCACGATAGACGTTCGGATGTGGCAAAGATTTCCATTTTTAACACTTTGGCGAAGGACGGTCGAACGAAATAATATTATATAAGTGCAAAGAAGGACGTGAAATATCCAATAGGCTATATATATGCGACCGTATTTCCAAATTAATTTCCTCTGTCGGCTCCAAGAAGCAGAGATGAAGATTAAGTTTGACATATAAATATGAGGAAAAATCACACGCATGGAAACAGCCACGATGAGCGGATTATAATATGCTCTCAAGTTTAGTGCGATCGCTTTTGACGAATGGTATAGTTTTTTTTATAAGAAGACAGTAAAAAGAGATCAGTTTTATTAGCATGAGTGCTCAACAGAATGTATGTGTAAATACGAATATAGATAATGACGATAAAATGGTGCTGCTGCTGCTGCTGCTGCTGCTGCTGCTGTTGATGATGAAGACAACGAAGATGACGATGACGACGATAATAATAATGACGACCAAAACTCAAAGGGTGAAAATGAATAATGATTAATTAATTGGAAAATGAATACTGCATGATAGTCATGCATGATCAAGGACCAGAATGGATGTATGATGTCATGATGACGATGATGATGATGATGATGATGATGATGATGATGATGATGATGATGATGATGATGATGATGATGATGATGATGATGATGATGATGATGATGATGATGATGATGATGATGATGATGATGATGATGATGATGATGATGATGATGATGATGATGATGATGATGATGATGATGATGATGATGATGATGATGATGATGATGATGATGTCATGATGACGACGACGACGACGACGACGATGATGATGATGATGATGATGATGATGATGATGATGATGATGGTGGTGGTGGTGGTGGTGGTGATGATGATGATGATGATGATAATGATTATGATGATGGTGGTGATGGTGATGATGATGATGATGGTGATGATGATGATGGTGATGATGGTGATGGTGATGATGATGATGATTGTGATGATGGTGATGGTGATGGTGGTGGTGATGGTGGAGGTGATGACAATTCAATAAAAAGGAAAAATATTCGGACTGTAAGACGGACAATGGATGACACATATATATATGTTATGTTACATTGTATATATATATATATGCCCATGCATCAGGGAAAAACTCCTTTTAAACCTAAGAATGTATATACGTCTTTAGGATTTTTTCTGATACAGACTTATAAATGAGAACTTATATATATATATATATATATATATATACATATATATATATACATATTATATATATATATATAACGGCGAAGCGACCGCTTTGATCATGCAGGTATAGGTTGCGTCTGATTGATACCACGTGGCATCGGTGGTCATCACGTGGTCATGATGACGTCACCATAAATCGGAGGAGCATCGCTTCCGGTTGCCGTCGCAAGATGAATGAGTCATAACCAGCAACCAGCAGCAGCGTCAGTGGCGACCGGCGATTGGTTGACACTGATGGATTTGAATCCCGTGCTCTGCTGCTGCTGCTGCTGCTGCTGCTGCTGCTGCTGCTGCTGCTGCTGCTGCTGCTGCTGCTGCTGCTGTGGAGTCGGGTCAAGAGATGACGTTGACACATTCGTTGCCATCAGCATTAGCAACCATCTTCCGCAGCTCAGTCTCGCACTTCAGCTGCGTCTGCAGCATCACATGCACAACAAGACGCAACGGCCAATTCAGCTGCCATATATTATAACCAAGCATGTGGGCAGCAGCATGATATAATAAATTAATAATCATTGTAATGCGCCGTGACGCTGAACTATGGCGACCAATAATTGTCTGTCTGTCTGTCTGTGTCTTTCTGTCTCTCTGTCTGTCTCTGTTTATCTGTCTGTTTATTTGTCTGTCTCTTTCTGTCTGTCTGTCTGTCTGTCTGTCTCTCTCCCTCCTCTCCCTCACCCTCCCTCTCTCTCCCTCTCCCTCCCTCTCCCTCTTCCTCCCTCTTCCTCTCCCTCCTCCCTCTCTCTGTCTCTCTCCATCTCACTCTCTATCTCTGTCTGTCTGTCTGTCTGTCTGTCTGTCTCTCTCCCTCCTCTCCCTCACTCTCCCTCTCTCTCCCTCTCCCTCCCTCTCCCTCCTCCCTCTCTCTGTCTCTCTCCCTCTCTCTCTCTATCCCTGTCTGTCTGTCTCTCTCTCTGTCTCTCTGTGTGTCTGTGTGTGTGTGTGTGTCTCTCTCTCTCTCTCTAAATCACTCACGTTATTGCTCCCATCGTTCCTGCCTTCACTCATCGTCCAAGAATGTTATTCGTAAGTTCACGTAAGTTCATTTAATTAATTTTGTTTGTGGTTTATCGTCGGCCATACATGAAACATCTTAAGCCTGATGTGCATAGCAACTGAGTACTTAGCAGTACCTCGCGCACCCTCGGCAAATATAAAATGTTCAATATATCATTCTTTGTGCTTTATTTATATCACTCCGTGCACGTATCATTAAATTCTAGTTGATCTATGCCGTGCAGCCGTGCAACCGTGCAGCGGACGTTTAGACACAGTGCACATTGCACAATATGCTTCCTATATAGTTACAGCGATCTCCGATCTAAATTGAAGACTGTTCCATTTTCATTCGGTTGCAAATTAAGGCGTTTCTGTTTCTAAGCAGATTTGCCGAGTTTAATCCATGTGAGTCGCGCTGCTATGTATGTGTATAGATATGAGCATGCTGCATGCGTGTCTATACGCATGTACATATGCATAGATTGAATTACGATACTATTGTCTGTTGTATATTGAGCGTTATTTGTCTTCTTTTAAGAATCTCGGCGACGCTGTCTTGTCCGATGCGACTTCAAAAGTATCCAATGGACACGCAGAGCTGTCCGATGATGTTCGAAAGCTGTATGTATATATACGATGATATCCATGCCTTCTTTGTGTGTATACGTAATTACGTATGTATCCTGCGTGCAACCGAAGCTTTTATATAGCGCCTCTTCAGTCTCTACAGCAGCTACTAGAGTAACTAGACGGAGCTTCTACATGTAAGTCGCACCCATTCTTTGGAGAGAAACATATGATGGCGGAATGAGGGAGAGTAAGAGCGACAAGATATTTTAGCGACCTTCAAGGCCCAACCGTAATAGGCCAAGCATGCATGCAGACCAAACTAAGACATCATTAGAGCAGAAACGACAACCGCGTGATGAAGACGACAACAATGTATATATATATATATATAATCACTTTCTGCATTCAGTGATGAGTGAGAGATATCATCGCACATAAAAGCAGAAGCAGCGACTTGTCTTCTGTTACACATCAATGAATGATTGACTTTCTATGGCAACCATATCTGACGATGTCTAATAAAGAATATATATATATACATATATATATATATGAATGTATATATAATATTATAGGCAATGCTGTGCATTAGAACAGTGCTTTCTATATACAGGTCCTTAGCGCAGCGCTATATAATAATAATGATAATAATAATAATTGTCGTGATGGATAGATGGATGTAGAGATGATGCATATAAGATGGATGAGAGCAATGTATGTTTGTCTGTCGACGCATGCGCAGTTGGTTACACGATGGATGTGATGTACTTCGCGTGGCTATCGAATCCAATCGAGATCGACAAAGGCATCGAACTGCCGCAGTTCAAACTACGACACACAATCCTCTTCGATTGCTCGCAGAACTACACTGGAGGTAACTGCATGCATGCGGACACATCCACACACGTACACACACACGCACACACACGTGTGCGCACAGTCACACTCACCACACACTCACACACAAGCACACCCGATCATATACGCACACACACGCACAGGCACACACTCACCACACACTCACACACACACACACACACACACACACACGCACATACACACACACACACACTATGCATCAATGCACCACGCACAAACGCAAATGCTCTCTTCGATCTACTTTATTAAATAACATTCGTGACGAAGTGATGATCAAAGCATTAATCGCAGCGGTATTGGCACGTCGGTTTGAGGAGGGTTAAAATATTGGTTGTCTGTAATACGTATGATCTTGAATGGTATCAGCGCTTATGTGCATGTGCAGTTGGCTAGAAAAGGGCTCATATGCAAATACAATAACTTTGCACTGCATGTGTAAATGGTTATGACAATAATAGTTAGCCTACTAACCAAGAAAAAGGTTTCATGATTATGTCATAATATTGTCACAATAGCCTATAAATTTATAAATACAATGAGCATATATACGACAATGCAATACAGTAAAATGTGGACAAATTTTGGCAAATTTCTTGACTTGTCACAGTTTTCACTATATGTACATTGTATATAGGCCTATCCTCATGCATTCTCCTGTTACAACATTTTACTTCTCATGCTCTTTGGCACGTGCACGCTTTTATCTCTTCTTCTAGAAGTGCCAACAACTTTTGCTTGTAGGGTTAAAAAAAGGTGCAGGCAAAAGACGCCTTTGGTCCCGATTATATGTAATCGGTGTTGATGCCCCTGAGGTGACAAGGATGATGAGAACGATGATGATGACGATGATGATGACGACGACGATGATGATAACAATGATGATGACTATACTGCATGCGACCATAAATAAAACAAAGCGATATTATGAGGCATTGTCGCTGAATAGAGACTGACTATACCGTATGCATGTTTAAGGATGCCATCTACAATATCATAATTATCATTGGATGTTTATGAAGCGCTATACTGCGTGAGGATCGAGTTGCCTAAGATGTTGGTTAAACGTTTCCTTCGTTAGATCTGCCTTCTGTTGATGAACATCTATAGACATTGCATGAGTAATGAGGAAAGGACTTACAAACACCTAGAAACACTATAATATAATTGAAATGGAACCAATATCAGCTGAACTTGTTTGCCCCCAGACGTAAGAAAGACCCCAGGGCATATTTGTGAATTCTTTCATGCAAACACAACCACAACGCAGGTCAGACACACCAAAACCCATACATGCAGCTTATATTAATTATTATGTATACGTCTGTGGTTCTTTCATACACCCCCATGAGTAGTCCTTATGCGTGGATCGCATCTATGGTTGTCGTAGGTGCGTTTCCCTGCCTCGAGATCCGGTTCGTTCTGCGACGTGACTTCGGATACTTCCTCATCCAGGTCTACGTCCCATCGATGCTGATCGTCATCCTCTCCTGGGTCTCGTTCTGGATCAACGTCGACGCCTCCCCCGCACGGGTCTCCATCGGTCTCTTGACGGTCCTCACGACGACGACTCAGAGCACGGGCATCAACTCGTCTCTGCCTCGCGTCTCCTACGTCAAGGCCATCGACGTCTGGATGTCCGCCTGCCTCGTCTTCGTCTTCACAGCCCTACTTGAGTACGCCGTCGTCAACGTACTCGCCCGACGACGGGGAGTTCGCATACTCCACTCCATACCGAGGCCGCAGTTTGGAATGCATCTGATGCAGCAACAGCAGCCACCGCCTCCGCCTAACGCAGAAAGCCAGCTCGATCAGGTAATCTTATAGTATATAAAGCAGAATGTTTGTGTATCTCTCTGTGATTGTGTGTCTGTCCCAAGAAAGGCTCTGAAACCGTATGCATTTGAATGACGAAACATTTTTAAAAATCTTCTTATCCGAATTTGTAGGTCAACGCGACTATTTTCAGCTCTCAATTCACTTTAAAACCCGAGATATGAACATTCGACGTGTATTTAGCCTATAGATATAGTTGCTTTAATAATTATGTGTCATAAGCAAGGCAGCTCGAATTTAGTTAGCGAGTCTAAGGGTGGGGAGCGGTGGGATGGGGGCGGGGGCGGAGTGGGGTGTTGGGGTGGGGGATGAGGGGGTGGTGGGTGTGGGTGGGGATGGAGTGGATTGAGTGCGTGGGGTGCGGTGGAGGGGTGGGAGTGGGAGGTAGGGTTGTGACCGGAGCGGGTCGAATGCTAAATTTCCCGGGCAACGCCGGATACCCCAGCTAGTATATGTATATAATTATACCAGTACAATGTCATGCATATGTAGTTATGTATATATACAATCAGTACATGTGTAAGTATTTTGATCCTTGTAATATCTATAGGCTCATAAGTGTATGCATACGTTTTTAGATCTACATAATGGTGCATTATAGTGTTTAGAGTAGCCTACAGACCGAGTTTAGACACACATTTTAATGCATGCATAAGTATTGCGATGCATATTTTAATATGTGCATAAAATATTTGATTATCATCAATATGCATGCTATTGAGATGCAGTGCTTAATCTAGTTAGTCCCCTGCTTTAAAGAATGGATGAATCCGGGGGGGTTTCTGGGAAGGGGAAAAACAAACCACCTTTGGCAGATGATTTTTTAATTATACCAGCTTTGTATTTTGACTGTTGCTGTGTTTCTTCGATGAAGTTCATGTTGTCAATGTTTCTGTTGACCTTTTTTCTCTCTCTGATTTCTTACGACCTTTTTATTGCTAGATGTATCGTCTATTCGTCTATTTTATTTCTGATGACCTTTTAAAAGTCTTTCACCTTTTCTCAAATTCCCTATGATCCTTTGGAATCATGCGCATGGACTATTTTGTTTCTCGCGACCTTTTTAATTTATCGATGCAACATCAGTTCACCAGACAATTAATTTTTCTGGGGTGGGGGAAATCTTCCATATATTATTTTCCTGGAGGTTAAGTGTCATAATAAGTTATATACATGCGAACAGTAGCTATCGAATTTTTCAGGGATGTGTCTAGATTAATCACTGATTGGGATGTGTAGTGCAATATGACGTAGCATTTTCAACAACCTCCTCGCTCGGTCGTCAATCAGCCAGCCATCAATCGCAGTCACCGCCGCCGTTTACTGCAGACGCATTCTTGGAGCGGCATATGTATAGGCTACAGCTAAAATTTCAACCGTATACATGACGCTACCTCAGCTTCAGCTCCTCCAGAATTCTCTGTCACTGATCACCGTCATTGCTAAATCCCTCTAAAACTCAGTTCATCTGGTTTGGTACTCGCAGGCACTTAATAGCAGCAACTTTCCCTGATATCTCGTTCTCTCTCACAGTGCGAGACCTTGGAATTACTTTGGATCAATTTCTCAAAGCATATCAGTTTGGTCACTCGTAGTTGCTACTACCAGCTTCGGCAAATCCGAGTTGTCTCAAGATCCCTCTCTCATAGTGTTACTCTGGCACTTGTACATGCCTTTGTCACCAGTAGAATTGATCATTGCAGTTCGGTACTCGTGGGTCTGCCACTTGGACTAATTGAGCGCCTTGATTGAGTTCTTCGTTCGGCTGCTCGCCTCATTGGCCGCATTCCTAAATATGCCCCCGTTCTGCTTATATGCGTGACGTTCTTCACTGGCTCCCTGTTTCACAGCGCATCTCCTACCGGGTTTCTGCACTTGCTTGGCGATGCCTTCTTGATTATACTCCATCATACCTGTCTAGCCTTTGTCGACCTGTCTCCGACCTTGCAGCCCTTCGAACACTTCGCTCTGCGACAACAGAGGCGCTAGGCTATTTGGTTCCTAGAGCTCACACTTCTACCAGACAGCGCCGAGTCTTTTCTGTTGTGGGTCCCGTTATCTGGAATGACCTCCCACTAACCTTGCGACTTATGCCTAAGCTAAATTCACCTGCTTTTTATAAGTTGCTCAAATCTGGCTGGGCTAGGAGCGCCTCTGAGTCGGTTTCTTGAAGAGGCGCTATATAAATTCTCGAAATGAATGAATGAAATGAATTTATATGGTTTCGTTTATCTCTATAAAGCACTGCTCGCATGACAGTCTAGATGCGCTAGCTAAGTCCAACTTACATGTAAGTTCCCAGATAACGCATGATTATAATAATAATATGTAGAGATTTGCATGAGTTCGTAAGCAATCGATTTTTAAAAAACATAGCAACGATTCAGAAGCACTTATATCAGTATAGGCTACGCATAAGTATACCAAGTAACGTGTGGCAAGAGTAATTTCAGTCTGCATCACATTACAACACATGAAACGATAATTGTATAATTAATTATTAGCATTAACTTATAATCTAGAAACGAGAAACTCCGCCACCGCTCGTACATTGGCAGTGCCAGTCCCAAGCGTGAGGAAAGGAGGAGGGCGACACTAATCATCGTTAATCACGGCACGGTGTTGTTAAGCAGCAACAAGCAGAAATGAACCGCAGGGATTTTTTAACGTGCAGTTGTACACAAATGTGCAGTTCTAAAAGGATTTATGCTGTTGTACAAGCACTTCCGTGCAGTTGAGACTAGTAAAAAAGGTCAGTGTCGTCCGATTGGAAGTAATTTACCATGGACGATGGGAAAGGAAAGAAGTTGTGCAGTTCTAAAAATTCCTTAAAACAGCCCTGAAAAACAGCCACTCTTTGGCTTTTTAATTAACTGTGGCGGATTAATTGTTGAGTTGAAATGACAATAATATTGTGAGACTGCGTTGCGTAGACTGCGTTGCGTAGACTGCGTTGCGTTACGTAACGGTCGTTGCGTTGTTGTTGTTGTAGATAAGCGTCGTTGAGAACGGGGGCGATCGACGCCGGCCGCCGAAGGTCGTCGACCCCGAGGGTAAGAACAAGGCGAGGAGGATCGACAAGATCTCACGCAAGATGTTCCCTCTGGCGTTCATCCTCTTCAACGTCGTCTACTGGATGGTCTACCTAATACCGTTCTCCGATTCCAACACCGCAGAACCAACCACCGTCTAATCGACCAGACCCTAACACACACACACACGCACACGCACACACATACACACACATACACACACACACATACACACATACATACATAGAATTTGAAGCGCCATCGATTTAACTCTCTGACAAGAACCACAGCATTCACCGTTCGTGTATAGGCTATTCTATTATAGGACGAGCTGAACTACTGCTTTGCCGGCGCTGGCCTTTGACCTGTGAGAGAGAGAGAGAGAGGGAGAGGATTATCCTCTGCAACTGTTCAAACAATTCATCAACTGTTTGATTGTTTGTATGCAAACTTATTTCCATAATGCAAATAAGCCAC
Source organism: Lumbricus terrestris (assembly GCA_949752735.1). Lineage (NCBI taxonomy): Eukaryota > Metazoa > Annelida > Clitellata > Crassiclitellata > Lumbricidae > Lumbricus > Lumbricus terrestris. The sequence goes on along the minus strand of OX457038.1, from coordinate 26,991,104 downwards.
AATGCATGGAACAACAGCGCCGTACTAAATATATATATACACTGTGTCCCAATAAATCGAGACCCCTTTTTATAATGTGAATAAAACAGGCAAATCTTAATCGATTTTCAAAATTTTTAAACTGTTTTTATCCTGAGATAATTATCTTACACTGATTCAAATATTACGTTTCTGGAATGAATATTGACGTCACAATTACGTCATTAACAGAAGCCAACAAGCACGCACGGGTTGAGCGGTCAAAGCAACTGTTAGATCGGTATCCTGCTCACATGGTAAATTTTATATGGTTCACGGACGAAAAGTTGTTTACCATCGTTACACGAAAGAACAGTCGAAATGGCCGTGTGTATGCGGCCGCCGGAACTCTTAAGAAAAACATCTCAGATGTTCGTTTGCTTCGCACTCGCTCGACATTTAGCCGGTCAGTCATGGTTTCGGTTGGTGTCTCGGCTCTTGGTAAAACACAAATCCACTTCATAGAACCTGGAGTAAAAATAAATGGAGCTTACTACCGGGATTGCTTGATGTCGGAAAAGTTGTTGCCATATATCCGGGAATGTTCGGAATATTACACGTTTCAGCAAGACGGCGCTCCGGCCCACCGAGCGCGTGAAACTGTTGAAATGCTGACAAGTGAGACCCCGGATTTCATACCCCCTAATCTTTGGCCACCAAACAGCCCGGACTTAAACTCGGTCGATTACAAGATTTGGGGAGTAATGCAAGAGAAAGTTTATAAGACAAATATCAGAGACATTGAAGAACTTCGTGAACGAATCATTAATGCGTGCATGGGAAGAATTTGATCAATTGGTTATTGATGCTGCAATTGGCAAATGGAAATGGCGAACGCGCCTTGAAGCTTGTGTTGAAGCCGAAGGCGGACACTTTGAACATACCTTGTAGTATAATGTTAGTCAAATTTTAAATAAAATTTAACTGAAATTTAGAATTGTGAAATAATATTTAAGGTATATAACGTAGGTTTTTTAAAAGAAAAAGTTGTGTTCTGTAGGCCTACTTAACATTTGAATTATCTGATGCAAATGACGTAATTGTGACGTCAATATTCATGTCAGAAACTTAATATTTGAATCAGTGTAAGATAATTATCTCAGGATAAAAACAGTTTTGAAATTTTGAAAATCGATTAAGATTTGCCTGTTTTATTCACATTATAAAAAGGGGTCTCGATTTATTGGGACACAGTGTATATATAATTATATATACGTATATAATGTATATATGTATATATGTGTGAACTTGTGCTTGAATCATATTAAGCTGTATATTAGCCTTACTGCGGATATCGTTATATAATTTAACTATACATAAAGAGCCGGTGATCGAAAACAAAACACGAAGGAAATTGATTTCAGCTTCAATCGTGTGGTCAAACAATGCGTTTGTCATGTCATGTCATTGCGCCGACGTCGCTTCGCGACGGTTGGCTGCATGATCGGACCAATGTACTCCAGCAAGTTCTGTCCTTTACTGTCCTCAATAGCGCCGCTCCCGATAGACCGGTCCACAACGTGATGTTATCGAGCCAGCATATTCTAGGTCTACCGCGGCTACGAACACCCTCCACAAGCCCCATCATGACACTATTTTCAATATTGTCCGGCTGTCGCAGGATATGACCAAAGTAATGCGTTTAGATTCGCCATAAAATTACGATCCCTTGTGACAGTAGTAGGCGTGGTAGTAGTAGTAGTAGTAGTAGTAGTATAGTAGTAGAAGTAGTAGTAATAGTAGTAGTAGTGGTGGTGGTAGTAGTAGTAGTAGTAGTAGTAGTAGTAGTAGTAGTAGTAGTAGTAGTAGTAGTAGTGGTAGTGGTAGTGGTAGTGGTAGTGGTAGTGGTAGTGGTAGTGGTAGTGGTAGTGGTAGTGGTAGTGGTAGTGGTAGTAGTAGTAGTAGTAGTAGTAGTAGTAGTAGTAGTAGTAGTAGTAGTAGTAGTAGTAGTAGTAGTAGTAGTAGTAGTAGTAGTAGTAGTGGTCGAGTAGTAATAGCAGTAGTAGTAGTAGCAAAAATAGGAGTAATAGTATATAGGAGTAGTAGTAGCAATAGTAGTAGCGGTAGTAACAGCAGCACTAGTAATAGTGATGGTAGTATTAGTAGTCTTTGCAAAGGTCTGTTAGCCTATACATAGCAAACCAATAAACATTTGGGTTGTTTAGATCCGATCGCCATTCTCCCAGTTATACGGATAAGTCGTCTGACTTGAGATTCAAATAACATGAAGAATTTGGTAGATTTAATGTCGATTTATCGGATTAGTATAGAATGCAGCTTTGCAGGCCGACAGTACATCCGACTATAGAACATGCTTTAAAATTTCTGCCGCTTTATAGAAAAGCCACGAAGCAGAAAAGTTTAGAGATTTCTTCCGTGCACCCGATTGTTGTGGCGAATCGTGGCACGGTATCGAAGGACTTACAAATCCCATAGGACGAACGGGGCACGGACATTTCCACCTGGACAAAAAAAACGGACAAAACCCTACGGACAAACCCCCAGGGTAGGAAAAACCCTGGTAGAACAAAAATTATTGCGTATGAGTGGTTGTACTATATAACGGCGGTCCTAAGTACCCAAGTTGGATTGATGAAAAGAATTCTCGCTATATAGAAGCCAGATTGATACAAAATAAATTATACTTAAATGGAAGCTGGGTTGATGAAAATGCTCTTGCTTAAATTGGAGCTGGATGGATAAAATATAAGTGTTATTTGAATAGAAGTTGGATGAAACGAATTTTTGCTTAAATGGAAACTGGATTGATGACAAGGATTCATGCTGTCCTAAATTACCCCAAGTGGTATTAGTTTCATATCCGAGTGACTGAACGACACTAACAAGCTATAACTGTTCACGCCTGAATGACAGCGACAGGTGTTTACCCGTATGACACTAGCTATATTTGACACGGCACCGCGAACTGGATAGATCTAATTAGCCTCAGTTTGAGCAAATTATACCTACACAGAAATAGGTTATTTGCGCAGCAAAGAGGGAAATCGTCCGTGGATTTTGTCCATGGGTTTTGTCCGGGGGTTTTGTCCAGTGGCGGTGCCAGGATTTCAGTTTTGGGGGCTGAATCCTCGCGGAAGAAATTTTCCATTTTTAGTCATTTGGTCGAAATCTCGAAATCATCTTCTTAAGCATATGTTTCAGTTTTAGGGGGAAGGGGCTAATCATGGAAATATTTCATTTTTACATGTAAAAAACCGGATGGCGCCGCTACTGGTTTTGTCCACAGGGGAAATGTCCTGCACTCGGACGAACAGCGCAGTGTTCGTCCACCATGTTCGAACAAGGAAGAACCGTGGATATAATCTGTGGCGTAGACGTTTCTTTGGGCAGATGTCGCTAGCGGCTTCGACACACAGCATATAACCACTCGGCATTCTCTGCAACACCCTCCACTCCATGGGTGTAGGACATTAGCCCCCCCCCTCAATGAGTTGTTCGCGTAATGCCTTTAAATGTTTTATAATATGCATAATAAACCTTCAATTAACTTAGCATATTCTTACAAGGTTAAACTAATGTGCAATGTAGACATTCGCTTAACTTAGGCCTATTGCTACATTTTGTGCATCATTTTTAGGTAATGATATCATAGACTGGGGGCTAATGTCCTACTTTGGGGGCCTAATGTCCGGGGGCTAATGTCCGGGGGCTTTTGTCCGGGGGCTTTTGTCCAGGGGGCTAATGTCCGTTTCCCCCCACTTCATATGATGCATTGTTTACATTTATCAGCGTTGACATGAACACACGACGACGACGACGACGATGATCTAGTAGATCATCCACGCATTCAATCACGCTGAATCGTTGAATGCACGCAACCCATTCCACGTCTTATGCAACCATCCATTCTGCACAGTAGTCAGATATACGAGTTCGAAATTCGATTTGCATTCAGCCAACAAATTGTCGGCAGTTGCTACTTGCAAGGTTCCAAAAGGACATGACAGTTGATCAGAATGCCGCCCAGATCATTCATTCAACTTCCGTCAGCCGATTGTTCCGCACAGCAATGAAATAAAACAATGAAATAAAACAATGAAATAAAACAATGAAATAAACAATGAAATAAATCAATGGAATAAAACAATGAAATAAACAATGAAATAAGACAATGAAATAAAACAATGAAATAAAACAATGAAATAAACAATGAAATAAAACAATGAAATAAAACAATGAAATAAAACAATGGAATAAAACAATGAAATAAAACAATGAAATGAAACAATGAAACAAAACAATGAAATAAAACAATGAAATTCGTGTGTGCAATGAACGCTGAGGCCAGGAATGACTCGAGGAGATTGGTTGAGCCTAGAATAAAGTGGGAATATTGACAAATGCAGCATAGAACAAATGGCGCTTTGCATGAGAATGGTCAAATTGGTATAGTGGGCCAATATTGCAGAATGAGGGGGAGTCCATGCCCAAAGTACGTCTGCATCTATCTTAATAATGCTGTTGTTTTGGTGCAGCCTGGGCCTTAAACACAGATATAAAACTGTCCGTATTTGATAAGACGTCAGATGCAATTGGAATCTCTGGTCTGTATATTATACGCTGAACGAAGCAGTAGATCATAGCAATCCTCCAGGGCATCGTTAGCCCCGCAAGTACAGCATATAGACTAATATAGGACATAGCATTCTGCTGGATTGCGGACGTCCGCAAAGTGGGCGTGGTATGGTAATACCAAATGTGGTGAAATGCGGACTAAAATTAATGAGGGTCCAAAGTAAGCAATGTTCCTCGGACGTTCTTTATGGACGACACCCAAGTCCCTAACGGCAGTGTTTCAAGCGCCAACCAAGCAGGCCTATTCGTATATTATGTGCGTATGTGTGCGTGTGCGTACTTGTGTGTGCGTGTGTGTATGTGTGTGTGCTTCTGTATTGCCTAGCTTTGTTGTCCTTTTTCATTTATGCTGTCACGTTAAATATTTTTCTTATAAATATCCAGCCATCCGAACATCATAGTTTTGTGTTCAACCAGAGGCTTATTTTCTTTCAAATCTCTGCTATCCATTCGTCAAAGGGGTTGTCCTAGTACTGGTCGAAACGAAAAAAAGACAGGCGAGAATTTAAAAAAGCCAATGTGGACTCTGTAATACTCTGTATGCACGGGAGATATCAACATCCTGTTAAATTTTATATGTATATAAAACTATTCGTAAATGGCCATTTATACAGCGCTTTATAAGAACCTGACGGAGGCGCTGAACGTAGCTCAACCAACAGGGGAACGGACATTAGCCCCCCGGACATTATCCCCCCGGACGAAATACCCCTACGTGCAAATCGTAGAATAATGTCGTGATAGTCACTCAATTGCGAATGTGCGATACACGATATAGTCACTGGCATTCACATACAAACTAAAAGTTCTTAGTGTCATTTAGGACCTAATTGTGTCCGCTTCGTACTGTTCTTCTTAGCGTTGTCACGGTAGAGACCGCTTACTGTTATTCATATTTAGGCCTAGACCTAGATTTGAATGAACGAAATCATAAATTATGTATAGGCCTACATGCAGTCTACTTGTTTAGTGTCGTATAACGAAGGTTTGTTAACGTCAGTTACGTCTGAACTTCGTAGACTTATTAGCGTCGTTTCCATTCAAAATTAGACTAAATAAATTAGAGAAATGAACGAATGGGAATCGTAAACAATAAGTATTGTATTGTATTGTATTGTATTTATAAATTTATAAGGAGCCTCTCACGGTGCACACCAATCAGAGGCGCTCCCAGTACGTTAGACCAAGAGAAAAAAAGTAGTCTTGAGACACCGAAAAGAGGCATTATAGACCGACCAGTTAATATGGAGGAACGCGTTGAAGGAGGAAGCTGGTTCCACAATGCCGGGCCAATGAGAGTAAAGGCACACATTTTTGCTAAGGCAGTCCTAGCTCGCGGGACGAAAAGATCATACCGATCGAAGGAGCGTAGGCCTACTTGTTAGTGTCAGTTATGGCTACAACGAAGGTTTGTTAACGTCATTTACGTACGAGCTTCGTAGACTTCTTACCGTCGTTTTTCGTTAAGGATAGCATAGACTGGGGGCTAATGTCCTGGGGCGCGGACATTTCCCCCCCTGGACAAAACCCCCCGGACAAAACCCCCCCGGACAAAACCCCCGGACAATTCCCCCCCTGATTTAGCCTAGGACATTAACCCCCCCGGACAATTCCCCCCCTTTGCTTCCATTTAGGCAAAAATGCGTTTAATCCAACTTCTATTTAAATAACAATTATTTTGATCCATCCAGCTCCAATTTAAGCAAGAATATTTTCATCAATCCAGCTTCCATTTAAGCAAGAATATTTTCATCAATCCAGCTCCAATTTAGGCAAGAATATTTTCATCAATCCAGCTTCCATTTAAGCAAGAATATTTTCATCAATCCAGCTCCAATTTAGGCACGAATTTTTTCATCAATCCAGCTCCAATTTCAGCAAGAATATTTTCATCAATCCAGCTCCAATTTAGGCAAGAATATTTTCATCAATCCAGCTTCCATTTAAGCAAGAATATTTTCACCAATCCAGCTCCAATTTAGGCACGAATATTTTCATCAATCCAGCTCCAATTTAAGCAAGAATATTTTCATCAATCCAGCTTCCATTTAAGTACAAATTATTTTGTATCAATCCAGCTTCTATTTAGCAAGATATCTTTTCATCAATCCAACTTAGGACACTTAGGACCGCCGTTTTATAGTAATACCACTTACACGCAATATGTTCGACAGGGGGGGGAATTGTCCTACCCTGGGGGGGGGAATTGTCCGGGGGTTTTTGTCCGGGGGGGGTTTTGTCCGGGGGGGGTTTTGTCCAGGGGGGGAAATGTCCTACACTCAATGTCCTACCCCGGGGGATAATGTCCTACCCGGTGGATAATGTCCGGGGGCTTTTGTCCGGGGGGCTAATGTCCAGGGGGCTACTCTCCAGGGGGCTAATGTCCTAAACCCGCCAGCAGATATTATAAAGGGATGCGATTTAGAAATCTCGAAATTGTTTCCTGAGCTGCGTTGAGGAGTAGAGTTACGGATTGTAATGTAAGGCAGTTGAGTATGATGAGTCAATTCAGGTGACGGTGCGGTGCGTCTGCATTATTGATGTAGTCTACGAGGGGTGGGGACCATCAAAGTCCATACGAGCTGTAGAATCGACGACACATGGGACTGGATGGGCACGGGAGGGATCACTTGTGCACTCTGTTGTACTCTGGTGCCGCACGGATCATCAATGTTCGTCCCATGATGACGGTCTTCAATGTTATCTTGTGCTCAGTTTAGAGCCAGTGCTGCATTTCATATTGAATAGGAGTGTAGACACTTAGCAGAGTTTGGTAGTCAGTCAACAGACTGGTAGATATATAACACGTGCCATAGACTCAACTATGTAATATACATGTATTAGTTCCGTCCAAATATTATGGCTAATCATTGAAAGAGTTTATTCATGCATTGCACATTCGCAATTGAGTGACAAAAGATATCCATCAATGCTGATATAAGCCAATAACCAATATACAATTTATGAAGCTCCACAAATTCTGATTCTGATTATTCAACGAAGACTCGATCAGAAGTTCAATTCGGTGCCGTTAATTTCAAAATCAGGTCGAGAAGTCGAAACATGGTTACAAGATGAAGTAAAAAGTAGTTTTAAAAAAGCACAGTGTATTAATTTGTTCATTGTTCACGGGAATTTATTATTTAAAAATTTATTTATATATATTTTTAAGCTCGTGTAGAGTATACCTAGGCATGAAGTTCTTATATATTCCTTAGACGGCAAAGACAACAAGTCCTAACAAGTCCTATCGCTAGAAATGAGTAGGCCTAACTGGCTGACACTAACAAGTCTTACGTTTGCAACTGAATGACGGTTGTAGGACATTAGCCCCCCTGGACATTATCCCCCCGGACATCATCCCCCCCGGACATTAGCTCCCCGGACATATCCCCCCCCCCCGATTTTGCGTAGGACATTAGCCCCCCCGGACAAAGTCCCCCCTATGTGCAAATCGTAGAATAATGCCGTAACCGATAAGACTTGTCACTGGCATTCACATGCAAACGGAAGTAGGCCTACTTAGTGTCATTTAGGTCCTAATTGTATCAATTGGCCTATAGACTTAGATTTTATAGGGCCTATACAGTCTATTTGTTTAGTGTCTTACAACAAAGGTTTGTTAACGTCAGTTAGGCTACGTCTGTACTTCGTAGACTTAGGCTATTAGCGTTGTTTCCATTCAAAATTAGATTCAATACATTAAAGAAATGAACGAATGGGAATCGTATGCAGTAAGTAGGCCTACTTGTTAGTGTCAGTTATGGCAACAACGACCATTTACGTATGAGCTTCATAGACTTCTTAGCGTCGTTTCAGACCTTTAAAATGTCTTATAATATTATACATATTAAACCTTCAATTAACTTAACATATTCCTACAGGATGTTAAACTAATGTGTAATGTATAGATATTCGTTTAGCATAGGCCCATTAATTACATTTTGTGCATCACTTTTAGGTAATGACATCATGTACGGGGGGGATAATGTCCTACCCCGGGGGGGATAATGTCCGGGAGGGCTAATGTCCGGGGGGATAATGTCCGGGGGGGATAATGTCCAGGGGGGCTAATGTCCGTTCCCCTGAATGACAGTAGCTGGTCGATCTGTAGGCCTACCTTGACGGTATTAACGGATTGACACAGGACAGGACAATTAAGCTGAATCAACTAAATAAATAAATAAGACTGAATAGCACAGAGGGGATTTTGTCCGGTGGTGATAATGTCCGGGGTGATAATGTCTGGGATCACTTCGGGGCGGGGGCGGATAATGTTCTACGACGGTAGCCGTGGAGGTCATCATAATTTGAGTTCTGGCATAGAATGGCATAGAATGGTACAATAAACTGCACGCGAAAGCATCCTCATTTCTAGACCTACAGCAATATGCATGCATGGGGGTCCCCGGTAGAGTAATGGTTAACACGCTGGCCAAGAGTGCGAGAGGTAGCAGGTTCAAGCCCCCGTTGGGCGGATGTGCTTTGTAGGCTGCTATTAGCGCCGTTGTAATTGCAAAGCTGTCTGTTCAGTTAGTAGTTAAGTTTAATTAAGATTACTGCATAACTTGTAAATGTAAAGCGCAGTGCGTCTTGCAGGCGTTTAATTAAAGAAAATATATTATTTTTATTATTATTATTAACTACGATACATTACTAGGTTAGTGTATTCAGGATGCGGTAGAGTAGTGGTTAACACGCTGGCCAAGAGTGCGAGAGGTAGTGAGTTCGAGCCCCCGTTGGGCGGATGTGCTTTGTAGGCTGCTATTAGCGCCGTTGTAATTGCAAAGCTGTCTGTTCAGTTAGTAGTTAAGTTTAATTAAGATTACTGCATAACTTGTAAATGTAAAGCGCAGTGCGTCTTGCAGGCGTTCAATTAAAGAAAAGATTATTATTATTATGTATGAACTTAGTATACTACTACGAATAGCGAAAGTTTTTAGAAATCCAGTGGCCAAGTATTTCAAAAACCTATTTTATAAATAATGCACCCATAATGGAAAGTAACACGGTGCTTGTATAAATGTTGAAATCTCCTCAAATATTTTACAATGCTGACCAAATTCAAAGCCGAATTTCCACGAAACATTTCGCACTCAGATTGATTGGACCGACGGATCTGAAGGCGGCAAATGAAAAATGCATTTAGTTTACGCTTCGGCGACCGCGGGGTCCCAATCCCGGAAATATGGAGTCATGTTACTTACTTACGCACAAGTTGGTTGGAAACGGCTCGTGCCTTTGGTTGGTCGGAACGCATGGATAGGCAAATGTTCGACACAATCGGCTTACTTCTTCAGCCGACTCAATACATCAAAGGCGTGATCCAGGGTCATCGCTTTATGTAAATGACTTCCTGTTTTGTCCTTCGGGTTTCTCTTCGTTGGGTCATACATCCAGACACACGCGTCCTCGTGTGTGTGCTAATCATTGTGAACAAGGGTGTTGACAAAGGGCCGACGTTAAACAAATGAAATGAATGAATTATGGTTGAAATGCGCGAGTTATTGATTCGAATTGAAAGACGAGACCTTTCGAATCTCAATGGATTATGAAAGAGTAATGAGCGAAAGTGGTTTCTCGTTTTACACAGAATATTCTCGCATCCAGCAACGCAGAGGTCTGAATTGATTTGTGCCTGATGCAATATGCATAAATATGCATAATGACTGACGCCCCGTGGTCTCTCCAACTTACTACGCGATCTATAAGCCAGAAGGCAATGAGACTTTTGACACGGAAGCATCCTACTAAATACTAATGAAGTGGGTAGTCCATATCTATCGCAATCGATTACCATATCACAACTCAAGCTTCACTCACCACCATTCAATTACTTAATGCGTCTTATGCCTATCATAATCAATTGATCGGAACATAGGCGCCTCTTAATTAACTTTCCGAAGCTGGCACAAGAAAAAGTTTATTCAAATCTGCATGCATGGTAGAAGGACGACCTCGCTCTGTAACGAATCTAGGCCTATATATTATATGAGTCACTGAGACTGTCCCTAGGTTTGAGGTTCCGACTGCATGGCATCAGCATTTCACTCGGCCAATGCACGCATTTCACTCGTCAAGGGTTTCTGTATAGCAGCCTATCGAAAAACTCAGTGGCATATTATACGCGCTTCTGTGGTAATTTAATAAACACTGTGCGAAGCGTATTCACTTTCGATAGACTGCTGACATTGGAACTTGGAACATTGTCAGACTCAGGCAACTTGACGATGAATAGAAGCGATGGCCTACGAGAACGTATTTTTGACTAATTTGTCAATAGTTTTTCAGTGACTAAATAATATATAGCATTGCAAAATAGCGTGTTTTCCCATTGTAAATCGTCAGCGTAAGTGCTAAAAGGGTTTAAACAATTCAAAGAATTTCACGTGTTTTCAAGTGTGAGGAGTGTCGACGACGTCTTAACCTTTTCCACTCCTTGGGCCACTATAGTGGCCCGTTCAAATATGTCGTTCCGCTCCTCAGGCCACTATACTGCCCAATGCATTTCGATGCCTTATTAACTATTCTGCTTCATTACCATTTCAATGGATGAAGCTATACAGGCAGTATTCCTGGCGTCAAATGTATCTCAAATGTCAGATACCGACTGTTGAGGTCGTTCGGCGACATTTGTTTACCCTGAGCATTCACTTCCAATTAGCTGACCAAGCCGATCCGCTTGGCTGCTGCATAGGTCTTGCATAGAACAGTGCCTGTATCTATATTTCAAAGGACACACTATCGGCTCATTAGTTATTGCATGGGCTGCCTTGTACAGGTAGTAGACATAGCTCAGTCCTAATTAGCTAAAAGGGCCATCCGTAAGTCTTGAATAGACCAGTCATACTGGCATTTCAAAGGCTAGCTTATCTGTTCATTTGCAACTAATTAGCTAAACACTATGAGACCATCTGCTGCTTGCTGCATTCTGCATATATAGCTGTGGCACACTCAAGCAAAATTGAAGTAGGATGGGCATTGGACAGCTCATAACAAACGGCTCTTTTCAGAGCCACAAAATGATGGGAAGGAATGTCGTGTCTGTCGACTTGGCCCAGGTTTCAATCACTCAACCCTACTATCTATCTGTCTATCTGTCTGTCTGTATATGTATTCCTGTCTGTATCATCTATCTCTTTTCATTTTCGCCAGGCACATACTATATATATATATATATATATATATATATGTAATGAATTGTGTACATATGCAAAGGCCCATATTACCTAAATTTTATTGGATTTGGGCGGGGTATGGCATAGAAATTTTATGATCAATATTGGCCACCAAAGTGACCCAGTGGTCACTGACGGTAGCTTGTGAATTATCCCATAGATCGGTAAACATGTATCGCACGAGAGCCGTCAGCTAATTTGCTCCTCCTGGGCAGCTTCATACAAGTCTCATTCACGCGGTAGATAGGCTGCAAGTGTCACTTGTCACATTATTCAAATCCCATTCCGTTCTGTACCTCGGACAACAATAGAGAAGTTGGACGGTCAGAAGACGGTCAAGCGGTCAGTTATATTGGATCTGGAGGTGCTGTTATAAAAATTTTATTGGATTGGTAAAGGTTAAATCAAGTCTACGTGCTACATCTACACGTCAACCTCGGTCAACCGCGGTCAACCGCGGTCAACGTGCAGCAACAAGACGCATACGTGTAAAACTGTAAGTCTACTGTAAATCTTTTACTGAAGTATTACTTTCCTAGTTTCCTCTCGGAGCAACCTGAATTGATTTACGCTTATGTCTCCTTGAGTCGCTTTCAATGCTTGGTGCTATAATGCTCCTATATAAAAGAACCTCTTCCATCAACGCACGATCACCTCCTTTCCAGTCATACCGCTAATCTGATAAACTTCTATTTAGTTGCCCGTTGCTCTTCCATCTCTTCGTTATTTAGTTGGTAGTCCATAATTACAGGATATAGTCCTATCTTCAATATTTCTTTGTAGCAAATAAACCCTGTGCACTTTCTCCATCCATACATATCTATAGGCCTATAGATAGCGGTCGTCATAAGCAGGCCTATTTTCCCTCAAGGACGGCTCAGCTGAGGCGTAATATAGGATAGGATAGAACTTAGATAGGACTCAATATTTCATAATATTAAAAGCTTGATGATAATGATGATGATGATGATGATGATGATGATGATGATGATGATGATGATGATAATGATAATAATAATACGATAATACGATTTATATAGCGCCGTAACTCAGCCGAGGCCGATTGAAAGGACGCTATAGACGAGTTCAAAACGTCAATGGCCAGTATTTAATCTAGTCCCCCGCCTGGGGAGGGGAGAATTTGGTTTCTGGGGAGGGCAGGAAAACACCCGTTTTGGGCGGACTTTTGGGCGGTTCAGCGACCGTCCGCTGAACCGCTGACGACACCATGTAATCGCTATTTTTTTCCTCACGACCTTTTTAGTCTTTCTGTCGACTTTTCTGGGGGGAGAGGGGAATCGTTAGACGTTTAGTTTTCTGAGCGCGTAATCATACCCGCTTACATGTATGCAACACCTTAGAGAGACTTCTAGATTGAAGGCTGGTTTAATGGCAGTCATAATGTTATGATTGTTTAAAATAAATGGATCTTGAGTTTTGATTTAAATGTCTCCAGCGATGGCCTTACATGGTCAGGACAACAGTTGTTCCATGCATTCAATATAGCCGTAGGTGTTTGAGTCAAACACCGAAATAGATTTACTGGAAAGCATGGCGTCACCTACCGAATACTTTGGCTGAAATTTATACGTCAGATATCTCAGAATGGTCAGATATAGCCTATAATATCGGCCAGGGGTTTTCAAACTGTGGTACGCGTACCCCAGGTGTATGATTATATAGCCCTAGACCTACCCAAACTCCACCACTGGACAAAAGCCCTCCCGGACAAAAGTCCTTCCGGACATTAGCACATGGACATTAGCCCCCAAAGTAGGACATTAGCCCCCCAGTCTATGATATCATTACCTAAAAATAATGCACAAGCTGTAACAAGAGGCCTAAGTTAAGCGAATATCCATAGGCCTACATTGCCTGTATACATTAGTTTAACATTGTAGGAAGATGCTAAGTAAATCGAAGGTTTATTATGCATACTGGAATTATAAAACATTTAAAGACATTAATTGTAGAACGACGCGAACAACTCATTGCGTAAAGTCTCTCATAATGTAAAAAATTAGAAGTCCAAAGTTCGTGAAATTTTTATGCGCTAAATAGCGAAAGGTACGGTATCGCGATAGACCTATGGTTTGTTCATTCGCTTTATGGACTTCTGTAGGCTGTAGCGCCCTTTCAAACAGAAATGCTTTATTGACCAAAGAAAAAATATCACACTGCATGAAATCGCAATTTAATCATAGAATTTTATTTACGACTCATTGTATAGATAAGCGTATGTCGGCTTTTGCAGAACTTAATGGAACAAAGGGCTGGAGCACGGAGACGACGTTGGTGAACTTATGCTGCGCTACTATTTTAAGGACGCGAGGTCAATTCTAAATAGACCCGTGGCTGAACATTGCCGGTAGAACTCCGCCACTGGTTGCACCCTGCCAATGCCAGTCCCAAGCCTGGATAAACGAGTAGGGCGTCACTAATGATCTTCGTTATCGCACAGTGACGTTAAACTGAAACTATATCTACATGTACATAGCCGGTATAAACCTCGTAAATAATGCAGTTGATCATTCAATCTCGCTTTGAGATTGGTTTGCAGCAGGTGAGATTAGCAGTGGCGGCGCTAGGGGGGGGACTGGGGGGGCTAAGCCCCCCTACAAGAGGCTCAGCCCCCCCCCCTAAAAAAGGGTCGTCCGAATTTTTGACAGTCAAATTATCCAGGATTTTGGGCTGGCGACTAAACAAAAGGTCGTCAGAAATTTTGGCGTCTAAAATGGAAAATTTTCATGAGATTTCGGTCGAGGCTTCAGCCCCCCCCTGAAATCCTGGCGCCGCCACTGGAGATTAGCAGTATTTCACGTTGCCGGATAATGCTAAGTGAATTATCGGTTGCTCTGATCATCTAAATTAGGTAAACGTTGACCTTTTCCGTTGGGTCGTCTGCTTTCAAAGACAGATGATTTCCGTGGAAAGATCCAGGTCTACTCACCGGTAGCCTATACCTGAATCGCAGTTGCTGCATTGTCTCCCGTGGGAGTCTTCTCCGCTAATTTCTTCTCTCTGATGTTGAGTAGCGTAATAAACACCGGAAGAGGAGTAATCATTCTTCGGAGTAACTGAAGCAGAGGTGTCATTTGCAAGCGTCCCACAATTCTGTTTACACAAGTAAACAGTTCGAGTGGTAGGCAATCGGAATGCTAATAGGCTAGCTCTTCCATCACAAAGTCTGAATAAAGCCAAAACGCCTGTCACTTACAGATGTCAGCTGCTTATATAGATCTAAGCATAGGAACCAGCTCAACGTCCAAGTATTTGAAGGGTAAAGCAAAGATTCACTTATCTCAGTTGTATCTGATTGTGATGGTACTTTATTAATATAAACCGATTCGAAAGTTTTATTTGTCCTAACAATAAAAACCGACTTCTGTTCGGGGGTCAAATAACTTTTATTCGGATTTCGGAATTGAAGTGAGTTTACGTTGTTTATAAATCTTTAAATATCGTGTGTCTTAGATAAAGATTCAAATTTGAAAATGTTCGCTGACGACGAAGGTTTCAGCTACGAATCTAATGAACCGTGGACAACGACGCTCTACGACATTTGGCAAGAACATCAGTTACCTTCGTCGAATGCGATGAACGACGAAGAAGACGGTAACTACTTTCTGTTACCGTCTCTGAACTCCAGAACGAATCATTCCGACGACCGCTTCACATCGTTCTCCGGAACACTCCCTCTTGGATCAGACCGGTTGCTGGAAGCAGCAGAGACAACGGAATGCGTTGAGCATGCAGAAGAGGAAAGGCTAACTTTGGATTTTGAGAAGAGTGAAAGCTCTTCGAATATCTCCAACCGAAACGGTGAAGACATCAGAGGTAAAGGAAAATATTTATAAGATCAACGTTTCAAAATAATCGATTTTGAATTTTCAAGGTGTGGCAAATTATCTGTCGATCTTATCTCTTGTTTTAGGGAAGACGAAATGATCCCAATCGCAATCGTAATCTCCAAATTTCTAAGGTGCTACTCGAAAGCCAAGCGCGGGGCATCAACTCATTCACGAGCCTTGCGTTAGGTCAAAGGGGTTGTCCGTAAGAGTAGTCCAAAAGAGGTGTGGGTCCGGAAGATGCGTCGATTATTGTCAACTGCGACTAACAGCGACATTATATACTGTAGTATATATATATCTGTAAATTTATATAGCGCATTTCACAGCGCATGCAAACCAACCAGAGAAGATGCTGTTTGAATCATACAACTGACTCTTTGACTGCACTGGCTATATAGGCCTATATACGCAAGTAACTGCAGGAACACTTTCACCATAATTATATCTAGAATCTAGGTCTGTCAGATGACTGACCTTCAGCGCCTTTATGCATTCGAAAGGCGCTATATAAATCTTCAGCAGCATAGATATACATTTAATTAGCCAGTCCCAAGCCAGGATAAAGGAGGAGGGCGACATTAATTAATTAGCTTCGTTATTTATAACACAGTGTCGTTAAACTGCGACATCAGAATCGAAATGTAGACCGCAAAAGTGCCGCATATAATTATATGTATATATGTATATAAGTATGTATATATATGTATGTATATATATGCATATATGTATATTGTATGTATATATATGTATATATGTATATTTTATGTATATTATGTATGTATATAGAGGAACATTTTGTCTGATCTCTTGTTTGATAATCGTTGATTTAGAGATCATCTTCTTCAGTCGAGATCAGATCTCGTGCATCTGTTCAACTCTCATCCAAAGCGGTGATGCGTCCAAACTGCATCAGTTTCTTCGCTCGGTTCCTGAGAAACTGCAGACAAATGATGTTAGACAGTCGCTCGCTAGAATGCGAATCAGCGAAGCTCTGAATCGCAGGAATTTCACTGAACTCTTCTTTCTTATCAAGAACAACAGATTCGACCCCTCCAGCCATCGTCTCCTCCAGGAGATTTGGTACAGAGGTCACTACCTTGAGGCTGAGCAGGTGAGGGGCCGAACCCTGGGCAACGTCGACAAGTACCGGCTGAGGAAGAAGTATCCCCCGCCGAAGACCATCTGGGACGGCGAGAAGACCGAGTACTGCTTCAGGGTTGGATCGCGACAGATACTGCTCGATAGCTACAAGTGGAATAGATATCCGAACCTCGAAGAAAAGAGGGTTCTCGTAACGAAGACCGGTCTGAACATCACCCAGATCAACAACTGGTTCAAGAATCGAAGGCAGAGAGACAAGCAGGCGCCTACGCCGCCGACGCCTACGCAGCCGTCATCAACAGTGCTGACGTCACCAGCAGTGCTGACGTCATCAACAGTGCTGACGTCACCAGCAGTGCTGACGTCATCGCATTCGCACCGGTAAGAGTTTATTAAGCATAGATTGTTACATGGATTCACTGCATAGCTGGACTATTAAGTTTTGTCGTCCTTTCAGCATATCACTTAATTAGCATCAATCACTCGCTTATTCATTCACTTAGGTCTACTCAGTGAACTTTTCTTCGGTGTTTTTTTTCTGCTACTAGTAGGCCTATGCAATTTGTATACTTAGGAAGCCTACTAACCTCAGATAACAACTGCACGAAGAAGATTAGAAGAAGACTTATCAAAGCAAAAGCGATAATGACAGGATTCAGCAGCATATTGAAGAGCAAAGTAATATCACATTCAACAAAAAAAGGTCTACTAGAAACATGCGTATTCAGCACGGCAATGTATGCATGCGAAACCTGGACACTAAAAAGGAGGACAAAAAGGAGGAGAATAATAGCGTTCGAAATCTACTGTTACAGAAGAATATTACAGATAAACTGGACACAGAAAATAACTAACGTATAGGTGCGAAGAAGAATTGGTAGAAACCATAATGGAAAGGAAGCTGAAACTATTCGGACACCTCCAAAGAATGAGCGACGATAGAAAGATAAAGAGCACAGTGACGGAATCAGGGAGGGAATGGGGAGAAAGGAAAGACCATGCAGAGAATGGTTGCAGGACATAGAAGAGTGGTTCCCGATGGAACTGACACACCGGGCACAAGACAGGGAATTATGGAAGAAAGTAGTCAAATGCGCAGTGAGCACCTACGGCTTTCAGCCCACGGATCATGAAGAAGAAGAAGAAGAAGAAGAAGAAGAAGAAGAAGAAGAAGAAGAAGAAGAAGAAGAAGGCCTACTAACTCAGTCATAATATCCAATCAATTTCTTTTACGTACGCAACAATTACTTGAGCTGGGAAGCGAGCAATGATGCATGTACATTGTACAAGCATGCATGTACAAACATGCATGCAGGTTAACTAAACAAATTCCGATTTTCAAAATGGTTATATTTTGCAATTTATTAAATTACTAATCAATTGTAAGTTGATTAATTCGCTTACTCTGTGAAAATCAATCAAGTACCAGACATAACGTCCTTGTTAAATCGATTAATTAATATGGTATAATAATTCGTGAGATAAAACCAAAATAACCACGAATCACTCACTGAAAATAATATTTAGCAAACGTTGTCAAGAGGTTTCCTTCATTTCAGATGTCCGAATGATATGTCATGTATGTCATGCAATCAGCTGCAGCGTGGATCACACGTGACAGAATGGAATGGCAACGCATCATCACCGATGATGCACCTGCTGCAGCATCCGAAGCATCATTCCAACGACGGATTCAACAGTGTCAACTGTAGCTGCACAGTGACACAGTCGACGAGGAGTCCATTGGCTCAACTCAATCAGATCAAAGGAAGAGAAGGAAGTGGAGGAGGAAGTGGAGGAGGAGGAGGAGGGAGGCAGCAATATAGTTTGGCAGCATCACTTTGATCGAAGATGCCCGTTGTTGGATTTTTTAAAAGATATAAATTAATTATTATATGTGAAAATGACCGTTAACTTTCAGAATTTTGAATTACCCCTTTATCGCTTTTCTCTTTTCAACCTTGGCGACAGAAATTCCGGGTCATTTTCAGACCAGTCACTGCAACCTTTAAAGTACTATCATTTGGTTTTATGAGATAATTTAGAAAAAAGAAATTGAGATAATAAAGATGAGGTATACTAGTCGGGTGACCGTGCGTTATATTAGCCTACAATATTTTCATATAGATCTACAACCACAATTTTATTCAGTTGTTAACTTAAAACAATAGCACAATTCGCCGGTCCCTTGGCATTCACCCATAACTTCTAGACTCCTATAAATTCTGAAATGGATATTGCGCCAACTGGTAAGCACAATCTATTGGTTCCTTTGGTGTTTTATCTCTTGAAAAAATGCGCAAGATGGGTCATTAAGAGCAGGATTTTCTTGAAATTCACTGAAAACGACAATTTCCAAGTCATGTAGTGTTATTCTGCTAAATTTCTCGCTCCTTTCCATTTTCTTCCAGGTTGCTCTGTCTGTCTGTCTGTCTGTCTGTCTGTCTGGCTCGTTCAGTAGGGAAAACGTCGTTGTGTCTGACTAACGAAGAAGACGCCATCTTTCACCGATCATATCAACGTCCGTTGAGGCTTCAAAATCAAATGGCTAGGCTTTAATAATGTCTTATAGGCAGCTGCCCTGATGACATTATATATACCATCTTTTTTCAATATATATATATATATACATATATATATATAGTGATGGCCCTTGAGAAAGCTTAGCAAACCGAAACGTATAGAGAATTATATCCACTGAGCAATGAAGTTGTGGAATATATTTATGCAGGATTTTAGGATCTTCTTCATCACTATTGTCTTTTTTATAAGAAATAAATCAAACGATGGAAGATGTGCTTCATTCTATGAAATTACGAGACGAAAGAGTAACAGCTGTAGCCAGTTTAATTAAGTTTATGACAGCTTCTTTGAGGGGCGCTAATTATTCTTCTGCAGTTTGAATGACCAGAACAATGCATCTAAGAACAATGCGTCTATTGTTTGTCGACATTTCTGTCATCCAGTGACGTAAAGATTGCAATTATTTGATAAGTTATTCCCATAAATATGTCGCACGGTTCTTGAAAATGCGGTCGTAAATTACGAACTGCTCAACTCAAAACATTTGCGGTGCTTTAACTCGTGAGCAGAAAGACCGACAATGCAAATGCTCGTTGCTCGTTGCCTTGGTTGACGATGAAGCTATATTTATGTCCTGTAAAGAAAAAGTTTCATGTAATATATGAGTCGTTATCTACTGAATTATTGCGTCATCTGTACGATTTGATGAATGCAGTATGCAGGAAAGAATGTTTAATATACTCTGGGCGAATTACGCATCAATTATTGGAAATGAAGTTTTCAATGACCTGGCACAATTTGTATGTATGCACCAGACTGGAAGAACTACTTTGTTCTTCTAAATCTTTCATGAATTGGCTTTACCTTTGAAATCTTAACAGAACATCATGTTGAAACCTAATGTATACGATTCTGGCTGGCACAGAATTATGTACTGGATTTGAATGAATTGGAACTGTATACTATGCCTGAACTACATGGATGGAATCGCTTCCATTAGAACTGCTGACCAAAATATGATGTTTGACCATACGGTATAGGTCTATACTGGCCCTGTATAGGGCTTACTATAGTCTACTCTCTATATAAGTGGATTGATCCGTTGGAAGTCATCTTTGGAATTAGAAGAAGTCAATAATTCCGCCATATCTCTCCATATCCTATATGTAGTAGCCTATACAAGATTCAGGCTCATTCAGTGGCATTTTATGGCTATTCTCTTGGCAAACTTATCAAGCTCTGTTTACGTTCTGCTGTATTATGTATATCATAACAAGAACTTAAAATTCTGTTGCTATTTCCGTTGATAATGAATTCAGTTGCTCTAATAAATTTCTAAGAAATTTTCATTCTTTGAAGCCATCAAAGCTCGAAAAGTTTTTTTGACACATATCATCATCTCGTTGCATAACGTTTAACACATGATGTTGCTCTGACGTTAGCCTTTATCGACGATCCAAAATTATATGGTATTGCTAGCACTCGCCCTGGAGCCAAAATACCTACTCACTTTATACTATGTAAGCCTACATTCTGCATACAATTCACAGAACTATCATGCTGTACGAAGGACATATGTAGGCCTATCTAAGAAGGCGAGAGGTTTATGTAACCAGAAGCTTCAGCAACTGTTTCAGCTTGATATATTGCTGTTTATTGATTTAACGAATATGAATTTTAACGATGCTTCTCTGATTTCTTCAAATAATATGAGAACGATATAACAGATGACTTTATTTATTAAGTAAGACATCTTTAAAGAGTCTCGCAGCTGATATGGCAGGTGAGCAGGTGATATATGACAGGTGAGCTTCCGATGACGTCAGTGTAACTTTTTATCAAGTCTCATCAATTGAAACCAGACGGAAAATTTCAACTGCAGCTGTGATAGCAGTATGGAGTTTGCGCGCAATTCCGGTGACAGTGCTGGAATTGAAAGAATCATAGGCAATCTGAAACCGGTCAAAGGTATACATATAAGACTTATGTCAACATTGAAACGAAATAGACTCTCTGGTCTTTCAGTTAGAATGAACTGGCGTGGCCCATGCAATTTTGAAAAAATACTGTGCAAAAGGTAACTTTTGGAAAGTCGTTGGAGAAAATATAGGCCTACAAATCTAATTGATAGTAAAATTATCTGGCAACAGGGGCTATTTTCGAACCATTCCTGTAAATTTTTCTATTTCTAAAATACAAACTGAAGAATAATTAGGCCTATGCCAATTGAGAATTATTGTACTTTGTAGTTTTACAAGGTTCGATTTAATCATGATGATGATGGTGCTCTGCCCGAAGGCAGGTTCATTGGCTTCCAGCCCGGGGCTTGAACCGCAGTCCGTTGCAACCAACAGACGAATGCCGCTCTCGCTTACCAGTGTAGCTAACTAGGCCAGTGATTTAATCATACGATGGACTTAATCAGTGTCTGTAATAATTATTATTCTGCGCAGAAACCGGAATTTTATCAGCAGTCTGACTAAAACGCACCTTAAAAGATCAATAAGGATTATTTGAGATTACGGAAGGATAACAGAGGACAGATTTATTTCAAACGAAGAAGTTTACCAAGGTGATATGGAGAAGCGAGAGATGTTGCTGATGCATGCAATAAGGTCACACTATAGTATACGTTAAATAGAGAATTCACTCAGCCGTGTCAATGATTCCCATAAATACAAATATATATACACATATATAATTAAATCGCTGAAATGACAAGAAACATGGAAAGATGCTGCTGGCATGACGGCAATAGGAAAATTGATAGGATTAAAGAGTTATCTGAAGCTTGACGACAGATCCTGATATAATCTGATAAAAACTCATGCGCCGTGACCTTCAACCCCTGCAATCGGCGTCCTTGACCTCTTCCGACCTCTACACTGTACATGCGACAGTTTATAGTTTGCTTCAGTCAAACGAGCGTTAACCGCGAGGGCTTCAAAGCCAATAGACATAAACTTTTGTGCCTTGTGCATGTGGCATTTAAGGCTACACTAATCAGGCTTAAGTGCCTGCATTTATGCCACCATTAGTCGGCGAGGCATTTTATATGGATCAACGTTCTATTCGTTTACTGCAAGAGTGTGCGACATCTGCAGAGTTCGAAAGTAGATTGCTGATTAAAGATGAAACTCCTTGATCCGATCCAAAGCTCTTGAGAGTGATGCCTGTAAGCGAGACACTCACTAATGCACTGAGAAAGTTCATAGACATAACTGTCTGGTTGGTTAAGCACATCCACAGTGTGACCAGTATGCTATAGTGCACTTCCTTAGTAAATGGACGAGATTCTCTGCCAGTAAGTGATAATGGTTGTGCTACAGTTTATGTCTGCGACTGCAGGTCTTGAGAAACTATTGCCTAACATTAGCAGACATTATATTCAAGAGTGCTATCTGTCACGTGCAACTGATAGCAAAAGGTCGAAGCATACTGTTACTCATCGTAGACCCAGTTGACCATTCATAGACCACGTTGACCAATCATAGACTACGTTGACACATCATAGACCCCCGTTGACACATCATAGACCCCCGTTGACACATCATGGACCCCGTTGACCAATCTCCGACCCGTTGACCATTCATAGACCTCGCTGACCATTCATAGACACAGTTGACCAATCATAGACCTCGCTGACCATTCATAGACCTCGCTGACCATTCATAGACACAGTTGACCAATCATAGACCTCGCTGACCATTCATAGACCCCGTTGACCATTCATAGACACAATTGACCAATCATAGACCCGTTGACCATCCATGGACTCCGTTGACCAATCTCAGACCCCGTCGACCAATCATAGATCTCGCTGACCATTCATAGACCCCGTTGACCATTAATTTTATAGACCCAGTTGACCAATCATAGACCCCGCTGAGAACCATTGACTACGTTGACGTGACCAACGTAAACTTTGTTGACCAGTCATAGACCTCGTCGACCAATCATAGACCACGTTGTCCAATCCGAGACCACGTTGACCAATCAACTAATCCGTTGACCCATCAGAGAACCCGTTGACCCGCACGAACCCATTCATTACCATCCAACGACCCTATCATGCAGTCAGTCGATGCGTTATTCCTACGCCTGATAGCAGAAGTAGATGCACTGAAGGAGCGCCATCGTAAGAAAGACGCACAGAAGAATGAACGGATTCGGATTGACGTCATGATTGTTCGTCGACCGCGTCTCGCCAGATGGCGTCACCATCTTCGTTTTGACGTCACTTCCGGCCACACGTGGTCGCGACCGATCGTCGTCTAAGAGCACTTGGTTGTTGTTGAGGATATCGGGCGAGATATCCGGAGAATCCAGCTGACTGGAACCCACGGTCACTGAGTCTCCACCTTCCCCTCCTCGACCGCCGTCGTCCATGACCTCGCCCTTCCTCGTCGGTTTCCGTCGTGACCTTGAGAAGACGGCTACAGGGACGATGACCTCCTGGCGCAGACGACCTCTCGAAGCCTCGTTGCACTGTGCGCCGTCGATCTGGTAGAAGAGGAACTGTGGACTCTTCGGAAAGACCCAGCAGTGGATGGAAAAGTTGGACGACGACGATGACGACGGCGTCCTTGACGAGGAGGTGGAACTGGACGACGATGAGGAAGAAGAAGAAGGAGATGGAGTACTTCCGGTGACGATGAGAAGGTCACCGGAAGGGAGGAGACGAGACGACTCCAGACAGACGTAGGAAAAGTTCGTTGCGTTTTCCACACATCCGGTCAGTGTCACGTGGAACTCGTTTCCTGGATATGCTTCCGCCACACTTCCAACGCACTCCGTTCCGTTGCGGAGGGTGACACTGTAGTTGTTCAGCTCCGTCGGCAGACGACATTGCACCGGATCCCCGCGCTTATCCGTCGAAAACAGCAGACGAAAATATCGCTCGCGAAAGCCGCCATCTTGGCCTCCATCTTGGCCGCCATCTTGTCCGCCTCCGTCGCCGTCGTCGCCATTTTGGGTGACGTGCTCGAAGTCGAAGTTCGTGCAATCGATTGGATCGGTGGGCGATGACGTCAGCGGCCACGTCATCGTCTTGCTGAGTTTGAAGAACATCACAGCAGACGACTTCCTCAGCATTCGTGCGCATGCGTAGCGCGGTCGACATCCGTTGACGTACTCGGTGACGAGCATTTCGTCCGTGATGAAACGAGTGAAGACGCGACCGGAATTGGAGGAGGCGGGAGGAGGAGGAGGAGTGTGCCAGCGGATGCAACGCATCTCCTCTCGTGTCCTTCCACCGGCGGACACGATGACGACCGACGTCCGGTTGAAGGTCACCGAGTTCCCTCCACTTCCGGTTGGTATCCCGTCGTGCCACCGACCGATCAGTTCCGGCGCGAAGCTGCAGACGACCGGGCGAGAGGCGTTGCAGATGCCGCACGTGCGCGGACACGTGAGCGCCATCTGCGCACCGGAAGTGCACGGTTCCCGCCAAACGGAGCAGACGTCGTACTCGTCGACGCAGAGCGACGTCGCTGGACGCGGGCTGTCTCTGACGACATCGAGTCGCAGGAAGTTCTGACTTCGAGAGACGTATTCAGTGCCATCGGTCGAAAGATCCTTGAAGAGATAGGCAGTGAAGCTGTCTTCGGTCAGTGTGGGGAATCGCAGCAGCCACATGTAGTGGTGACGGTCGTGGCGCAGAAGGGTGAACGTGTACGGTCCGTCGAACCAGCTGGCGAGGCAGAGCGTCCTCTGGGTGCTGTACATGTAGAGCGCTTCCGGTATGCAGGTCTGGTGCCGGAAGTGGAAGTACATTCCGTCGCCATGGAGACAGTCCGTCTCGATGCGGGTCTCGCCTCTGTATCCGTCGCAGAGACCCTGGTGCCGGGTCTTGTCGAAGATGCGGACACTGAACCCGCCCGTCAGCAGACAGGACTCCTGGCCGACCCTTCCTCCTCCTCCTCCGACCCCTCCAGGACCAGATCCTCTAGCACCGGAAGTTGGTCCTTCATCTAGGAGCAGAATCCACGAATCCAGCTCCATCTTATCGTCATCGCAGACTTCGACGGGACTCGCCTCGTCCACCAGCGACGACGAACGGATCTGAAGGACACCCGTTGACCTTTCGATAAACTCCACGCATGCGTAGTAGCGATGTCGACTCGAATCGTTTGCGTCGTGGGAGACGAAATACTTTCCGGATCCGAAGACGCTGATGCAGGTTCGATTGAAGATGACCTTTTCCGGTCGATCCGACCCAACGACCCACAAGATATTCATCCGCACAGTCAGGACTATTTCGTAGGCCGTGTTCTGCGCTCGTATCCTTCCGCGCCACCTGGGTTTCGCGCCGAAACCCAGCCAGTCGGGCGTCGTGGTCGTCTGCTTCCGGTTCCACGTTGGATCAGTCCAGTTCGATGACGATGCGGTGGAACCGAGAGGACGAGGGGGTGAACCCTCAAGGTCGATGTCGGAAGCGTAGAGAAATGATGGAAAATCGCACCCGTTGCTGATTGGAGTTCGAAAGGTCACAAGGACAATACAGAAGGTGAATAGTGTCCAGTCGAAGATGACTTCTGTTAGAGGACAACTCCCTCCTCCTCCTCCTTCTCTTCCTCCTGCTCCTCCTGGTCCTGATCCGTCTCCGCCTCTTGCTCCACATCCTCCTATCGTAGTCGACATTACTCCAGCGGACCCAACTGCAGAGCGCTATTTCCACTTGCGCTCTTCATAATAATAATTGACGATCCCATAACAATAGCAAAATATGATATCATCAGATGCTTCGTCCTCTTCTGAAGCCGGATATGGTTAGGCTGCATTCATCCCCTGAAACATAATTAAACGGAACATTTAAAAAAAAGTCGTTTGAATCGCGTGTAATTTAATCGGCAACATCTTTTAACCTTATAATGACCCCCAGATTTAAACACGGCTCATGGCGACTCATGAGCCGTAGGCTTACCAATCGCGGGTATACATTGCTAACTATTGCAGCGTGACGTTAAAGTAAATTACGATAATGTTTATGATGAAGATGCAATTATCACAATAGATCTACTTACAGACCTATACACTACAATAGCAGAGCAAAATAATTATATTTTATCAGTTTGAATGAATGAATCTTGTTTATTGCACACAAAAGTCGTATAGCACCAACGTGAGACAATAAGTAAGACTATGCATGAAACGGATAAAAGGTTCCCATGTGCCAGATGCGATGCCAATGTAAAAAGCCACGTCAGGGGTCAGTTCAAAAGGCCCCAGAGGCGGACCCGGCCCGCGGGTGAATGCTGCTTGGCCCTGATATAACAGAACTTCCGCAGTTCAACAATGAATGTTAACTGCTGTTTAATTATATTGAAAGAGCTGACGCAGTTAAAATTGAGTTGCGATTCTAGTCATCTAGCAAAACTATTCAGAGTATTCTTACATCATTTATTAGTCATCTTCCCAAGATATTACAAGATATTACAAGATATCACAAGATATTATATTACAAGATGTTGCAAGATATTACAAGATATTACAAGATATTAAAGATGTTGCAAGATATATTACAAGATATCACAAGATATTATATTACAAGATGTTGCAAGATATTGCAAGATATTACAAGAGATTACAAGAGATTACAAGATATTATAAGATATTACAAGATATTACAAGTAGGCCTATTCTAACGCCATTCTTTCTACTCGTGCGTTTAGAGATTGCAGTTAGGTTTCGAACTTATCTATATAGATCTATGCATTAAATAACGTAGAATTGCAGGATGCTGATAGGTAGGGTGTCCCACGATTGCACAGGAAAAATATTTTTCTTGAAACTTGAAATGCAGTCCCTCCAAAAAGTTTCCTTATGGTCCTATGATAATACCTGCCAAATTTCATGACATTTGAAAAATTTTTAGAGGTCCCCCAAAGCTCATATAATTTGTGCATGTTGTCACAAATTATACGTACTACGTCAATGAGTTTGAAAATTTCGGAGGTCCACACTTTGATCCCACTAGCGTCTTATGTATTGCTTAATACCATTATATAGCTCTGAAATACTAAAATCTACATTCTACAAACATGCAATCTTAGGCCTATTGTGTTTGTGATTGAGGTTTTTAAGCATAAGGACGACAGTTAAGCTCTCGAGCAAACCAAGGATGTGAATGTGTCGTGCACTAGGATTGCAGGCTGCTACCTCTACATGACAATCATCACTGGAGTGGATATGGATAAGGTTAACAGATTGTCAGTCTGATTTCTTCTCTAGTTGGTGGAAGTACTAACATTTTGGTGTGCCAAAGTTGACCTCTGGACCAGGACAGGAATCAACGGTTGCAGTTTGGAACTTTTGAAGTTGTGGCAGTGTTATGCATTAATTATTGGCATATGCTTTGAGACAACGGCCTTGAATAACTGCATATTAAATAGAACTTGCAGTGCCTTGCACCCTTCTACATCAGCCATCAGTCGTAACTTCTTGTTGACATCACAGAAATCTTTTAAGTCCAGTTGCCTGCTGCATTCTTTGTGTCCTTGGTAAAGTTTGTCCATCAATGGTCTGTAATTAAGCTCTGCAAGCCATTTAAAGAAGAATGCTCCAATCTGGTTCACCAACAACCAAACCCTCGACCAATGCTACTGTAGTTTGCATCTAACAAATTATAGGAATTTATTACTGAACAGCTTCAGCGTGGCCATCCTCTAATTATGAAATCAACAATTTCCTCAGCTCTTGGTATCCATAGTTGGATTGAGCAATTCGGTAGCAGTTCACAAGCCTGGTGCCCATCACAGAACGAGTTGGATGGGTAAGGCAATATAGATCGAATTGCTCTTTATGATGGAAACGAATCACATATACAGTTGACGACCGTGAACTACAGGGAACTCAACTCCAACAATTCTCAGATTTGTGGTTGACATCTACAGTCTGGCGGTGTTCTCATGTAGAGTCACTGCTCTCATTGAACTAATCCAAAGCTGCATAATTCTGACGATGCTGCTCTAGACGACAAGTCTGCAAATGATGCAACATCATTCTTGGTAGGCTGCCTAAGATATAAGAGATAGCAATTCTCTCTGTTCTTTCAGTGATTGTCTCGTCCATGTGGAGTAACGGGGTTTTCTCTTCCTAAAAGTTTTTCCCCGAACTATACTGCGTTCAATGATAGTTTTCTCGATCTTTCTGTGAAAGAGTGGCGAGATAAGCTTATAGCCAATCGTATAAGACCACATGTGATTTTTCATAACTTGGTCTGTGCAACTGACCGTGCTGAACGTGACGCAGCTCTGATACAGAATTTCACTTCAACAATAACGAAGAACGAAGATCAGAGACAATTTCTCGTACAAGTTGTCGAAAAACATAGACACATGTTTTCTAACCGCAATCGTGACAATCTTGCTGACATGTATAGGCTTAAATGTAGAACGTAGAACTGAAGAACAATTTGAGGTGTGTGCAGTGATGTAGAATAAGCAGATCAGTATGAGAATAGTGAAAAATAGGCCAGACGTTGATTTGTGTAATGTGTATAGATGCATGGGGTGTGCAATTAAGACTTCACTGTGTGGTCCTAGGAAAAAATAGGTTTTGAACCCCCAGACCCCTCAGAATTTTTTCCCCTGAAGCAGATGAAGGTATGGAGGAGTTAAAACTATGACTTGTTACATTATCAAGTGTTTTTAATGACAACTCCCAATGACTGGTTGTGAATACACTGATACTGTGAAAATCAAAAAATCTCGAATTTTTCTTGATTTTTGCATTTTTTTTAGCGCAATACTATACCAAAAATATTCATTGTATCCAATAAAGTTAGATATCTGTAAATTCTACCATTTAAGTGCTTTCCAATGGCATTATATTTGTTATAATAGGATCAAGGGTTGGGATCTAAAGGCATTTAGAAGTTTGGACACATCAGGCGCAAATTATGTCAATATGGGTAAAATTTGGGTGGCTTGGGGACCCCTAAATATTTGTGTAGTGTCATAAAATTTTATGGGTGTTATTATGGGACCATATGGAAACTTTTTAGGGGGACTGCATAAAAAAGTTCGACAAAAATATTTTTTGGGACACCCTACTGATAGGGTGAACCAGAAAATCAAAATCCATGGTAATGCAAAAATCAGTCTAAGATTTTGGCTGCAGACAGACAGCTACTAAGAAGACAGAATTTGCCGTCTGCATACTGGATGCCTGAGCTGAAGTGATTAAGGTCATCTATTGCCAAATTGCACTGTGATCTGAATCGGATTGTTGTAAGTTAATTCATTCCAAAGCAAAATCACTAAACAAATTTTAATCGGTTTAAGTCATTGAAACTGGTTGAAGTTGAATCAATTGGTGAGACGGCAAACTCAGGCGCTTTTAAACTTTTTCATTTCTTTCACCGTTCTTGTCAATAATATTTTTAAGTAGGTTTGATCATAAAATTATGTTCATTCGTGACACACGAGGAATGAGACGTTGATTGCCCATCAGATCGTTAAGGATCGATATCTCTGTCAAACGAATTGATTTCCATCAGTTGCCTAGAGTATTGCAACACTCTCCTCTTATTGATATCAGCGCTGAATCTGCAGGCTACCGAGAGTTCAGAACTATTTGGCTAGAACAAAAACAATAATCTAAATATGAACATATAACTATTGTCTTTAAATCGTTGCATTAGCCTCGTATTCATGAGCAAGAATTAATTTGGTGTTCTTAGCTTATGAACAGCTTTGAACTCTGACAAAGCAGGCACAATACTTTATTACTTAATTAGTTCTAATTCTCCAGACTTGTCGTTGTCTATAAAAGGTCGCACATGATTATCTTTGTATAGCTAGGCCTGAAAAAGGCTGTTCTTGATGAACGAGTTCTCCAGCTGCTGAACCAACCTTTTGAGACGGCCCCTGTATCCGTCCGCTCTGTTCAGTCTCTGGTGTCATTATTAATGATTATTTCATTCTCATCCTAAAACTGAACTATTTCAAATTGCTTCCGTATACCAAAAGTTATCTCTATGTTTTTACGGACTGACCTTCTCAATGTTGACCTGATAACGACTTCACTATGATTGGTTACCAATTACAATTACAATTACAATTAGAATTCGAGCAACTGACTCCTTTAATTGATGCAGTCGGGTGCTGCCATAGTTTGCATCTGCTTCGTCCTTGGACATCATTCCTTCATCCCGCTCTGTTCCATTAAGTCTTCCTATCAACTACCCGTGTATATACGCGTATTCATCCTATGCATAAACTGTAGGATATATTATTATCCGAAACATCCGTACAATGTATGTATGACATGCATTTGTCTGTATGTTGAAACACGAAATACGTATTGCATAACGCATACGTTGTAACGTTAGCTGAAGCGCATTTGCATTTACAGATGATAGATGGTGACGTTCAGTGGAAGGAGACCGATGTCTGCTGCTACTGCTGCTACTGCTGCTGCTGCTGCGATAGCCAAAGATAAACAATACATGGGTAACAAAGAAAACCCGACCCACCACATCCTCTGGTTCTATTAAGAGGAGGAATCAAAACGTTTCGTCGTATTCAGAGTAAGGAGAGAAAGACAAAGAAAGAACTGCAGCTCCAGAACAAGACCTTTCAATATGGATTGATATATAGGAAAATATGAGTCAATGGTTATCAGAGACTGCATGCAGGCTGAGATTAAGTCCGAAGAAGTATAGTTGGAGGGGTGAGGTATTGACTGGAGATAAACAGAGATGATTGGGCAAACTGCGTTGACTGAAGTGAAGATGTGAAGGACGGTAGCCTACTGGAAGGACTAAATTATAAAATGTGAAGAACTGTACTGGAAGGACTAATTACCTAAAATGTAAAGAACTGTACTGGGAGGACTAAGTACCTGAATGAGAAGAACTGTAATGGAAGTGCTAAGTACCGTAAAGTACGTAAATGCTAAAAAACCGTAATGGAAGGATAAAGTACTCAAATGTGAAGAACTATAACGGAAGGACTAAATTAAAAAATTTGAAGGATTGCACTGGAAGGACTAAGTACGAAAATGTAAAGAACTGTACTGGAGGGACTACGTGCTAAAATGTGAAGAACTGTACTGGAAGGACCAAGTACTAGTTACAGTGTAATGTGAGTCGTCGATATACACAACCTCATCAAGTCAAAGACGATCAACAGCAGAAACAAGCAAACGAGGTCATGCTTCTGTGAGTGTGTATAATCTCTGATTCTGACGAGTAGGAAGAGACATATGTCAATGGCGCTAGTGAATTTATTCATTTCATATGTGTGTGTGTGTGTGTGTGTGTTTGTCTGTGCGTGTGTGTGTGTGCGTGTGTGTGCGTGTGTGTGTGCGTGTGTGTGTGTCCGCGCGAACCTGTCACTGATAACTCATCAAATTTCAGGAGCGGTGTCTGTTCATGATCTTAGTGATGACATTTAAATCGTGAGCGCACCTCTGCAGGCTTTTGTAAAATCTCAGTCGCATTGCATATCATGCCATACAATTCTCATGTATCCAAAAAAGATTTTGGAAATTAAAATAAACGATCTCTGTGTCTACAGCAAGTCTTTTTTCTCTGGACATCGAATACACGTTACGAAATCTTCAATCAATTTTTGCAACACCAGACTAGACGACATTTATCTGCCTATAACTGTGGAGTCATTTTATCTCAAGCCGTTCAAATTCCATTCATATAAAATATTTAAAAAAAATTATGGTTGGACAAGAAATTGAAACCAACCCCCGAGAACATGCAAGAAGCATACGACGTCTAGTGTTGGATGTCAATGCTGAATGTACTGATCGTCTTGATCTTCCTGTTCCCAGGACTAGGACTTCTCTTGGCCAGCAAAAAGCGTTTTCTGTGGTTGGTGATCCGTCATTTGGAATGACCCTCCTCACGCACAAAGGAGCTAAACTAATGTTTTTGTTTTTCCTCATCTCTCTTTCACTATTTAAAGGCTGTTCTTTTGCCCTGAGTTTGTTGTGCTGATAGCGCATCTGAATAGTCATTCTGTGTGTGTGAGGTTCTGTATAAATGTCTATAGATCCAACACAATGTAACACAAAACACGAAATTCAGAATGTTCACAAGAGATACTTACGCGATTTTGAGTCAAACGTTTCAGATGTTTTGAATGTACTATAGGGGATAGGAACAATTCTGTTGCTTGATACATGCCGGAGTTAACACGTGACCACGTGACTGCTCTACCGTGTTATAGTCTATGATGTCAGCTTCATCATATGAGCACCTCTCATGAGTCCCACACACACACACACGCACACACGCACACACACACACGCACACACACACGCACACACACACGCACACACACACACATACACACACACACACACACACGGAGGGCTTCATTGTCGTCGTTGCTGTGTTGAGTATACGCGATTCATTTCATTCGGATTCTACATCATCCATCGACCGGTTAAAATATGTCTCTGCGTCGTCGTTTCGTTCCTCCACCGTTCGTCCAAAATGGAAACGCGCCCTTCGTCGTTTCCAGCTGCAGCTGTAGTAATCCCATATGGAAGAGATATCACTTTCCAAGCTTTCTTCCGACGCTCGGTCGAGCGCCTCGTCAACCTGTCTCTCTCCATGTCTCTGCTTCCCCCTCTTCCTATGCGTCTTTCAATGTCACTTCCATAACCTTGTCCGTCTGCTTGTCACTGCCTGTCTGCGCGTCTGGCTATGTCGCTCTTAAAGTAATGCAACTGCGGCCAATGCAGCTGAAAGCAGCCAAGCGCAACGCATAAATGAATATACATCCGAAAGTCGTCGTCGTCGTCGTCGTCGTCGTCGTCGTCGTCGTCGTCATCGTCGTTTACAGTGCAGGCGCACTTTACTGTTCTTCATTCCTCTAAGACGATTCCTCTAACGCCTGATTTGCTCTAATGCCCGCCAGGCGGCGCTACGACTTACGGCTCCGTCGCCTCCTCCATCCGCCCCACCCAACAAACCACATCTGCTGCTGCTGCTGCAATGCACAATCTACAATGTATAGGAAGTACGCATTGTCCATCCGCATATACATGTATACGCGCCTGACTCTCCAACGCTCTTTCTATGCATAGATGTGTGTATTTGCGCTGGGATGTACGCATAAGTGTATGTGTAGACCTATGTATGCACACTGTTACAGCGTGGGCCAAAAAAACTAATCCTCCAAGCCTTTCTGCTTGATATTTCTTGGTCAAAAAGTAAGAATTTTCAAATCAAGTTTCACACGCTTAAAGGTGATTCATGTATACGTACAACTACAAAAATTTACCAAAAAACATTGAAACATAACAAAAATTATACTACACTTTTAGTGAGCCCCACCCTTTGTTTTTTGCGATAAAAAAATATAACGCATCAAAAAGCAACAAAACATAATTTTATCAAGTCACACCTCAAATAATTTTTATCAAAATAAGCTTGATATTGCTTCACAACTTGTGTTCAATGTGTTCGCCACCAGTGGCCTACATTTGTTCTGAGTTTCTTTGCAGAGTTCCTGATGGCCTTGATGATGTGTTTCTAGAGGTAAATCTTTCCATAAATATCAACTATACAATGCATGTGACCATCAATTCTCTATTCGCTTTGATCCTGGCCACAAATTGTGATATTTTTCAGCAAAGCTCTCTGCGCTTGATAATCCATCGGGCTCAAATCCGGAGATTTAAGGTAATCAATTGCAATAGTTCTTCTAAATATAGAGTCTATATTTACTCTATATGTATGTATGCTGTATCTATATACATTACATGTATGCTGAAAATGTAATCCTATATACTATAGGATATATGGATGCCTGTCAGATTACCGGCCGAGAAAGTATATATTGGCCATATATATATGGCCCTACACACAAAATTCCATCTGTACATTTCTCAACCCATCTCCTGATCTTCAGTTGTCGTTTGTAGGTATAAGATACATGTGTAATGTATATACATGTATGTATTATCTCATCAGTCTTCCTGTTTGTCTCTTGTCAGCCGGCCATTCGCAGATTATGGTTTGTGAATTGTGACACGATCCGCTATATATATATATACATACATACACACATATATATAATTATATATATATATACATATATAATATATATATGGACAACGGAAATTCACTGTCTTTGTAACAGCAAATGATTTGTAATAGAACATCTGGTTTGATTCGCCTTAAAAGAATGTCCCAAAGGCACTGCATGCAGTCGGCCCTTTATACTATAGATTGCATTTGAGTACTGATGGCCTAGAGACAGAGTATATCTCGTCTGACACCATCATATTTTGTTCGATGAAAATGCCTGGTAACCGCAGAAGTATTCATCAGCGGCACTTACATATATATATATACATATATACATATATATACACACACATATATGTACATATATACATATATATATTACATATAGTAACACGACCTATAAAGTAATGAATGGAGATATGACGATGACAGCATATAGAACAGAACACAACATAAAAATAGTGGAAGATAAACGATTGCTGTTCGCGAAAGAACGTGCCTCGTTCTTATAAATTAGCCAGCGAAGACGCAATATAATATGAAGAAATGTTCTTTGCAAATATATACACAATAATATGAAGAAATGCTCAGATTTTTGCAAATATATACAAGAATGAGATTATAGAGAATTAAGCCAATAATATGAAGAAATGTTCAGATTTTTTGCAAATATATACAAGAATGAGATTATAGAGAATTAAGCCAATAATATGAAGAAATGTTCAGATTTTTTGCAAATATATACAAGAATGAGATTCTAGAGAATTAAGCCAATAATATGAAGAAATGTTCAGATTTTTGCAAATATAAACAAGAATGAGATTATAGAGAATTAAGCCAATAATATGAAGAAATGTTCAGATTTTTGCAAATATATACAAGAATGAGATTCTAGAGAATTAAGCCAATAATATGAAGAAATGTTAAGATATTTTGCAAATAAAATTATATACAAGAATGAGATTATAGAGAATTAAGCCAATAATATGAAGAAATGTTCAGATTTTTTGCAAATAGTTATATACACGAATGGGATTATAGAGAATTAAGCCAAACTTGAGATGCCTGGAGATGTCGTGGGACGAGGATATAGGGAGCTGGCGGCGGACAGAGAGGAGTGGAGACGATGCGTTGCCCATGTGCAGATCTGCACGGGATGGACTAAGTTCTAAGTTAAGCCAAACGGATGTAATTCAAAATCCAGCATTGGAGACAGCCGTATACAATCCATCGATATAGATTATAGATTAGGTCATTCCAAAACGGAAGGGCAAGAGGCTGTATATGGTATCAGTGTCTAAAGACGCATGTAACTATACCGGTACACGCTTGGATGTTAGTAGTAATCACTTTTTTACTACACACTGCAAAGGCCACGATGTCTATCGGAAATCACAAAAATATGCCGTGAAATTCCGATCTCATTATTTTCAAATCGCTTTGTACTGACGCTTCTAGTCGTGTGCTTCACGACGCGTGTCCCGTGCGATAAGGCATGGAGGGCATTGGATGCAGATCATCGAATTCCTGTTCATAAGCCTAGAAATCCTGCAAAAGTTACAGATCTCCGATAGATTTCTTCGAAACGATCGTTAAATTCAATCTCGAAGACAAATTGCAATCGACTGAAATGCGTTCTTCTGTTGTGAGGGAGATCACGGTTGCTTTTTATACCCAATTTTCTATTGCTGTATAGTTGCATAGCGCTCGCAATTCAGTGGCAGCCGTTTCCTATACATGTACGATCTAAGCATGATTCTCCCGTTCACCAGTTTTCGTGTCGTTCCTGGCCACTGGCTCCGTGAGTAACACTCCACTTTCCCGATATATCTCCCGCGCCGTCCGACGTTTTATTAGTTTTATCCGGCGCTGTAACAATACCCCAGAAGGCGGCGGCGGCGGCGGCGCTGGCCTCGGCGTCGGTGGTATCGGCACGGCGATACCAGCAGTCGTATATTAGGCCCCGTTTCGCTTAATAGGCCCGGGCAGATTGGGCCGGGGCCCCTCGCCCTATCAGAATGGCGGTCGACCGATGATCTACGACTCCTATCGTCCAGGTGAGATTTGACTTTACGGCTCCACTGGGAACGGAAAACGTTCCTTTGACCGGACACACAATGGCGTCCATTAAGATTCATCCGGACAACGTTGGGATCGGTCATTACAAGACCAGTGCATCACTCGATCGCTCGCTTGCACGGACGGACGCTCGCCCACCACAGGCGTCGTCTCCTCACATGCAAAAGACATTAAGGACAACTGATCACGCACGCACGCACGCGCACACATACATGCGCACATCAATACAACGTTGCATACGTATTACGTAGTGCACATTACAGTGACGAAAGACATACATGTACATAAAATATTTTGACTCACATGAACATGTATGTATGTATGTATGTGTGTGTATGTATGTAGGTATGTAGGTATGTATGTATGTATGTATGTATGTATGTATGTATGTATGTATGTATGTATGTATGTATGTATGTATGTATGTATGTATGTATGTATGTATGTATGTATGTATGTATGTATGTATGTATGTATGTATGTATGTATGTATGTATGTATGTATGTATGTATGTATGTATGTATGTATGTATGTATGTATGTATGTATGTATGTATGTATGTATGTATGTATGTATGTATGTATGGGTGATGACACTGATGAGCATTCTCAAAAGCAGTGAGCAATTTGTAGAAGTCTGTTGAATATTTGACTTGTGCAGGCCAATTTGAATCCTATGGTCGACTTTCTTCGTCAGCGTTCAAAAGCTGACCTCTACGTGTTTGAACATTTCTGTGAAAATCAACGGTCACCGAGTTTTACTTGCTATAGACATCAAGGTCTTCCTTCCCACCATTCTCTCGTGACTCTCAAGCCAAGAGCGTATACAGAAATTTTCGAAGGGTGGGCCAAATGTTTTGGTCCTGGGTTGTCACAACTCACAAGGGGAAAAAAATTTCGTCTTGGTTGGCGAAAAATCTCATGACTTTTTTAGTCATCAGGTCGTAGTAATGGCCTTTCTACTATCCTTCATTAATGGCTTGTTAAAACCAAATGGGGGGCACGTCCCATGCAGTTTTTAAATGAGGGGGCCATGGCCGGATTGGCCCCCCTGGATCCGCCTCTGTCTCAAGCGTATGTCTCTTGCATATCCCGTGGCGGTAACACTTGAAACTATTGAGGCGGTAATTGTGAAAGGAGTGCAGAAACATTCTTATCATTAACTTTTTGATTTTTTCCATTTTAATATCGGTACGTTTGTCTCCTTCTTTCAAATTTCATTCGACTAAACACTCGTCTGCATACGCCCCACAGAAGTTCTCACCTCTTTTCGTCGACCACTGTTTCTGTCTCCGTCTGTTCCCCTGTCTATCTGTCTGTTTGTCTCTTACTCTCCCTCTCTCACCTTCTGTCTCTCTGTCTCTCTCCTTCTCTTTCCCTCCTTCTGTTTCTCTCTTTCTCTCTGTCTCTCTCTGTCACTTTGTCTGTCTGTCTGCCTATCTCTCTGTCTGTCTGTCTGTCATCAAACTTTGCATCAGACACCGGCTTAATAGAAGTTGTCAAATAATAATTTGATCATCTGGTCTTCTGCAATTTTAAAATGTTATCTTTTAAACTTTGAGAATTCATTTGATAATCGCTAAGGCACAATTCGTGAATTACATCTCTGTTGAACAAACAGAAATTTAATTTTAACGTATAACTTCATCGAATAAAATGATTTATTTAATTAGTAAAATTTTCCCTCTGATATGTGGATGAACATTCCCATTATGCGAGATCTACGTTGAGTGCATGAGAAGTTATGCAATGTACAACTCACTTATTTATTTAGTTATTAGGAGCATATTACAGGGCCCATTCAAAACCATCCATACTCAGAAGCGTTCCCGACCCTACTTCGGCGAAAGGCGAAATAGGACGGTAAACCATAGAACAGGGAAGTAACAAATCGTGTACAGAAACGCGAAAACCAGCACCTGTTACGCAGATTTTGAACAGCAGAGTTGAGCCGCTTGTAAATACGCCGGAACGCCACCTTCATGGAAGCTTTAAGAGACAGGGACTGAGAACAAAGCTTCTACAGGTCACCGGAGAGAACCACTGAGAACTACCATGGTATAGTCTTTGGTTCATTGCCATAAAATGAGGCCAGAAGAAGATTTTA
Organism: Lumbricus terrestris; assembly: GCA_949752735.1. Lineage (NCBI taxonomy): Eukaryota > Metazoa > Annelida > Clitellata > Crassiclitellata > Lumbricidae > Lumbricus > Lumbricus terrestris. Next base: position 26,952,650 of record OX457038.1, on the reverse strand, counting down.
AGGGCAACTTGGCCTCATAACTGCACATCCATTAATCACTCTGGAGTTGACGTGAGGACAATTAATGGGTGTGAACGCTGTTAGAGGGTAAGTGTAGGTTAGAAACGACCACTTGGACTTGACTTCTGACCAATGGCTCAGATGATGAGAAAGATGGATGGTAGTAAGAGAAACAAAGGAAGGATGAAGCGAATAAACGAGAGATGAATGGCAAATAAAAGGAATCGAGGAGACAGCAGAGGTGAATGGGAGGGAAGAAGGAGAGAAGATACGAAGGGCAAGATAACATGGAAGACTTGGGCAATATCTGTAGCATTAGAGAGAGAGAGAGAGAGAGAGAGAGAGAGAGAGAGAGAGAGAGAGAGAGAGAGAGAGAGAGAGAGAGAGAGAGAGAGAGAGAGAGAGAGAGAGAGAGAGAGAGAGACAGACAGACAGACAGACAGAGAGAGAGAGAGAGAGAAAGAGAGAGAGAGAGGAGAGAGAGAGAGGAGAGAGAGAGAAAGAGAGAAAGAAAGAGAAAGATAAAGAGAGAGAGAGACAGACAGAAAGACAGAGAGAGAGAGAGAGAGAGAGAGAGAGAGAAGGACATATTATTATCTTCATATGTTGTGCTTTTATGCTTCGCCCATTGTTTCTTATTGCGGATGTGTCCATGTCTGGCCACGTGTGCCTATCGTTGGTGTCGTCCTACGACTGTGTGTGTATGTGTGCGTGTTTGTGTGTGCGCGTGTGTCTGTTATCGGCGGCGAGGGTGGTTGGCGAGGGAGGGGCATTAAATACCCATCACATATAAATAGCCATGCATGCCACCACCGCCGCCACCGCAACCGACCATGGGAGCAATGACTCGCCCGGGTCAGTCAAATGCATTGCGAGACGGAAGGAGGGACGGAAGGAGGGACGGACGACTGGGTCGCTTCTTGCGGACATCTATATTGGAAGATAATTTATGGTCAAATCAACGGCAATAGACCGAAAGGAGGATGCTCGGTCTTCGGATGCTGGCGATGCTGCTGCTGCTGTTGCGGACGCCGAGGGACGCATGGATGAGGCGGCGGAGGAGGAGGAGGGATGCGGGGAGGGGCCGGGGAGGCAGAGGCAATGGATGACGGCGTCATGCACAGACAGCCACCCCAACCGACGTTGCTGATGTTGGGCTGATGCAAGGGACGAGATGGATGAGGAGGAATAGGAGGAGGAAGAGATGGAGGAGGCAGAAGAGAAGGAGATAGAAGAGAAGGAGGAGAAGAGGATGAAGAAGAGAAGGGAGAAGAGAAATGCCCTCTGTCCAATCGTGTATGGCGCACCATCAACATACCGACCGGCAACGTCTCTAAATGTAACCTCGTACACAGTTGCATGCTCGCAATTTATAGGGGTCTATACATATAGCTGTATATCATATGTCATTTTATATATACAATGTTGGCATACATACATATGAATATATATATACATACAAATAATTGGCCAGAGGCGCAATGGAGCCAAATTCCCTAAAGCATTGTCTGCACAGGTGATGGTTACATTTGAACTCACGACCTCTCGTTTAAAGTCTTATACACTCTCTAGAACCCATCAGCACATCCCAAAGTAAAAAAGGCAGACAAGAGTTCCTTGAGAGAATATGATGATGGTGATGCTTGGATGTGCTGTCATGTTATCAATCAAACTCCTAGGTGATGACAAAGGTTACATGAGAATTTAAAAAAATTAATATTACTAGAATTCTAGCACCTCTGGTTGCGCCATGCTCTGCAGGCCGACAAGCAACAGATTCAACTAAAGGGTTCGGAGAAGCGCCGTCATATGAAGCATGTTTCTTAACTTCAGTAGCCTCCACATAATCATCACGATTAGATCATCATCATCATGATTAGATCATCATCATGATAAGATCATCATGATTAGATCATCATGATTAGATCATCATCATGATTAGATCATCATCATGATTAGATCATCATAATGATTAGATCATCATCATGATTAGATCATCATCATCGTGATTATATCATCATCATGATTAGATCATCATCATCATGATTAGATCATCATCATGATTAGGTCATCATCATGATTAGATCATCATCATCATGATTAGATCATCGTCGTGATCTAATCCATTTGTAGAATTTCACTTATTTAGAAATAAGAACTTCAAAATTAAATCCGTCTTATAGTTCTTAAATTGTAGGTTAGTAAATGCGTTATTTCGTTTTTACATTATTTCATTTCTGGAGGGAGTAATCGTAATCGTAATCGTAATCGTAATCTCATAATTTCTAAAGCGCCACTGGAAAGCCAAGCGCGGGGCACCGGCTTATTCACGAGCGCTGCGTTGAGTTAGGAGGGTTGTCCGTGAGAGTAGTCCGTGGTGGTCCGGGTCGAGTTACCATAGGATCAGGATCAAATGCGTTGAGTCAAAAGGGTTGTCCGTAAGAGTAGTCCATGGTGGTCCGGGTCGAGGTACCGTATGATCAGAGGTGTGGAACAGCTACTAAGGTGGGTGTCGTCTGAGCCGGGAATTGGAGGGTGGGGGATCAGGTGAAACAGGATAAGAGTTCTTGAACAGGAGTGTCTTTAGTTTCGAGTGAAAGGCCCGAGGTGTGATGGATAGAGGAGCCTGAGGAAGGTGATGGTGTGTGATTAGTAATGATGGAGTAGGAACTGAAAAGGATCGGAACTCAGCAGGCAGATCATTCCAAAGGCGTGGTGCTGAGTTGGATATGGCTCGGTTGGAGAACTTGAGATGACTTGTGACCGGCGGTCGAGAGAGTGTAAGGCAGGCGGATGATCGGGTAGAACGGGTAGGCTGGATGGTGAACAGTTCGCGAAGATATCTGGGCTGGGAGCATTGTAAGGAGTTGTATGTTAAGGAGAGAACTTTGTAGTGAATTCGCTCTGGGATTTTCAACCAGTGAAGAGACTTGAGGATGGGGGTGATGTGATGATGTCTGGGTGTTCTGGTGACGGCTCTAGCAAGAGAATTTTGTATGAGTTGGAGGCGCTTAAGTTGTGTGGAATCAAGGTTTAAGAACAGGGAATTGCAATAGTCAAGCTTTGAGTGGACGATGGACGTAGCAATGGTGGAAGCAGTTTTAAAATCAAGCATGGGTCGGATGCGTCGGAGGTCCCGGATGTGCATGAAGCAGGAGCGCGATAGATTAGAGATGTGGTTAGAGAAGGAGAGGTGTGAATCAAACATTACACCAAGATTGCGGACCGGAGCATCAGAGGTGAAGGTAAGAGATGAAGAGTTAGTCGATAGGTGTATTGAAGGGTCAGGGATTTTCTTGATTTGGTCAGGAAGGCCTAGAATAATGAACTCTGTTTTGGAGGGGTTGAGGCAGAGGAGGTTGGACGACATCCATTGAGAGATCAGATTGACCACATTGAGAAGTTTAGCAATAGAGGTGGAGAAAGAGCCTGGGGAAAAGGATATGAAGAGTTGGGTGTCGTCTGCATAGAGATGGTGGTCAACAGACGAGGATTTTATGAGATGACTTAAAGGAGTGGTGTAGAGAATGAAGAGGAGTGGACCCAGGACGGAGCCTTGAGGAACGCCGCAAGATAGTGGAAGAGGTTTCGAACAGTGACTGGAGGCTTTAACAGAGAAAGATCTGGAAGACAAGTAGGACTCGAACCAGAGTAGAGCAGTGCCAGAGACGCCAAAGGAAGAAGAGAGTCGATTAAGAAGGAGACTGTGATCGATGGTGTCGAATGCAGCGGAGATGTCAAGGAGACAGAGGCAGGAGACTTGCTGATGACTGACGGCCGAGACCAGTTTATTGTAGAGAGAGACGAGTAGAGTTTCTGTGGAGTGGTGTTTAGTAAAGCCAGATTGGTGGGGATTGAGGAGTGAGTTAGAAGAGAGGTAATCGTTTAGGCGGGCAAGGACAATTCGTTCAGTTAATTTCGATAGAAAAGAAAGGTTGGAGATGGGTCGGTAATTTGATAGGTTTTCCTTGTCAAGATTTGCTTTTTTCAGAAGAGGAGTGACGAGAGATTGCTTGAAGACCATTGGGAAATTGCCAGTGGAGAGTGAAAGATTGATAATTTTAGTGATTATAGGAATGAGGACGGAAGCGCAGTCTTTTAGGAGAGCAGTTGGGATAGGATCTAATTCACACTGTTTGTTGGGAAGAGAGTTTAGCAGGAGTGACACTTCAGCTTCAGAGGCGGGATGGAGTATTGGAAGGGATGACTGAGAGACAGGAGGAGTAGGGTTTGGAAATGGAGGTGGATCAGTGTTGGAGGATTGTGAATCAAGAAGGGACTGCAAGGTGAAGCGAAGGGATGAGATTTTGTCCGAGAAGAATGAACAGAATGTATCGGCCATAGACGGGGGTGGAATGGAGCTCGGTAGTGGGGAGGGCGATTTGCGATGAAGAAGAGAGTTGACAGCTCTCCAGAGGTGGCGAGGGTTGGAGGAGCTGGAGTGAATGAGGGAAGAGTAGTATTTCCTTTTTGTAGCAGCAATGAGTCTATGGTATCTGTTTGTGGCTGATTTTAGGTTGGAAAGGGCTTTTTCTCGGGATAGAGCGTCAGTGGCGCTCTTGTAGATGTGCTGAAGTCGCCTACGAAAGGTTTTAAAAGCCTGGAGGTAGGAGGTGAACCAAGGATTAATGGCATGTGAGCTGGGTTTGGTGATAAGTGGTGCGTGAATGTCAAGGAGGTCGGAAAGAGTGGAATTGTAGCAGGACAGTAGGTCATCAAGGGAAGAAGGAGGATTAAGAACAAGTTGAGAACTGCTAATATCTTTGATGAGGGCCTGAGAGTCAATAGAACCTGTGTGACGGAAAGAGTGAGTGGAAGGAGGAAGCCGAGCAAAGGGCTTAATTTCAAGGTCAGCCATGATAAGGTAATGGTCAGTTATGTTGAGCATAGAGTGTGATAGCTTTGGAGATAAAAGGGAGGTGTTGGCAGTTATGACAAGGTCGAGGGTGTGATTCTTGATGTGGGTCGGGAAGTTGACATGTTGGACGAGATTGACTGATGAGAGGAGGTTCAGAAAGTCAGTTGCATGAGAGTTAGATGGATCGTCAACATGGACGTTGAAATCGCCAGTGAGTAAGAATTCGTTGGGAGTAGTGGCAGCAAGTGAGAGGAGAGAGCTAAATTCATCAAGAAAGACTGAGTTTTTAGAGGAGTAATTAGACGAGGTAGGAGGACGGTGAGGTGTTCAAACACCCAAACACACACCCAATACGACCTTAGCAGCGACAACAAATAAATTAATCTTTAATTTATTCCATTATCTAACCCCTAACTTTATCTGTCAATGTTTGTTGGTCACATGCGTTCATTAATCTCGTGACAGAAAGGCATAGGCGCAGAGGACATTTCGGAAGTGGAGGAGGGGCAAAGATTTGACTTTTGCCCAAAAAGTATACTTCACATTTTTTGTCCGACAAATTTTCACCAACCAAATTTTCTGATGACCTTTTTTTAGTCATTTCGATTTCCCAGCCCGAAATTTAACGATTTCCCAGCCGAAATAACTGATGACCTTTTTTTTAGTCATTTCGTACAAATCTTCAGAAAATATAGCTGTTTTACCCCTGTGTTTCCAAAAAATCCTCCCATGCCTGTTTGCCCGAAAAAAGTTTGTCCACTCATGCCTGTTTTGCCCGACAAACACGTTTGCCCAAAATTTGGGGGGCAATTGTTCTCCCCCAATTCATAATAATACTAGACTAGAATTTGAGGGCGACCGGAGGCACATACTCAGTTGGGACGGGTCATTGCACTCACCCCTCGTAGAGCCGCCACTGACAAAAAATCATTATCATTTAAGCCTCACATGTTTCCAATAATTGCATTACAAAGGACTTGATCTCTTTACCTTAAAGTTAATTTTTAATATAGTCTAAAGTCTAAACGATTTAGTTTAAAATAACTATACTTGAAGGTCTAAGAAATGATAAAGAGAAATTCGGTGTTGTCTAATGAGAAGAGAGCAAAGAACAGGAAGAAGAAGATGAAGAAGAAAAAGAAGACGAAGAAGAAGAGGATGCAGAAGAAGATGATGAAGAAGAAGAAGAATTAAGATGATGATGATGATGATGATGATGATGATGATGATGATGATGATGATGATGATGATGATGATGATGATGATGATGATGATGATGATGATGAAGAAGAAGAAGAAGAATTAAGATGATGATGATGATGATGATGATGATGATGATGATGATGAATAAGAAGAAGAGTAGAAGGAATAGTAAGAAAAAGATTCGATCATGCAGTGTGAAGACCTGCTACTGAGGCTACATGTATGTAGCCTGCAGGCTTGTATATGTAAGTTCGACATCGTCTTTGGTGATAGCTGCAGAAACGTCGATGCAGAATGCACGCATATACAGTATACGCGACAAATATATGGCAAACGCTGTGTGCTAACATAAACATGGTTACGAGATTAGCGATTTCTAGATATATAAAATATTTTCTATTCTATACATAGAAGTATACATATATATGTACATATATACATGTACATATACATATACTGTATATATAGGAACCATCGTTCACGATCTAACAGCCTTATAGTCAATTTGGCGCGGCGGCGACTGAGATATCCCATTGCAGAAAAGTCAACAGCAATAATACGTCGCCAATCCTATATTTGAATATTATATATACACATATATATAACTATATACAGTTGAATACACGTATATATCAATACCATATGTATAGCCTATAATATAGGCCTATATTGTACAGACGCACAGTGTATAGATAGATGCATATACAGGGTGGGCCATAAAAAGTAACCCCCTAAGGTTTTTTGTCCATATTATCTTGGCCAGAAGTAAGAATTTCGAAATGAAATTTTACAGGTTTAAAGACAATTCATATTTACACATGATGGCCGGATTTCATTAAAATCTTTCAAACACAACAAAAGTTGTACCACTTTTTGTGAGGCCACCCACCGCTTTTTGACGATTCAAAAACGAAACGCAACAAAAAGTAACAAAAACACCATTATTTTGATTAAGTCTCATCTCAAATAACTGTTGTCAGATGAACTTGGTAGTGCTTCAAAATTTGTGTTCAATATGCCCACCACCAGTGCCAAAACTTCTTTTGAGTCTCTTTGCAAAGTTCTTGATGGACCTGTTGATTAATTCCTTATTTACCAATTTGATTCTCATCTTGCTAAGTGACTTGCGTTTTTGAATCGTCAAAAAACTGTGGGTGGCCTCACTAGAAGCGATATAACTTTTGTTCTGTCTGAAATATGTTGATGAAATCTGGCCATCGTATGCAGATATGAATTGTCTTTAAGCCTCTAAAATTGCATTTCGATACTCTTACTTTTTGCAAAGATATTGACCAGAATAATTAAATTGTTTTTTTGTAACGTTTTGTTGCGTCGCGTTTTTAAATCGTCAAAAAACTGTGGGTGGCCTCGCTATAAGTGATATAACTTTTGTTCCGTTTGAAATATTTTGTTAAAATTTGGCCGCTGTTCGTAAATATGAATTGCATTTAAGACCATAAAGTTTCATTTAAAAATTCTTATGTTTGGCCAAGATATGGGCTAAAACCGTAGGGGTTACTTTTTTATGGCCCACCCTGAATATGTGTGTGTGTGATGCTGCAGGCTTGCATATATATATATATATATATATATATATATATATATAGAGAGAGAGAGAGAGAGAGAGAGAGAGAGAGAGAGAGAGAGAGACTATATGCACACATTGCATGTAGATATATATACGCATGCAATGTATGTTCATGTATTGCACTATAGCTGCAGCCAACCGCTCGATCATGCAATGTATACTGGTTATGCAAGTCGTCGCTAGCTATCTCTCCCCCATTCTCTCCCCCATTCTCAGCCGACCAATATATCTGGCGAAAGCGCCAAGAATTAGGATATATTCCCAACCAAATGAGACTTGCCACTCAACCAGCAGCCTATAGCTGCAGCAGGTCGTCTATCGATCTATACATGCAGAACAAGAGATATGGTCACTCTCTCTCCTCCTCGTGACACCACAAACCTTCACAGAATTCATCTCTTATAATCCTATATGCTGCTAAATATAGGCGATATTTCTCTTATATATATTTGCTCCGTATAAGCTTATATACTAGTGTGTCGCGACACACTGGTTGAGAACCTCTGCCCTAAACAACCGGGCTTCAATGAGCGTATTTTTGTAATAATTATTCATCCATGCATGATCATCTGCTTTCAAGTTTAAATGTAAGTGAAGTCTCAAAACCAGTCTTTTTAACAGATGTAGTATAGTAGGGAACCAGTCTACTGGAATATAGAGTAGGGAAACAGTTAAGAGTCAGAGGAACATTCGAGAAAGAACTGTCAATGGCGGACAGACAGAATAACGCAGAATGATTGAACATACCGTTAAATTAAATGCTATTGTCAAAATAAAGTGTTTCATAATTGACAATATAACAACAGGTACCCAGGCCCGCTTCATTTTCAGTTGAGAGGGGTAAGGGGCTCAAATGCCCTAGGGCCCGACGAATTTAGGGGCCCGGCGGCGGGGTTTTGATCATGTCATTTTTAAAAACATGAAAATGAACAAACTGATTAAAATCATAGTTGCATATAATAAATTAGAGATGCAATACGTACGGTGGAACGACTCGTGACTTTAAAACTTTTCAAAAACTATCTTTGTCACCAATTTCAAGCGAGACTGAGATCAATTTTGCATCCGACATTTTAAGTATAGGCAGTAAAACTCGTCTCAGGGCTCAGGGGCATTTGGTGCACCGCAGACTACATTCGTCGAACAACAGGAAATGGCAAGGCCAATGGAAACAGGTTTCAAATAATATCTAAAATGTTTACAGAAGGACGAAAGAGACGACGTTTGGCAAGAGCTGCAACTTCTTGTGGAAAATTCTGACCAACTTGATGAGGTTCAATGAGATTAATGTTAATATAACACGAGTATAAAATTATCTTGAACAAAAACTGGTCTGAATAGATTTTCATTCCGTTATGTCGATCAGCCTGAACTTATGCGGACTCATGTTTACAACTTAAATTTGAAAAGATTTCAATACCATTAAATTTACTCAATTTCTTATTAGATCAAAGTTATAGTCTAAGTAAAAAAATAACTCTTGTAGATTAATGTTACTTAGTCTATAATTAATTTTGTCCCACTAGTAAAGTTGTGTTATTTACAGATCAAGATAAAATTGCATGAACAGGGTTTTAAGTTTAAAATGCAGTTAAGATGTAGCAAAATAAAATTACTTTCCGCTGCCTTTTTTATCTTCTTCCGTTTTATTTTTTCGAGTGAAACGTCGTTTTTTTCGTTTTTATTCCGTTTCCATCGGTTTTTTTACACCTGTGGCTGAAGGCTTTTAAGACAGAGCTCACGATGTGAAGCCACAAACCTTTTTAAAGTGTCCAATTCGCTTGCAATGTGTGTAAGGCTAATTCGGGACTTGATCGTCATTACGGACGTCCAAAGCAGCGCGGTGATTTAATGAGGACAACGGATTACTGATCGGCCTGGATCTTATTGGGGAATCACTGCATGTAGCAATGAGTAAAGCAGTGGATCAGCCACCGCCGTGGAACAGGGACGCTCACGTGATCTACATGTAGCTAGCACTAAAGAGAAAGGACGGGGCTGGAGCGGGGTACATGCGCACTGGCCTCTGCAACTTCGGACCGGACGGACAACGATGCCGCAGCTAATTTTTGACACGAGGTCACAATAATAATTACTCCGCCGATGACCACCGGCAACAGGTGGCATATTATGTATAAAAATCTTGATATAGATGGCAGCAGTTTGCATAGAAGATGCGAGGACTGAAGCGTTTCAATGAGCAATTAATTGTGAAGCACACACACACACACAAAGAGAGACAGAGACAGAGACAGAGACAGAGACAGAGAGAGGCTGGAGCGTTTCAATGAGCAATTAATTGTGAAGCAGACAGAGAAAGAGAGACAGATATAGAGAGACAGAGACAGAGACAGTGACAGAGATAGAGAGACGGAGACAGAGACAGAGAGACACAGACAGAGAGAGAGAGAGACTGGAGCGTTTCAATGAGCAATTAATTGTGAAGCAGAGAGAGAAAGAGAGAGAGAGACAGAGACAGAGACAGAGAGAGACAGACAACACAGAGCAATACTGCAGGGAGTAGTTAGTTAGCTAACGTTCGTGCTTCATTCTCTGCACGTGATCCAACGACGACGATGACGACGATCGTCCCAATCAACCGACATTTAATGCACCGATCGGACGACCTAATCGCGAGTCTCGTGCAGCCCTTGCCTGCAGTCCAACGCATAGCACCGTCCGTCGTCGTCTCACCGTCTCACGCCAACTGCCCTGCACCGTTGCAATTAAATGGAGTCCCTGGAGGGGATTGGAAAAGAGGATGTCGTCGTCGTTGTAGTAGTAGTCGTCGGAGACTCATGGGAACGAAGCACACGCGCCGAAGTAGAATGGAACAACGAACAATTATATGACAGCTGCTGCAGTAGAAAAGCAGATAAGGGGGACATACGTCAGGTGACGGAGATAGACGAACTCGATCGACGACTCATTTGGGGAATTTTTATGTGGAAAGAAGAAGAAGAGTCGGAAAAAGTTAGAATGAAGGATTTTAGAAGAAGAAGGAGTAGAAGGATGGAATGAAAGAATGAAATTGGAAGGAAAGAAAATAAGTAAGTAAAAGAAGAAAAGATGAAAAAGATAGACGGCATACATTTAGGCCTATCTGCATTTGCACGTGTATACAGTCTGTATAGATAGCAGTAAACGCTCTATGTCAAAATCAGTTGTTTTCGAATAATTTTGCAATTTGTTCTGAGACTTTTTACTTATTGCTACTATTATATAATCAACAATGATGACAAATATTCTTATTGCATGTGTGGGGGTCCTAAAGAGTGGGCCCGTGTTCGGCCGAACATGTTGAACGTGCATTAATCCAGACCTGTTGCCAGGACTTCCTGTTCATCCAAGAATTAGTTTTATTAAATATCGATCGTCTAGGTTATAAAACACTGAATCACTGAATGTTGGTCAACCACGTAATTATAGTGTTTACAGTAAGTCTTGATGCTCTGATGTCTCTCTCTCTCTCTCCCTCCCTCTCTCTCTCTCTCTCTCTCTCTCTCTCTCTCTCTCTCTCTCTCTCTCTCTCTCTCTCTCTCTCTCTCAGGTCCTTCGGTTCTCTTCAGAACATCGGTCGACAAGATTCCTCTACATCGTTCGGTTGTTTGCGTCTTCCTCTGCGTTGCTCCAACTGATTCCCATTTCAGCAAGGTCCCCGTCAAATGTGCTCCGCCAGGTCCTCTTTGGCCGTCCTCTACTCCTTCTTCCGACGTCTGGTCTCCACGTCAACACCCTGTTTGCCGGCCTATTCGGAGGTATGAGAAGTTGCGAAGTACATGTCTAGCCATTCTCCTCCTCCTTCTCTCCACAGTTATTTCCAGATCCTCCGATCCCGCCCTTCTCAGCACCTCGTCGTTGCTGATGTGGTCCCTCCAGGATATGCCAGAATTGTTCTAAGGCATTTTTTATGGAAGACATTTAGCCTTTGCGAAATCCTCTTGGTGCGCTTCATGCATTTTTCGCATGCGTATATTGCTGTCGCGAGGGATCACTATGGAGTCATATACATGTAGGCGTAATTTGATGTTTATTCCGATCTTTTTGATTTCCACACTAGGTTCATTTTCTGGAAGACCGCCGCGGCCTTTCCAATTCGGGTTCTTGTCTCCATCTCTATCTCACCGTCATTGGATAAGTAGCTTCCCAAGTATTGGAAGTTATCCACATACTCAATGAGTCACTGGTTTACCATGACTGATGGATAATCCTTCTTTCCAATCTTCATTGCATTTGTTTTCTCCGAGCTGATGCGCAGTCCCAGCTTAGCTCCGAACTCATTCACGTTATCCGTCATTTTCTGCAAGTCCTCGAGTGTCCTGCTCAGTAATGCCACATCATCCGCAAAGTCCAAATCCGCCAATCCCTCCTGGCCACACCCTATTCCAAACGCAGGGCTGTTTATTGCTCTCCTCGTAATGAAATCCATCACCATGACAAAAAGGAAAGTAGAAAGCACACAACCCTGACGCACCCCCTGATGTCTTAGTCACTCGATAATCAGTGTCACGCTCACAGCTATATTCCTCAGCACATACAATGCAAAAATAAACTTGTAACTTGTTAGAAACTTCTATGCACGTATAGATAAACAATGCATAATCTGTGGAACATCTTCAGAAAGGTCAAAAGATTTCAACGGATGCATGCAGTGAATGTGGAAAATCGAATTTGCATGGAAGAAAATGGAAAGAAGAATAAGCAGAGAAGGTGGCGTTGTTGGGATGAGGAAAACGTCGGATTTCTTGACCCTTAGCTTTTGAAAAAGGAAAATCCTTCTCGCAGGATAATCGGTCGTTATTGGACCCAAGGTACGACTAGTAATTGCATTTCGTCCACCAATGTCCTGCCTCTGACTTTGCTCTTCACCACCGCGATTCGACATCACATCCACCACATCCACCACATCAACCTCCCTCTCCTCCCCTTCTTCTCCTCGTTCTCCTTCTCCTATTCCTTCTTCTACTCCTTCTCCTATTCCTCCTCTTCCTCCGACTCCACCTGCTCCATCCCTGTATACAACTATACATGTCTAGTCTTGTACGAAAATCGCCGACCAGTGGTAATAGTCGTCGAGATAACCCGTTTACCATCTTTCGGGACACATGCATACATGCTTGCATAGGCTGATATATTATATATATATATATAGATATAGATACATGTACGTATACATAACATATCTAGCGACGCATTGCTAGTATATGCATATATGTATACGTGTGCATGTTTATGTATATACAATACCGGTCTCAGGAACGTTATGATCTTGTCTGAGGAGGATCGCAACGGATAGCAGCAGATCGTTTGCTAGAATAGACTTCATCGCTGAGAAGATGAGAAGAGGAGGAGGAGACTATGACTAACGGCGGCAACAACAGCACTGCGTTGTGGTGGGAGGGTGGAGATGCTTGAGGGTACTGACATTGAATGGGACACCACACAGAGGCCCTCCCCCACCGCCACTCCCTCACGCCCCCTCCTGCAAGAGGCGGATGTCATCAGTCTCCTCTCGCACATTCTGTTCAGTCTCCGTCTAACTCGATTTGCAAGATGATTCTGGCTGCTGTCTGCATGTTAGTCTATCTCTGTGTTTGTGTATACGTTTGTGCTACTACAAGTTGTGCTGTGCGTTCGTGTCTTTCTGTTCGTATCCATCAGTATCAGAGCGTCTCTCTCTGTCTCTCTTTCTGTCTGTCTGCCTGTCTCTCTCCCTCTGTCTCTCTCTCTGTGTCTGCCTCTCTTTCTGTCTCTGTGTCACTCTTTCTTTCTTTGTCTCCGTTTCTTTCTGTCTCTCTGTGTCTGCCTCTGCCTCTGCCTCTGTCTCTGTCTCTGTCTATGTCTCTCTCTCTCTCTCTCTCTCTCTCTCTCTCTCTCTCTCTCTCTCTCTCTCTCTCTCTCTCTCTCTCTCTCTCTCTCTCTCTCTCTCTCTCTCTCTCTCTCTCTCTCTCTCTCTCTCTCTCGATCTCCATACTAGTATGTCAGAAATCATGTGCAATTAGCATATAATCTATGCCAAATGCCTATATATGACCAAGTCAATAACTCCACATCCTATATGGCTGCCCGATGCATGACTGGTCAGTATGATACGAGATTTACAGAGCTGTCATCACCACTATCATGTACAGAACGTGTTCTTAATTTCGTCTCTGTTCTGTCCTATGTCCTACTTCGTCCATTCAAATAGATATGGTTTGTCAAATTATCAAAATTAGCTGTTGACCCAATTCCTACAAAAGGCTAATTTTTTATATCAATGGCGGCACAACAGATGCCCATCATCTATCATGAAACGAGGACGCACTATGTGCGTTATATTATGCACGTTACATTTGTATGTTACATATGTACATTACATACAGGGGCGGATCTTGGGGGGCAATCTTGCCATGGGCCCCCATTTAAAAATTTCTTTATTTTCAACCAGCTATTCTGGCTCGGAAAGTTGACGTGCCCTCCATGAGTAATTCCATTCCGTAGGCCCTCCCACACTCACGAAGTCCGCATACGAGCTCCGTACGACTTTTAAAAAAGGTCATCAACTTTTGGTCGGATAAAATGGTATCTTTTGCTTTGAAATTGGAGACAAATGACTAAAAAAGGTGATCAGTTTTTTCGACGACCAAGACGAAAATTTGTTCCTGCCCCAAGACCGAAAATTTTGCCCGCCTTCGAAATTTTTTGTATCCACCCTTGTTACATATATATGTATTGTATGTGTGTGTATGTATGCATGCATACATTTATTTATTTGTTTAGATGTTTTATTTTCCACTTAAGACACACCTTTTCCAAATTTTCAAATGTCTTCCATAGATTGATTGCCTGTCTTATTGAACCGGTGGTGTAGGCCTACATGTAAATGTAAACTGACTTGACTATGGGCTGCAGGGTTTGGTTCAGCATCACTTGATCATTAAATGCATTGCACAACGGACGTTAATTGGCGCAATAGAAATCATCATTTAATAAATGGTGAAAAAGGTTCTGCGAGGTTTCGAACCTCTGGCACATCGTTTAACGGCCGACGCTTTGCCAAATGGTCTCAAGGAGGCGCCCTTCGTCAGAAATTGTTGTACAATTTTCCTAAGAAAATCCGAACCAATCTGCAATGACATTAATCAACCGCCGCAGTAACAGCAAACAGCATCGAGCGGCGTTGAAGATGTCAGATGCATCAGTTGCCACATGCATGCCAGACGGTCATTCAACTGCAGCCTCCTCTTCCTCCTCTTCCTCCTCTCCTGCTGCTGCTTCTGATTCTGCCGCTGGGGCGGGATGGTTGGCACAATAGGACGCTGTTCATTAAATTTCATGAGCACATTACGTAGCTTAGTTGCTAATATCCTATCTGTTGTGTGCCACCGCCGCCGTCTTTACCGCCCGCGCAGCCTCTCCCAAGGCGCGAAAAGCATACAGACAGAATGACCGACCGATAAATGACGGTCGCCTTTGTAAGGTGGTCGCCACCGCCGCAGAGAGTGGAGCGTGAGGCGAATACAGGATGACGACGACGACGACAACGAGGAGGAGGTGTATGGTCCATCAGTAGACGAGGCAAGGGAGAAGCTTTGGCGTCGTCATTTCTCTGCTGAAATGGTCGCCCGAACAGTTGGAGTCTCGATTGAAATTAACGCACTCTGCTATTAATGGTAAGATAATTAAGGAGGGATGTTGCATGGCAAGAAATTCAAGCAATACTGCAGATGACTATTCATCTGTGACTTTATCGCATCAGATGTGATAATAGATGTGTAGCCAGATGCAGATGATGACGATGAGCTGTATCAACGGTAGCCCTCAAGAATTCAATCATAGCTCAGATCGTGTGATCTAGTAAATGAACTGTTTAAAAGTTCGCCAAATACGTGAGAAAAAACCCATTCTGACGGTTTTAGTGACTCTGTTATATGTTATATATAACATGCAAGTTGTTTACGTTACAGACTAAACCGCTGGGAACATCCCTTGTTTTTTTTATCTCTACATCACTACATTAATTCATTCAAGAATATCTACAGCGCTTCTTAAAGAGGACTACTCAGAAGCGCTCCCGACGCTAGCACGGCAAAAAGCAGTGTTTTTAACTGAATTAAAAAGTGCATCAGTAAGAACCCCAGGATGTAGACGTAGCCCCTGTGGGAGTACATTCCAGATCGTTGGGTCCACCACAAAAAAGGCTCAATTCTGCATAGTTGCAGTTCGTGCGAATGGAACCAAGAGCACCATCTGTGCAGAACGGCGGAGTGGTGACTTTAAATAATTGCTTATTGGTCGTTTCAACAACAAAACTCATACCTATAATTAGCGGAATTCGATCACTGAAACTGAATTCGAAACGTTGCTCAACGCCGTGCGATTGTCTTCTTACATCGATAGACAGAAATCGTGTGGTGTAAACAGAAAGCGACAACTATTTCACGGTGCCATATTAGCCGAACTGCATGGCTTAGAGTGATGCACGACTCTGGTGATACGCTGGTCTTGTCGTCGTCATTCCTGCGATTAATACTAAGGCGCTATAAAAAAAATGACCAGCTGTTATTTAGCAGCGGCGGAGATTAACAAGAAGGATAAAGGTTCTAATGTAGTTTATACATGTGTAAACGGATTAGCAATGTACATAAACACACATATGTTCACATACATGTGCGCATACATGCGTCCGTATGCATCTGTAGGCTATACAATGTAAGTATAGGCCTAAACCTACATGCAAATATACACAAGCACAAACATTGCACAATGCCCGTATACATGCAGCCACATATATCCGTTCGCAGGTCTATGCGCATATGCAATATACTCATGCATGGGTGTATGACGATTCTTAAAAGGAAATTTCTTAAAAGGAAATGTCTGTCAGGAAAAGGCTTTTACTTGTTATTGCAACTTAAAAGGATTTCTGTTCTTCCACTTATTCGCTTGTTTCTATCCATTTATCCCACATCCAGCTTATCCTCCTCCTTCCATTTCGGGCAATCTGCATTTCCCATGTATGCATTTGTACGTCTTACTTTCTCAGATGATTTGCAAAAGAACCACAGCTGATGATTCTCTTCATATTCTTATCTTTCGCTTTCAATGTTTCTGGCCTGCAGTCTTTAATCCAGCAATGTCTTTTGAGGCCGTATATATATTATATAATATCTATAATATATATATAATATATATATAATATATATAATATATATATATATGAAGACGTTTCCTCCTCCTTTCTTTCTTCGTGTCATCTTGATCCTCGTTCCGTCATTACCATTATATACCATTTACATTACCATTACCATGCAGGACAGGATTCCTCAGTGATGTATACCCCGCCATACGTCTCGAACGCTTTCTCTAATAAAGATTTTTAATTGTAATGGTGTGAACCTGAGCAATCTTGTCTTACTTCTTTATACCAACTCCCCTTTTGATTAATCCCCATCCCTGGTTGATATATTACTATGCACGTCCTTATAGAGAGATATATGTATATACTCTGATTTTCTGTCTTCCATTCTATTCTTTAAAAATTAAAACGTGAGTAGCCTATATAAGATCCCACACCCCGATTTATATGTCTGTCTGCTTGTCAAGGTTACAATATACCTGTCGATCTCATAGACATTCACTGTCGTTTGCCATTAAGACATTGCTTTTTCAAGTGTCGGCATATATATATGACGCGCTCTATTGCCTTTGGTGCCTGAAATGACATCCAATTAAATATATATATATATAATTATATATATATATGCGATACATTTTCACCTTTCTCTGAATCCATCAAATCCCGACAACTCATCCTTATTGCAATCACTCATCCTCAGCAATCACTCATTTGACGACATTGATTTAAGCCGCAATATGAATTATTGGCCAAACGATGATGATGTTGAGGGCCACATGTTTTCTGCACTTAAGACTCACCAGACATGAACAACGAGACCCCAGTGTTTTCAAAACCTCTCGAGCAGATTTTGGGAAATTAAAAAATACGTATGTCTGATGAAGTGTTCCAGTTTGTTGCTAAAAATTAATATGATCTGTAGGCAAAAAAGTTCTTTAACAGTAATTTTATATATTTTGTGGCGCGTGTGTGGGGTATTTCGGAATTTAAGGTGGCACAATACGGTGCCTTGGAGCCGGAGGGTTGCGGGTTCAAGTCCACCTCAGGCCCCCGTGTATATGACCCCGAGCAAGTCCTTCACTTGCAATTGCCCATGCGCTTCGGCGTGACACTTCGATTCAGTGTCCGCGCCGTAGTTGTGAGTGCCACGGAGTAGTAATATAAAAAGTAATTTTGCATACATATGTAGTATTGCATACATATAGATCTATACAATGCCATGTATATATTACATGTGAAAAAATTGAGCCTTTTTCAGGCCATGCTGCTGAGCAGATGGCCAGTATATTTTAATTTTGACAGCAATGTGCCTTAAAATTGTTCTGCATAATAACAATGCAAGTGATTACTATAATTATTTTTGGCAATGTTTTGAAACAACACCCACGCGGTTGGCTCAGGGAACTAACTATAAACAGCCTTGTAATAACCCATCCAAATTAATAATCTGTGGGTAATAACTGCATTGAACACGAGATATATTAATTTTACCTATAGCCGAGTCAGCAAGTCTGCTTAAATGAAATCTCGCAAGTTTTCCTTTTTAGCTATACAGTTCAAAGATTAGGCTCTTGACTGTTCAAAGCAGAAAGATATCTTAAATTGATGTTAAGAATATACAGCAGAAGCGAGCCTACGAACAACCATTAATCAATCAATTAATCAATCAATCAATCAATCAATTAATTAGTCAATCAGTAAAATCAATCAATTGCAGCCAACCGATGGTGCAAGAACATATAATTAAATATATTGCTATATGGGTATACCAAAGGGAAGGACCCAGAAGGGATTAAAGATTCCGCTATTTAAGGTCACCATAATACCAAGATTCCGCTATTTAAGGTCACCATAATACCAAGATTCCGCTATTTAAGGTCACCATAATACCAAGATTCCGCTATTTAAGGTCACCATAATACGAAGATTCTACTATTTAAGTTCACCATAATACCAAGATTCCTAGTTAAGGCCATCCTAATACTGAATTCATGCAAACATTATGCGGTGGCATGCTGGCAGGCGAAAAATAAACCTAAGCAAACGACAGTATAAAGCTGATGGACGCCATTATAATAGCACATCTGCTATTATTTTGCTATCATTTAGGTGTCCAAAACTGTCCATGGGACAACAATTCTCTCTTCTGAAGAGTGTCTGATCTGACGGCAAGAGCGACTGGCGATTGACCCATTTTAGGCATAGTATAGAACCTAGTCAAATGGCCATTGAGAAGGCCAACACACTTTCTTCATTCTGTACGAATAAAACCTGACCTGAACATGTGACTGATCCATCATAGACGTGCATATAAGACCACATTTATTTAGAGCCATGCAGAGTAGCAAGTCTCGTGAATTGCCATGAGTTTCTTTTTTGCGTATACATTCGATTTACAAGAACATGTAAATGAGCTATTTTTAGACCTAGCGGAGCCAACACAATGGCCGCCATCGCCATCACCGCCATGAATCCTGAACAGCCGTTTCATGCATCCGCTGCAGCGGTCGGGAATTTGATAATAGAAACATGTAGATGGGCTATTCGTTTTCCGTCGACGGCTTTGCTTCGGTGGCTGCCCTACCGCTGTCCCTGCCGCTGCCCCTGCCCCTACCCCCTGCCTCTGCCCCTGCCTCCTACCCTTGCCCCTGCTGCTGCCTCTTCTTCTGCCGTCGTCTGACGTTTTGACGCGGCACGAAGAAGAGAACGACGTTTTGTTTTGCAAACTCATTATACCGACGACAATTTTGTCGTTGAATGGTGCGATGGCCTGCTGCCGTCAGAACGACGCAGATAAGAGGATGCCGCTGAGAACGAGAGAAGCGCTTCGTATACTAAGATGGGGTAGACATGGGGCGCTATTTGTAAGGAGACGCTGCATGTATGCATGGGATGTCTGCAGCTATAGACGTGTACGTGGCAAAGACGGTCGACGTAAATATAGAGTCATACATTGCGCGAGGAAAACTTAACCAAAGTGACGCGTGACTTGTAATATATATGTATATAAAGAAAGAAAACAATATATATATATAAAGAAAGAAAAGAGATCAACAATGCATGCAGAGATATTGAAAAGATCGATGCACAGGTTGAATTGCGCGGGAAGATGAAGAAGCAAAGAGATGGGAAGGAGATGAGAATTCAACCAACGATTGAAATGCATGTGGAGCAGATGGAAAGATCGGGATTCAGACGAAAAGACTGACACTGCAGATAAATATATATACATAAGCAGACTAAATGTATATATATAATAAATATATAAGCAGACTAGTCATATACCAATTGATTGGTAGACAAACAGTCAGACAGACATGCAGACAGGCGTGCAGACAACGTGCATGAATATAAAGCAAAGACTATATAGCCTACAGGAGACAAGATGCAATCGGACAATAATGATCAACGCGGAAGGGCATATATTGACTGAAGCCAGAAGTTATATGTATGAAGACAAGCATACAATTACATATATATATATAATTATATATAATGATATAGTCAAAACCATAGTTAACCATGCATATACACAGCCATGCACGGTTTAACGGTGACGCGGCAGTTGATGGAGTTAGCAGGGGCACGGGCGGCGCTACGCCTGGGCATGACAGGGAAAATGCCCTGGTAAAAAAAACCTCTGCCTTGGTCGTGGCCCTGCCAGAAATTTTACCCTGCCAGAATTTGTCCTGGCATATTGTTTGCTACTTTTCACATCCGTCTGTTCGCTCCTTGGCATGGCAAAAATTCTGGCAGGGCAAAAGTTCTGGCAGGGTAAAATTCTGTCAGGCAAAAGTTCTAGGAGACAAAATTCCGGGAGGTCAAAATTTTAGGCTAGAGCTTTTTGCTCAGCTAAAATTTTTAGCTGAGCAAAAAGCTCTGGCAAGGAGAAATTCTAGCAGGGCAGAAATTGTGGCAAGGCAAAGTTTGGCAGCGCAAAAGTTCTGGCAGGGTAAAAGTTCTGGCAGGGCAAAAGTTCTGCCAGGGCAAAAGTTATGGCAAGGGAAAAGTTCTGGCAGGGCAAAAGTTCTGGCATGCAGGGCAAAAGTTCTGGCAGAGGAAAATTCTAGCAGGGCTAAAGTTCTGGCAGAGGAAAATTTATGCAGGGCAAAAGTTCCGATAGGGAAAAATCTTTGTGGTTGTTTATCCAGATTGCTGCATGCATGCAACTAGCAGCATAGACCTAACTGCCGCTGTATTGTTTTCCAATTGTAACGAAAGCACAAAGCACCCATTTAGGGCCTACCAGACACAGATTCTTTATTTTCTGAACTTTTTGCTTCCGAAATGATACACGAAAGAGGATTTGCAATGCTTCGCTAAGTCACTGAGATTATAATATGGTCTATAACATTTATAAGATTTGCTTTCCAAATGTCAAAAATTGTTCGGTTTTATGGCTTCGTCCATCGGAACTACTCATAGGGGCCAAGTCAACCTTCCGAGCCAGAATATCTGGTCAAATATTAAGAAATTTCTAAATGGGGCCATGGCCGGATTGACCCCCTGGATCCGCCCCTGAGCCTACATACTTAATTTAGTACACATCTGGTCCTTATAAAGCTTAGTCTGCGCTATGCCGGTCGATCTGCATGAACTTATGATTTATAATTTAAATTTGAAAAGATTTCAAAAACCTTAATTTTACTCAATTTCTTATTAAACTGAAGTTATAAGAGAAAAAACAGCTTTTGCAAATTAATGTAACTTAGGCTATAATTAATTTTGGCCTACTTATAAATTAAGTTGTGCTATTTGCCAATCAAGATAAAATTGCATAAACAAGGTTTTAAAGTTTAAAATGTAGTTTAAGATGCATCAAATTCAAATTATTTTCCGTTTCCGTTTTTTTAATATTTTTTCGAATAAAGCTACGTTTTCCATTTTTTTTAATTTCGTTTCCACCGCTATTAGGCTACATCCATGCTCCAAACCATTGCTACGATTTCTTATTGCATATAGGCCTACCTGCGTGCACGTGTAACAAATATAGGCTACAAGCGCACATATGCACATGATGTGTATAGCCTATGAATGCTTAAAAATAGCCAGCCTCCTGATTCATCACAAGTTCTTAACTGTAGGCTATATGTGGTATAGCTGCCTATTCACTGATACATGACAGTGACCCATAACCACTTCCTATTCCTCCTGACGACTGCGCCGCATGATCCGATGGCGTCTGCTACTTCCGCGGTTGTCGTTTCCATTTCGAACGGGGCGAATCCAATCGAAAACCGGTCCCATCAAATCCGTCATCGTGCCAACAAAATGGAGGATTTTATGCACCACCATTAGAGTCGCTGCTGCCGCTGCCTGCATCGCGCCGCCGACGCCACGCGTGTACACATATGCGCTACATAAACTTCAAGTTATAAATGGACGTCGACCAAGATGACAACAGTCGCCGACGTAATTACAACCATTGCGCTAGATAAAAGCAGTGCCGAGGCACACACGCACGCACACGCAGACAGACAACGGCGGCGACGGCGGACGGCAGAGGGCGCGATTCTCGTGATGACGTCAGATAAAAGACGAGATAGCGCCCGACAATCGCCTCACTCCATCTGCGTTTATGTCTCTGGCCTTCCTCTAACTATTTATATGTCTGCGTTCGCCTTAAGTCGACGGACGGACGGACGGTATAGGACCTACTTCCCTGGCATTTCATTTTAATGGGTGACTCGGAGCATCCGGCAGTCGTTCGTTTTATTCGAGTGCGTAGCCTATGTGCTATATAAGGAAACGATTTCGGCCGAATTCGATATATTTACAATTTCAGTTTCATTTTAATTGAAATGCCGACGAAAGCGACGAAGCAGCAGCTGCCATAAAAGAGGAGCCAATGGACAGACAGGAAATTGTGATCAGATGTGACACTGCCATATACGAGGCATTATTAAATCGGGCTGCCGCGCTTTGTTGCCATTGTCGTCGCATCGAGTGCTCTGTCAGCTTCCCTATTATTATATGGAAGAAAGGGTGAATGACCTTTCGCGAGTGGAAAGGCAGCATATAATGCATGAGGTAAATGTGTAGCGCTCGTCGTCGGTCCGCTCGACGGCCACACGGTGCCTTGCCTCGTAATCTGACCCATCGGTCATATCCTCTACTCGCATCTGTGCCACTGGAGAAGAACGTCTCGGCAAAGAGGCCCGGAACAAGGTATATAGCTCTGTAGCGTCGGATCCTGATGCTGCCCCGCCCGCGGTCACCTTGGGGGTAACATCCCGAGCTCCAGGATGGCCAATCCTCGAAACAGGGTTCACTCTTCGGGCAGAGGTCCCTCGCCTAGAGCTCCTTTTCACGGCTGCCAACTTCGCCTTCTCCTCCGCATGCTCTGTGTTCTTTCGCACCATGTTACATCGAGTTGCCGACGCGCCGTCACTTCCAATAGGTAATACCTGGCGCTGCCATGAGGTCGGCCAAAGAAGGCGACACCAACTCCATTCTAGGGGATTCAACCCTACTCTGTACTGAGACACTACCATTGTCCTTTGTCCGCAACAGGACAGTCAAATTCTTCGTATATGTTTTTCTGGTACCAGGCCTTTAGGGAGACCACCCGTATAGTTCGCTGGAGAGCGAAACTATTATACACTTCGCGCAACAGCGAAGTTAACTGTAACCAGGATCGCGCGCTTGCCAGGCGCTCGTGTACTTGTTTCTCTCTCAACTCTGCGCTATCCCAAAAGAAAGGCGCACACTCGTACTCGGAACTGTCGACTCTTTCGCCGCAACAGGCGTCAACGGTAACTGACTTTGGTATCGCTTCTGGCCCGTGTTTATCGGCCACAGACCAGCATCGCTCCCGTATAGGGGGCTTAAAAATTAGCTAAGGGATACACAACTTCCTTAACTAAATTAACTTATGACTTATGGAACCGGGACGCGCTGCGTAAACTAAAGGGAGCAGTTAGGGCAGCTACGTTTATCCCTAACTTTGCGACTACGAATTCCTCGACCGGGCGGGGAAAACCGTAGTTTCGGCGAAGTAAAGCTTGTCGAGCCTTCACCTTTCAAATTACCACCAATACTCTCACACTGACATTACAGTCACGGTCGTCTGGGTGCGCTGAGAAGATCGACACCAAGATCGACTCGATCGGACAAGAACTAACAAAGATACGTAACACAAGGGAAATACACGGGCGACGGCCAAAGAATCGCTTTCCGAAGCCCTTCCCAAGGAACAAGTAACACACTCACACGTATACAAGATAGAACTCGGCGTGACGTTCAATCTGACACCAACTTTTCGTTGATCGCACAACAACTCACAAAGTTACACTCACTCGACCAGTCGTGGCCGGTATCTACCTTGGACTTCGACCAACGCTGATCAACGGCGGCTGATATAGCCAAGCGATCGTATCAACGGCTCTGCTACTAGCCGATTCAAAGACCAGAGGTGAAAGGAAAGATATTCGGTAGTCAAAGAATATCGCAATACACTCGCAGACCTAGGGCACTGCGCGTTGCCCACACAGACCTGTCGGCTGCGGTCACTCGCTTGGTCGCGGCGCCGCGTAACCGAACTCTACGGGAAAAGATCGGGGGAAACTCTTCGCGAGCTCCTACCGTCGAAACCCTTCCAGATATCGCTTAACTCTCTTCCGACTGACTTGTCCCACTCAACGAGACGCACAATCTGACACCAAGATTGCAAGGATCAGGTAACAATTGACAAAGTTTTCCCGTAAACCTGGTCGTTCGCTGTCGGCCTTCGCGGCGTCAGGCGAAAGATCAAGAAAATCGGCTAAGTCCTTTTCACGCGCGAGGCGCTTCTCACCAGACTATACAGCCGAAACCGTAACAGATACAGACAAACCTCTCTCAGGGCAAGTCTTCTACTCGTCGAGATGAACCAGATTGTCGCTTAGTTCAAAACGATCCGACCACAGGATACAAAGTTATTCAGTGCGCAACTACTTCGTCCGGGCGACCGCTGGGATAGCACGCGAACAGAACAGCAACGCACTTTCGCCACTCTCCAGGCAAATTCACTTTTTCGGCTCTAACTCTCGAACGGGACGAGCTAGACCAGTTCTCTTGACACTTTCACGGGCAAATCGTATGCACTGCACGATCCGATGCAGGTTTCAAGACGATCAGGTAAGTTTTCACCGAGTACGGCACTCACGGACACTAGGACTCGACGTCGATGCCCCGTCAGGCGCAGCACCGACCTCCGACCGAAGAGTCCAAGTACGGCAAATGATGATCCCACGACGATCGCAGAGGTCACCAACCGCCGCCGTGCACAGTTATAAGATGTACCACAGCTTCAGATACCAGGGAACAAGGATTCAGAATTATCGAGGCCTTACCGCTTATCTACGGTTGCGCGCTCGCCTTGGCCGGCCGTGCGGATTAACCGACGCGGGCCGCCGAGGGAAAACCTTCTTTCTTTTACGCTGCAAGCACTCAGCGGGTCTGATTTCACACGGCACTGTAGGCCAGGAGACGTTTACAAGTCAAACGGGACGAGCCACCACCAACTCTCCCTGACGCGGTCGTAGCGCGGCGATGCCCAGTCGGCCGTCGCTAGATCGTCAATACACGTAACGTACAACCTCCGCGGGTGCGGATTCGCTCCGGATACAATATTTCTCGTCAAATTCACCAGAATACGTTTGGACACCAACAAACCAACGTAGCAATATCAATTCAACGTGCCAGGACTGCGTGGAGAGCAATGAAACGAACAGAGTTAATATTCATTGCCCATAGAGTGATCGCCATCACTCTACACTAGTAGCAGAACACCGTGTGGCAGGCTTTATTCCACCGGAATGTCACTGTTTAAACGCGATTTTTCAGCATGTGAAAAATCTTGGATAATTCGCCAAAAATCCATTTGTTGTCGGATCGTCACCGGGTTTCTTTCTATCGCTTCCCAAACGACTTCTACGTAACCTACGCCCTAAATTAAGATTATTGGACGGCCAGAAATTTATTTATTCTACGGGTGCTAAAATACCTAAGAGCGTTCCATAGCGATTTGGCTATAAATGCCTCATCTTCGCTCTCGCCTGCTTCCAGCTGTGTTCCACAGGCATTAACTAACGGTCGCGCTCTAATAGCGTAGTGGTCGCGCTCTAATAGCGCATATTTTCGTAGCGCATTTCTGCTAGGGGAAATTACGCCTTACCTATAATTGACTCTAACTACACGGTTGGGCTGCTTTAGGAGCGTCACCGTGGCTCCTGCCTGTCTCCAGCTTCAGTTTGACAAGGCAGCCGGTCGGAGTTTATCGTCTTGTGGCTGAAACGCCACACTCTCCACCTCTCCGGCTGATGCGGAGCATCGGGGTCAACTACTCTACAATCTCTTCACGAGATATTTACCCTCCCGTCCCCGGGACTTATCTACCTAGATTTAAGCCCCTCGGAGGAAAACACTAACACGCTGTCCTCCGATCAAGACAACAGTCACATACAAGTACATAACAATTCCAGCAAAGTTTCAATGTTATGCAATGTATCAATTCTAGGCGTCATTCGATACGTAGATCCGCCTTCGTCTTCCGATCCTCACCGAGATCTCTCGTACTCTAGCCGATCCAGCTCCAGTTCCTCGGCTTCACCTACAACGCAAAACAGTCACACAAGTAATCTCTCACGCAGGGCCCTAACTTAAGGAGTTTGTCCAACACCAGAAGTCGAGTTCCCTTAAATTACTTATACCAGCTCCACCAAGGAGTCCACCCTTAACGGTACTACAGTTCTCTCTCACCGGTAGGGTCTGTGCTACCAAGAGTCTGGCTCACCCAAATCTATGTGATCAAGGCGTTGTCGAGACGCCAGGATCAGAAGTGGGGCCATGTTTACCACGGTCTGCTACCGCCAACTTCTACACGACCAAGGCGCTGCGAGCCACCAGAGTCAGAAGTGGGGTATCCGTTCACTCACGTCGTTTCAACGACTCTTTCCTCGCGGTAGGGTCTGCACTACCAAATTTCCACGACCACCAAATCTATTGACCAAGGTGCTGCGAGCCACCAGAGTCAGAAGTGGGGTTATTACGTTCACACTCATTCACCGTCAGGTCCACCTCGTTCCCCACACTTCTACGCGGTCAGAGCGTTGACGAGACGCCGAGACCAGAAGTGGAGTACTCCGTTTCCACCGTCAATTCCTTTTTCCGTTCCCCTCATCTCTGCGCGGTCCGGGCGCCGTTGAGACGTCCAGACCAGAAATGGGGTACTCCATTCTCTGTCATTTCTCTCGTCTTCCGCACATCCAGGCAGTCAAGGCGCTAGAGAGCCGCCAGGACTAGAAGTGGGGTAGATACGGCCTTTAGCCAACACAGGCTGTCACATGGCAACTCTCGTGCTCCCTCACATCTGCAGATCAGGGCGCTGTCGAGCCGCCAAGTCCAGAAGTGGGATTTATAGTAACTTAAAACGATACATGCAGTTGCACGCGTTTAGGACCTAATACAAATACATAGGCCAACCAAAACGTTCAAGGACCGAACCTACGACAGCAACAGTTTGTCCGTTCCAGCAGCTTCCCTTGTGTCCCCGGAACCACAGGTCAATTGAAACGCTCCCTAGCACAGTGGCGTTTCATAAGTACGGATTCATCAAAAGAAACATAGTCATTGTCGACCTGACAATTTTACTAATCTTCGCATTAAGCGAACCATCGGCCTTTGTCCACTGTGTCTTTCCGTGCCGTTCATCGACGCTACGCGCCGGCTTCAGGATCAGAGATTTCACTCGCGACAAAAACATCCTCAACCCAAGCCTCGATTAGCGAGCAAGGAACCGTAAAGACAGTTGTAGAGTGGCACCACTAAAACGCTTACCCAGGTACACGGACGATTACTCCAATCCGTTACCTCACGAGAATCCGCAACCAAGCACTGACATCCAACGCAGATGACGGCATTTACGGCGCAAGACCTCGCCACAGGAAAGCTTGACTTAAGACCCCGCCCGACGTTACCTACGTCCGTCAGCTAGGCAGGTGCAAGACATTCCCTACTCACCGGACATTCTCCCCAAGCACTACCTGGCATTTACGGTGAAGAATTCCACACCACTCTACTGGTATCTAGCCTCGCCTCCTAGACTACCAACCTTAGGAGCCCCTCTGTCTCGAGACCTAGGCTCCACCTAACCCGTAGGCTAGGGGACCTTAAGAAGAGAAAAATCGCCACACTATCTCTTCACCTGGGATGTCCGTCCATCCCATCACCTACCATTAAAAGAAACAGGTGATCAAAACGTAAAGTGACTCAGACTTTGAGTCTTCAGGCAAACCGCACTGAAAGTCCCACCGTGATCAGCGGTCAGCAGATTCAACAGAACTCAACGAAACTTCACCAGTCTCAGGAAACCATCGCCATTACGCGAAGACAGGAAACGCAGGTCGCGTTCCCAATACGAAACGGTACCACTGTAACGCTAACCAAACCAGATTCATCAAAAGGAAACTCAACAGCACTGTTCACCGACAGAAGCACAAACTCACCGCAATCAAACGGCTAAGAGACCCAGTTCGCGTCTCTCGCGTCTCCTGGCACCCCTCTGTACCACTGAGACGTCTTACAAAAGAAAACTCGTCAAATGGAAACTGAAATCTGTCTCAACCCCTGCCAAAAGCATCGCCATTACGCGACGATACTCACCGCTAGCCCAGACGCTAGTCTAGCCGGCAAGCACGTCGGTTTGCGCGCCGACGGGGACTTTCGACGCTGTCCTCAACAGGCGCGGGGGACTCCGCGGGGATTACACTGGATCCCACCAACTCGGTGTCTCCGGGAAACGGGCCAGCGTCCACGGGGGACTCTTCAACCGCTTCCGACAACCAGCTGCGCGGGTGATCACCGTAGAATCGCTTTAGCTTATCCACGTGAACGACCATCGCCAGTGATCTCACACTCCTCTGTATTCGATACAGGACCGGGTTCAAGACTTGTGTGACCAGGAACGGACCAGTGTAGACTCGCGTCCACTTGATCTTCCTGCCACACCGTAACCGTGGGTAGTAGTAGTACACCCAGTCTCCGACGGAAAACTGGCTCGGCTTGACCCGTAGGTCGTAAGCCTTCTTCCGACGATCAGCTATCCTCCCCAGCTGCTCTCTCACCAGCTGATATGCGACTTCCATAGTCTCCTGTTGCTTCGCAACATATTCCTCCACCTCTACCTCAGGCGGTCGATCACAGTCTACCAATTGGGCAAGAATCAAATCCAACGGAGTATGGTTTTCACGACCAAGGAACAGAAAATTCGGCGTTCGCTGAGTGGCATCATGTTCAGTCGAGCGATAAGCGGCCATCACGTAGGGAAGATGGACATCCCAATCTCGCTGACGTACAGACACAACTTTCCCGATCAACGAATTCAAAGTCCTGTGGAAGCGTTCGATCATACCATTACCAGACGGATGGTACGGAGTCGTCCGCACCTTGTCGATCTCCATCCGTTTACACAGTTCCTGGAACAACGCCGATTCAAAGCACGAGCCCTGGTCAGTCAGAATCTGACGCGGCATCCCGAAGCGTGAAAAGACGTGCACCATAAGAGTCTCTGCTACCGTAGCAGCTTCTTGGTTCCTTATGGGCAGAGCCTCGGCCCATCTCGAAAAGTAATCGATCGCTGTCAAAATGTACTTGTGGCCCTTATTCGACACAGGATGAGGTCCGGTAATATCAATTCCGAAACGCTCCATAGGTTCACCGATCACGGGACATTGCAGAAGACCTTGTCTCGGAGGCTTCTCTCTTCGATACCGGGCACAGTTATCACAACGCTGACACCAACGTCGTACATCATTCTTCCAACTCGGCCAATACGCTCTCCGTTTCAACTTTTCTAAGCTCTTTCGCACACCGAAATGCCCACCAGCAAAGCTACCGTGCGTTACCTTAAACATCTCATGCCGAAGCATGAATGGTACAACCAGCTGGTATCTCTCGGTCTCACCGGTACTCCCTTTTAACCATTTTCGAAACAGGACACCCTGGCGAACTTCCAACAGTTCCCATTGACTCAGCACTGTCTTCGTTTCTTCGCTCAGCGCCGCCGCCTCCAGTTCCGTGGGCTGACGACCTGACTCCTTCCAAGCTAGGACCGGACCAATCTTTCGGTCGGCTAGCTGCTCCTTTCGTAACGACTCCTTTGTCCAACCGAAATCCTGACCCACGACTTCGACAGGCGCGACCGCAACAGGCTTTGCCTCGGCGACGGGACAGATCCACGCTGCGCTCTCTTCCGCAACGTCTTCCTCTTCAGGTCCTGCTCCCATGGGACCTCTGGACATCGCGTCCGCGTTACCGTGCTTTGTACCAGCCCGATGAACAATCTCGAAGTCAAACTCCTCAATCGTTTCAAGCCAACGGGCCTGTTGCCCAATGGGTTCGGGGGTTCTCCGTAGCCATTGCAACGCAGAATGGTCTGTTCGCAGACAGAATTTCTTTCCAAGCAAGTACTGGCGGAACTCTTTCAAAAAGTAGATCACGGCCAGTAACTCGCGGCGTGTAACGTTGTAGTTTCGCTCAGCCGTAGACAGTAACCGACTGGCGTAACAGATAACCCTTTCTTCACCCTCCTGTACCTGAGATAAGACCGCGCCTATCGCGTAGGCCGACGCATCCGTATCTAGGACATACTGACCTTCGTCTTCAGGTAACGCTAGAATTGGAGACGACACCAATCTCCGCTTCAATTCCACGAATGCGTTCTGGCACTCTTCAGACCATCGGAACGGGACATTCTTTCGAGTTAGCACGTGCAAAGGCTGCGCTACTACCGCAAAGTCATGAATGAATCGACGATAATAGGAGCACAAACCGATGAAGGATCGTACTTCACGCAGGTTTCTCGGAACAGTCCAGTCTTCGACTGCCCTGATTTTACTTGGGTCCGTCGCGACACCTTCCTCACTGAGGATATGACCAAGGAACAGTACCTCTTGCTGCATCAAGTGGCACTTAGACGGTTTCAGTTTAAGATTGTATTCCTGCAACCTCTTAAACACCATCTCTAAACGTTTCATGTGAGTTTCGACGTCACGGGAAAACACGATGATATCGTCTAGGTAGACCAAACAGATATCGTAATTGAGACCAGTCAACACCAGGTTCATGAGTCGACAAAACGAGGCGGGACTGTTACAGAGACCGAAGGGCAGAACCTTGAATTGGAAACTACCCCTTCTCGTAATAAACCCTGTCTTATGCTTATCTCGCGGGTGCAAGGCCATCTGGTGATAACCTGCCCTGAGATCGAACGTGCTGTACCAACGGGCGCCACCGAGAGTATCCAGACTCTCGCGGATCAACGGCAACGGGTGCGCGTCTTTCCGGGTCTTCAAATTCAACTGGCGGTAGTCGATGCAAAAGCGCATACTCCCGTCCTTTTTCTTCACCATTACCACGTTCGACGCCCACTCCGACATGGAGGGCTCGATAATCCCTTGAGTCAACATGTCTTCTACCTGCCGATCAATTTCAGGTATCATCGCAAGGGGCTGTCGTCTCAGTGTCTGACGAACAGGCCTCTCCTGCTGTGTATCTATCTCGTGCTGGATAACAGCCGTGTAACCAAGATCCTTTTCGCCCAGCGAAAACGTGGACCGATATCTCAAGATGAGCTCACGCAACCGAACTCTTTCTTCTACCGTCACTGTGTCAGGAACCTCTTCCCATAGTCGCTTCAAGACTGTCTCGGCCTCCGTGTCGACCGACTGACTAGCCGTCATACGCACTCTTGCCGGCGGTCGCCCATTGTGGCGCGACGCTTCCAGAGACGAGCTGGTGCTACCGAGTAACTCCACTCGCTCCAACCGACATTCGGTTCCGCTACCAACCAACACATCGTTGTCGCCAACGTTCACCATTCGAATGTACACCGTCGACTCTTTACCTGTCACTAGAGTTCGACCAATCACCAAGCCTCTGGACACTTCAGTAGGCGTAGTCGTCCAAGCTTCCGTATCAGCTTGCAAATGGGGATACACCACAAACATCGGGACGTTCAATTCACATCTAGCCGGAACCATGATGTCGCTCTGTACGATAACCCTACGACACATAAGTTCGGTAGACAACTCTTTTAGCGGGATCTTTCTGTCGCCCAAAAAGACGCAACGACCAGAAAAGTCCCATCGAGCCTGATTCACCTCTAGCCATGACAATCCCAAGATGACCTCAGTCACTTGGTCCGTAACCAGACAAGGCAAGGCATACCATTGTTTACCAATACCAAGTCTCAACGTAGCTTCACCGTCTACGCGAATTTCACTACCGTTCGCAGCCAGTAACCGCTGACTGGACAACGTCACTTTACCAGGAGACACAAACGACCGGGGAACCAAGGATAATTCACTACCAGAGTCAAGGAGGCAGTTTCGACGTGTCCCCTCCAGGCGGGCAACAACGTAAGCCACCCGGCTACCACGAACCATACGATTCTGCGATTGCTCGTGCACCGGCTCACTCTTCACAGGCTCCGCGCCTTTCGTATCATCTCTTCGCTCAGGCGCAGGCTGCGGGCAATCTCTGACCACATGCCCTTTACGTCGACACCGGAAACATTCGATCTCTGAGTTTTGCCAGCGGTCCGGCCGAACGTCGCGACGTTGAAACGCCGGCCGCTCGCCTCGCCACGGCCCATCCGGTGCCCTGCCCGGATTATTCCATCTGTCGTACTGCAACGGTTTTCCTGTCTGTACTCCAGAATCCTGTCTCATGTTCATCCGACCCAGTTCTCTTGTCAGATTTTCTAACTTCCTCTCGAGGTCCTCCACGCGACGATTCTGCTGTTCACTCGTCGCTGGGGCCTCTTTCGTCGTCTTCACCCTGCCATGTCTCCGGTCGACCTCCACTCCAGACGTGGCCGGACGACCGTACGCTTCTAACCGGACTGCGTGTTTGTAAGCCGACTCTAGGTTAACGGGTTCTCGTTCCCTCACCTTCTGAGCCAACTCCTGATTCAACAACGCATCCATAAACGCGTCGCAAGCGACCGTCTCGACAACTTCATTCGTGGGACCTGGGTAGGCTAAGACCATTAAACGTCTTACCTCTTGCACTACAGCACTTAACGATTCTCCTGGGCCCTGTCGGTAAGCCCGAAGCTTTACCCGATACAGACTCGTCTGTTCGTCAGACCCGTATCTGGCCTTTAGTTTATCAACGAGGTCCTGCCACGTGACATCCTTCTGGGCGCCCATGTCCCATAACAACTGCGAAGCTGGTCCTGTCAACGCACACATCAATTGGTCGGCTCGTTCCTGAGCACTCCAGTTATTGCACCGTGCACACACCTCAAACTTAGCCAAGAACGCGGCTATGGCTGTCTTCCCATCGTACTTTTCTAACTTTATGCGAATTCCACGATCAGCCGCTGTCGTGCCTTTCTTACGATCAGCAGGCGACCGTCGTACTCCAACCCTGCGATGACCTCGTCGCGGGCGATCACTGTCGTCACCGGAGTCGTCGTCATCTCCTGAACTCGGACTCCCGCGATGGCCGCTGGTTTTGCTCCTCCCAAGCGCCGTCGCTTTCTTGCACGTTCGACCAGAAGGCCTAATCGGTGAACTGTCTTCTTCACTCGACGGCTCCTTCTCAGACTTCTTGGTTAGCCTTGCCGACCGACGCGGTCTCCGCTCCACTGCTTCACGAACGGGGCGACCAAATTCTCGTACCGCTTTACCCTTAGGCACCAGCGCGGCTGCCTTTTTGTTACTATCTACGTCGTCAAATCTCAACGTACGCGGCCGTTCACCCGCCTTGTAAGCTTGCTGGCTCACATTCTTCCTGTCAGGCGTCATCTTCCGATAATTAATATCAGCCTCGGTAGATGCATCGTCTGACGACATTATCCGTGCCCTGGCTTTCACCGGTCTCGGAGCCACACTCGGTAAGTCTCGGTATTCCGTTTCAACGTTCGACCGTACTTCCATAGGGACCGTAGAGTCACGAACCCGTGCAGGTCTTCTCGTAACCTCTGGTTCACGGTAACTTTCGGTCAAGCGTCGGACCTCCGGCGGTCCTTGCACGCGAGACCATACCTCCATCGGCACCGTCTCTCTACGGGCCTCTTGATACTCGGGGTAACTCTCTGCTCTTGACAACTGTACTCGCATCGAATCATTGTCTCGAGCCACTGGCTCTGGCCGTTCCTCAAACTTCCTCATTATCCACGCCATACCCTGTCGTAAGGCTAGCAGCTCCGCTTTCACATCAATCTCTTCCGCGTCCCTCCGTCGAGACCGCAATTCAACACCCGCTTCACCCACAGCTGAAGCACGTTCGCTTGCCTCCGAGCGCTGTACTCGAGGACTACGACTCGCTCTCGGATCACGAACCAAATTTTCATCAGACACAACGGGGGACGGTAACTGTATCGTTTCACGTACGTAACCAGAAGTAACTGTGTTTTGTAATAATCTCGGTCGACTTCCGCCGCCGATTTCAGGAACAGATCGTAGCCAGTTCTCAACTCCAGACGTTGCAGAACGTGGACCTCTACCAACAGATTCAGACGAACCGACTCCATCCAATGTTATCAAGTCACCAGTCGAGACTTGAGGCCGAACCTTTGGACGTGCACCAAAATAGTCAACAGGCCGGTAGTCAAGACGCCCAAGATCGCCATAGGCATCTCTCTCGGCCTCCGAATCTCCTTCGATCCGACCGGACTCAACCGCAGGTACCACCTCAGAAGTGTTTGCAAAGACCCCACTTCTGGTACCACTGTAGCGCTCGTCGTCGGTCCGCTCGACGGCCACACGGTGCCTT
Organism: Lumbricus terrestris; assembly: GCA_949752735.1. Classification (NCBI taxonomy): domain Eukaryota; kingdom Metazoa; phylum Annelida; class Clitellata; order Crassiclitellata; family Lumbricidae; genus Lumbricus; species Lumbricus terrestris. Next base: position 26,918,117 of record OX457038.1, on the reverse strand, counting down.
GCCTCGTAATCTGACCCATCGGTCATATCCTCTACTCGCATCTGTGCCACTGGAGAAGAACGTCTCGGCAAAGAGGCCCGGAACAAGGTATATAGCTCTGTAGCGTCGGATCCTGATGCTGCCCCGCCCGCGGTCACCTTGGGGGTAACATCCCGAGCTCCAGGATGGCCAATCCTCGAAACAGGGTTCACTCTTCGGGCAGAGGTCCCTCGCCTAGAGCTCCTTTTCACGGCTGCCAACTTCGCCTTCTCCTCCGCATGCTCTGTGTTCTTTCGCACCATGTTACATCGAGTTGCCGACGCGCCGTCACTTCCAATAGGTAATACCTGGCGCTGCCATGAGGTCGGCCAAAGAAGGCGACACCAACTCCATTCTAGGGGATTCAACCCTACTCTGTACTGAGACACTACCATTGTCCTTTGTCCGCAACAGGACAGTCAAATTCTTCGTATATGTTTTTCTGGTACCAGGCCTTTAGGGAGACCACCCGTATAGTTCGCTGGAGAGCGAAACTATTATACACTTCGCGCAACAGCGAAGTTAACTGTAACCAGGATCGCGCGCTTGCCAGGCGCTCGTGTACTTGTTTCTCTCTCAACTCTGCGCTATCCCAAAAGAAAGGCGCACACTCGTACTCGGAACTGTCGACTCTTTCGCCGCAACAGGCGTCAACGGTAACTGACTTTGGTATCGCTTCTGGCCCGTGTTTATCGGCCACAGACCAGCATCGCTCCCGTATAGGGGGCTTAAAAATTAGCTAAGGGATACACAACTTCCTTAACTAAATTAACTTATGACTTATGGAACCGGGACGCGCTGCGTAAACTAAAGGGAGCAGTTAGGGCAGCTACGTTTATCCCTAACTTTGCGACTACGAATTCCTCGACCGGGCGGGGAAAACCGTAGTTTCGGCGAAGTAAAGCTTGTCGAGCCTTCACCTTTCAAATTACCACCAATACTCTCACACTGACATTACAGTCACGGTCGTCTGGGTGCGCTGAGAAGATCGACACCAAGATCGACTCGATCGGACAAGAACTAACAAAGATACGTAACACAAGGGAAATACACGGGCGACGGCCAAAGAATCGCTTTCCGAAGCCCTTCCCAAGGAACAAGTAACACACTCACACGTATACAAGATAGAACTCGGCGTGACGTTCAATCTGACACCAACTTTTCGTTGATCGCACAACAACTCACAAAGTTACACTCACTCGACCAGTCGTGGCCGGTATCTACCTTGGACTTCGACCAACGCTGATCAACGGCGGCTGATATAGCCAAGCGATCGTATCAACGGCTCTGCTACTAGCCGATTCAAAGACCAGAGGTGAAAGGAAAGATATTCGGTAGTCAAAGAATATCGCAATACACTCGCAGACCTAGGGCACTGCGCGTTGCCCACACAGACCTGTCGGCTGCGGTCACTCGCTTGGTCGCGGCGCCGCGTAACCGAACTCTACGGGAAAAGATCGGGGGAAACTCTTCGCGAGCTCCTACCGTCGAAACCCTTCCAGATATCGCTTAACTCTCTTCCGACTGACTTGTCCCACTCAACGAGACGCACAATCTGACACCAAGATTGCAAGGATCAGGTAACAATTGACAAAGTTTTCCCGTAAACCTGGTCGTTCGCTGTCGGCCTTCGCGGCGTCAGGCGAAAGATCAAGAAAATCGGCTAAGTCCTTTTCACGCGCGAGGCGCTTCTCACCAGACTATACAGCCGAAACCGTAACAGATACAGACAAACCTCTCTCAGGGCAAGTCTTCTACTCGTCGAGATGAACCAGATTGTCGCTTAGTTCAAAACGATCCGACCACAGGATACAAAGTTATTCAGTGCGCAACTACTTCGTCCGGGCGACCGCTGGGATAGCACGCGAACAGAACAGCAACGCACTTTCGCCACTCTCCAGGCAAATTCACTTTTTCGGCTCTAACTCTCGAACGGGACGAGCTAGACCAGTTCTCTTGACACTTTCACGGGCAAATCGTATGCACTGCACGATCCGATGCAGGTTTCAAGACGATCAGGTAAGTTTTCACCGAGTACGGCACTCACGGACACTAGGACTCGACGTCGATGCCCCGTCAGGCGCAGCACCGACCTCCGACCGAAGAGTCCAAGTACGGCAAATGATGATCCCACGACGATCGCAGAGGTCACCAACCGCCGCCGTGCACAGTTATAAGATGTACCACAGCTTCAGATACCAGGGAACAAGGATTCAGAATTATCGAGGCCTTACCGCTTATCTACGGTTGCGCGCTCGCCTTGGCCGGCCGTGCGGATTAACCGACGCGGGCCGCCGAGGGAAAACCTTCTTTCTTTTACGCTGCAAGCACTCAGCGGGTCTGATTTCACACGGCACTGTAGGCCAGGAGACGTTTACAAGTCAAACGGGACGAGCCACCACCAACTCTCCCTGACGCGGTCGTAGCGCGGCGATGCCCAGTCGGCCGTCGCTAGATCGTCAATACACGTAACGTACAACCTCCGCGGGTGCGGATTCGCTCCGGATACAATATTTCTCGTCAAATTCACCAGAATACGTTTGGACACCAACAAACCAACGTAGCAATATCAATTCAACGTGCCAGGACTGCGTGGAGAGCAATGAAACGAACAGAGTTAATATTCATTGCCCATAGAGTGATCGCCATCACTCTACACTAGTAGCAGAACACCGTGTGGCAGGCTTTATTCCACCGGAATGTCACTGTTTAAACGCGATTTTTCAGCATGTGAAAAATCTTGGATAATTCGCCAAAAATCCATTTGTTGTCGGATCGTCACCGGGTTTCTTTCTATCGCTTCCCAAACGACTTCTACGTAACCTACGCCCTAAATTAAGATTATTGGACGGCCAGAAATTTATTTATTCTACGGGTGCTAAAATACCTAAGAGCGTTCCATAGCGATTTGGCTATAAATGCCTCATCTTCGCTCTCGCCTGCTTCCAGCTGTGTTCCACAGGCATTAACTAACGGTCGCGCTCTAATAGCGTAGTGGTCGCGCTCTAATAGCGCATATTTTCGTAGCGCATTTCTGCTAGGGGAAATTACGCCTTACCTATAATTGACTCTAACTACACGGTTGGGCTGCTTTAGGAGCGTCACCGTGGCTCCTGCCTGTCTCCAGCTTCAGTTTGACAAGGCAGCCGGTCGGAGTTTATCGTCTTGTGGCTGAAACGCCACAAATGACCTTCTGCGATGGAAGAACGGACGCTGGAAGAATTCGAATGCGGACCACAACTGCACAGCATCGTCTGCCTCGAGAGTTAATCAAAACTAATTCCGTTGTACACACAGAATCCTCTTCTGTACACGCGCTGAATGCAAAGTCGCAAAAGCTGACGAGAATCGCCAACTGCACCGGACTTCACGCAGCCATCCAACTGAGGAGTCTCATGCAGTCCAGCAGAGTATTTACGTCGCCGTCGCAGTTCAACTGTTCAATTCTGACGTAAATTCTGAATTTCACGCACTCTGTTTGGGAATGACCCTTGACTTGGCCGAGGCGTTTGCCGGACTACCAATGAAGTTGAGTGTTGCTGAGCGGTTGTTAGAAATGTCTTTTCATGCTGCAGCGTCTGTTAGAATCGCTCTGACTGCAGAAGAAGTCGGTGTATTATTTACGGCTGTTTGTAACGACTGTTGACATTTCGCCAACTAAATAAATAGAGTGACCGAACCATTGAGAAAGCAATATCCATAAAGGACCAAAGATGGCGGCTCCATATAAGCTTACAGCACCAGTCTCCATCACTGGCCTTTCGGAAGAGGAGAAATTGAAAGAGGCGGATAGGCAGAGACCAAATGATGAGTCATACACACTGATTTCTTTGCGTGTCTCTAAACAGGAAGCACTGAGGCATACTGTGAGAAGTGACGTAAAGTTGAAGAATAGCAGGAACGACCAAAAGAAATTGACTTTCAAGAGAAACGAATGCAGGCAAACTAATAACACGAGAGCGTAACAGCTGAAAGAAAAGTTCACGTAATTCTCCATGCAGTTGTGGTGTGTCTTTCCCCCATGCGGTGAAGTCACTTGCATGGGGTTGTATCGCTTAAAGTCATTCACAAAGAGCAAGCATGCGTGAGCGAGTTGCTCGCCCTGCTGCAGCAGCCTAGCCCAGCCCAACTGGGACCGGTTTGGCTCGGTCTATCTGACCATAATAATATACCAGACCCAACTGCGTATAAATCACGGGCACCAGAGAATGGTCGATCGACGCAAGTGGGATGCGATATATCGCAGCTCGAAATTGGAAAAAGTATTTAAGTGAGCAAATTGGTCGGAGGGGGATCTGCCGTATGAGAAAGAATGATCGAAAGGATAGACAGAGACAGAGAGACAGATAGACAGAAAAAGACAGAGCCAGAGAGACAGAAAAAGAGAGATAGAGACTGAGAAAGACGTACAGAGAGAGACAGACGGACAGAGACAAACAGAGACAGAAGAGAGATAGACAGAAGAGAGATAGACAGAGACAGAGGGACAGAGAGTGAGACAGAAAGAGACAGAAAAAGTCAGAGATATATATATACATATATATATAGAGAGAGAGAGAGAGACAGACAGAGAGAGAGAGAGAGAGAGAGAGAGAGAGAGAGAGAGAGAGAGAGAGAGAGAGAGAGAGAGAGAGGGAGACAGGGTTGTGGGGACATGAAAGCAGAACAGACAGGTACACTGGTACAGTGATAGACAAATAGCCAGCAGGCAGAGGTCTTCACTGATGAACGAAGAAGCAGCGGGTAGATAGACCGACGTATAGGTGAATGAACACGCAGATATAAAGACAGACAAAAAGACTGGCAGATGAAAAGATAGGTGAATGGACGTATAGCAATCGAACAACTGATTGAACCGATTTACACACTATGCATGGCAATGAATTACAAGCAAAGGATTATGAACCACACACACTTTTCAAAGCATGTATACTTGTATAGACCCACGCCCAAATCTCAAATAAGCTATAACCTACCAGAAGGCTTAAACGGAACTTGAGACTTTTGAAATCGCAATCATAAATTTCGAACTTCTAAAGCGCCACCCCTAAGCTATGCCTTTGGTGTATTCAGAGGATCCTTCGCATTCTCTATAAATAAGACAATGTGGGCAATTTCGTGATTAATAGAAACAAGACAGAGATGGCAACCAGTTCAAAGACGCATAGACCCTATATACTAGGCTAAGTCTCTTCACGCAAGTTCTTCGCGCTCCAGAAAACGAGGATGAGCGAACAGCCATGACGATCGATATGGAACTGAGATGGTACTGGAGAAGACCATGCAAGTGGTCGACTTAAGAATAGTCTATGTATAATAAAGACTAGACTCGCTATGATGGCTCTCGTGGAGATAAATTTCGGCGTTTGCAGAAGATGGGAGAAGACAGGACTGAAGAATGTGGCGTTGACACATGTGTTATGAACACGTACGCCAGTTAATCTGACTTAGCCACCAGACAGGAGAGAAATGCGACTGAGGAGGCGATCATGTGTTGTAGGCCTACGCGCGCTATAGCTATAGCCTCCTATCCGTCTAGTCATCTGCATTAAATATATGGCACATAATGCTACAGGAAGATCAAGGCTTATTCTATGACTCGAAGTCTTAACATGTTGCCTCTGCGTTGTTTATTCTTCAGTGCATGGACACGATAACATTGACACGCCTTACTGCTCAATGAAAATAGAGGGATTCTACTGCAGTAAGCAACCATCTATAAACTGAAGCAATTCATCTCATGCGAACAGTTCACCACAAAAACTTTTGAAACTGCACCAATTAAACAGATTCTTTCTCGACCAGATATCTCTTACTGACTTATCTACTTCTGCGTATCATGATTGACGCGCCAACAAGCATGACATGCTCAATTGCGCGTTCTCTCATTATTACTATAGGCTACTATACTACTGCTGTTGCTACACCAACTGCTGCTCCTAGAAGTAGATTGCTACCAGAGGCGGATACAGAAATTCTCGAAGAGGCGGGCCAAAATTTTGGGGAAAATTCGTTGATCTTCACGCCCGAAAAAACTGATAACCTTTTTTTAGTCATTTTGGCAGATTGTCTGGGAAATACACCATTGAAACCTACTGTTGAAAGCTTGGTGAATGGGGGCGGGGCATGGCCGGATTTGCCCTCTGGATCCGCCCCTGCTTGCTACCGACGACACTATAGAAATTGTCAAACATCACCACCACATCACCACCAGCACTACTTAACCTGCTACTATTATTAATAATAATGTTTTCATTGTTATTAGGATTTAAAACTCAAATTCACTAGAAATTGCTCGGCTAGCGATATTTTATGAACAATTATGTTTTCGGTTTCACCCCCAAAAGCCTTTAGTTGATGTTCAGCGGAGATCGAAGGTCACAGGTCGAAGGTCAGAGGTCATTCCTTCTCATCTCCTGTGCTCTGACCTTTTGAAATTATCTGACCCGATCCATCCGGTCTCATCGACTTTCTTTTGACCGATTGGGAATAGGCTGGTTCCCTGTAAGCCTTGGACTGGTTCCCTGGAATGCATGGTCTTCTGGACCTTAGACGATAAAGCTAACGAAGTTAATTTTTAACCTCATGTATTGTGTTTCTTCAGGTTGATAAAAACCTTTAAATTATTGTGCAGCTCTGCGTATTTGAATATCTTTGCAAAACTTTTCTTCTTTTCTTTGTAGACGATGCAAAATAAAGATTGAATGTTTCAGTGTCGGTGATACAAGTGATTCATCAATTGCGATTTTTTTCCCATTCTGTGCGCTGTTTTTATGCGAACCAATAAAAGAATCCATCTATATCTGTCAGGGTTGTTTTTAAGGAATTTTTAGAACTGCACAACTCCTTCTTTCCTTTCCCATCCTCGATGGTAAATTACTTCCAATCGGAAGACAATGACCTTTTTGACAGTTGTAACTGTAGATAAATGCTTCTACAACTGCACAAATCCATTTAGAACTGCACATTTTGTGTACAACTGCACGTTAAAAAAGCTCCGATATCTGTCTGTCTGTCTGTTGTCTTGGCCTGTCTGTCCTGTCTGTCCCTATTGTCGCATCTGTCCCGTCTATCCATCCATCCATCCATCCATCCATCCATCCATCCATCCATCCATCAATCACCATCAATCCATCCATAAGAGCATACTGGTAAGAATACACGCTGTCAAGCGCTGTTCATATAGCCTACATGTATATGAGTGATGAAGAAGGATTTAGAACAGGTCAGTGTGCAATGTCTTCATTGTGTTTCTCATCTCTTGTGTTCTGGTCGTCTTTCTTCAGCTTGTATATTTTCCTGACACGTATGAATGCTGTTTTCCAATGCTTGTTACATACTCTCATTTATGTCTTTGAAAGTGTGAGGTAACTATAGGGGAAGCCGGGGTAATTTCGGCCATTTTTCTTATTTTTGTAATAAATTGAAACGGGTTGACTGCTAAAATTAAATAAAATCACAATTAAGTAAGGCAAGATAGGGACAATATACTGCAAGCCAACTTTTTGGGAAAGAGGAAGACATTTGTGGAAAAAAAATTATTTTGTAAAGTGAATTTTTGGCCGGTTTTACCCCAGTACACGGGGTGAATTCGGCCAACACGATTAATTTGATCCTCACAACAAACCAGATGAGGTATATGTGGCGGTTCACACCGAAATCAGCATTGAGTCGGAAATTACACATCAGAGATATTCAGGGAATACCTGGCAGTATGTTTGTGATTTAATTAATTTTTTTGCAGAGTTTGATAAAAATATTAATTTGTTTTAATTTTTTTTTCTAATTTTTTTAAAACACAATATAGAGTATGAAATGATGCGTTATAGTTATATTTTAAATTAAAACTGGGTATATTGGTGGAAAATATAAAGTTACTACCCTAAAATAGGCACTATGTGCCATTCCTAACATCTCTGGGGTAAATTCGTCCACATGGCCGAATTTACCCCGACCCATCCACCCTCCATCACAATCTTAAAGAGCATGGACCGCATTTTTGGATCATTAATTTGGATAACCAAATTGGCCAAAAATATAGTGGTTTGCAGAATAAAAAGCAAATAATTAACATTTGAACAAGATTACCTTCAATTCTTAGCTTTTACTGTCACAGTATGGATAAGTGAACTAGGCTCGAACTCATTTTTTTGGCTTTTAGCAAATTATACTCACATAAAAGCAAAATTATCTCGATAAACATACTTAATATGATATTATACGCTAGATGGCAGCATTGAAATCTTCTCATGCCCACTGGTTTCCTTGAAATCATCCTGGCCGAATTTACCCCATGGCCGAAATTACCCCGTCTTCCCCTATGTCCTGCGCAAAGTAAATACATAGCCTGTAGCCGTAGGATAGTGCGTGCTCATAAATCGCATCCTTTATGCATGTATATTGTAGGCCAGCCACCCAATTCATAGGCTGCAGTTAGGTCAGGAATACATCGATCTTTTTCGTCATAGGCTAATGGTAGTTTATACAAGACAACTTAGACAAGATAAATAACGAACTTTTACGTTATATAGGCTAATGGTAGCCCAGTAACAAGACAACTTAGACAAGATAAATAACGAGGAGAAATTCTCAGAACAGCAGACCTGCCTGCATTACACTAATTACAAAGATAACATAATCCACGTTTCTTTAATGCAAATGTATAATAATTTAATGTATAAAGCTGATGACGCGACCACACACACACACACACACACACACACTGAACCGTGAACAGTGAAAAAAGACGTTCAGTTGACAGTCTAAGTCTTCTCCTCTTGAGTCGGTAACGGACAAATCGCACGGTACAGGATGCGGAACCAATTGATGCACCACAGGATTTGCAATCGCAACCTTTCTTCTGCCTTGTTATATATTCAGGCGACGTTGAAATATAATCGTCTAATTCCTCTTTTATGTGTGGACTAACAACAGGTGGCGGGTCATAACTAGCCACAGATTTTCAATCATATATTTATTCTTATGGGTCATACATGTAAGCAGGGCCGGGTTAACAAATGTGGGGGCCCTGTTCGGTAAAACTGTGGGGGCCCAAACCTTATAGGCCTAAGCTACACAAGCACGACAAAATGACTCACAAAACGTGTTACATTCAACGAATCAACATTCGTCTATTTTTAATTCATTACTTCTATTTTAACAATATCAACAGGCCTTTTAATAACCGATAGATCTTTTACGGTTTAAGAATATTAAAGTAATTCGTGGTCAGCCATTCTCCTGGCCAGCGCACATCACTCGTACAGGCAAACAGTGCAGAAGCGATTTTATACCCCAAATAAATTCTTGGCTATGAAAATTTCTGGTAGACCTGCGGCAGAATAACGGCGAGGGCAAATGGTTTTTACCAGGGTATTTGCCCCGATTTGCCCTGCTGTGCATGGTGCCCACACAGTCACACTGTTTGCAAACTAAAATATATTTTCGCGGTTATGGCACAAGCTCCTTCCTACTTATGTGAGCTTTCACCCCGGTGTCTGTCTCTCTGGACAGCCGTTCACTGCTCTCAGCTGCTCGTGGAGAATTTCTTGTTCTTTTTCGTGTGCTGTGACCATGCAACGACGAGCATTCTCGGTAGCTAGTTGGTGCAGTTATCTGGAATAGCCTCCCCGTGGCTCTCTCGCTTCGCGTGACTCTGCTGGCTCTTTCTTTCGTCTTCTTAAAGCTTTTCATTTTGACGACGCCTGCGTTGGGAGCACCCCTGAGTAAAAATCTAAAGGGGCTCTATATAAAATTATGAGATTGATTGAATTCGTAAAAATAGAGTGCGTACTGCATGTAGACCTACTCAATATTACAATGACACCATCTCATAATGCGTAGTATAGCACTTGAGTTCCGATCAGGTGAAGTATTAAGTGTTTAAATAAGCAAAAAACGTATAACTCTTACTAGCATTTCTGACTGATTTTAAGATCAATCTGCTTGTCATTGAAAACTGCATTAAGGGCCCCCACACATGTGCAAAAGTTGCATAATGTTAAAGCCAGTAGTTTTTTTAAATAATTTGACAATTTCATCATAGATTTTAAACTCATTTTTGCTATTATAATTAGCAATGATGAAAATTCTATTGCATGTGTGGGGGCCCCCTAAAGTGTGGGGGCCCCTGTTCGGCCGAACATGTCGAACATGCCTTAATCCGGCCCTGCATGTAAGCCTGCATGCATGTAGGCCTACCATATAGCTATAGGCCTATCTATACATATTAAAGTGTTCGTGCATGGTGCTGCATGTCAATACCATTTGTCAAGACTTACATGTAAGGCAACGAATTAAAAACAAACTAAATAGGCATTTAGGTTTAAGTGCGCATATGATTTGTAGCCAGTGGATATCTCACATAAATAATCATATGGTATACGCTGCCTATAGACCCATGCATACCAGCATATATTGAGTCTACAGTCTGGACAAGGATTTCCGATGAAACTATATGAAGAAGTAATACAATATATTGAAGGCTCTGTTATAGAATTCCTTAAAGAAACAAATGACTGCAAGCGCGACGAAGTAGATGGTGAATCATGCAAAATATATATGTATATATATGTATATATATGTATATTATATGTATATATGTATATATATGTGTATATATATGTATATATATGTATATATATGTATATATATATATCGGTTCGCTCGGCTTTTCTTTCTGGAAGTCTTTCCTCATCTTTCTCTCGTCTCAATTTCTGTCTTTTTCTCTCGGAGTCGATCGAACTGGAAGTGACTTTCGCTGAGAGATATGCTTTATGAATTGTCATTTACAATACAAAACAATACATTGCAATACAATACAAAACAATACATTGCAATACAATACAAAACAATACAATGCAATACAATTCAATGCATGTTAAATCTTGTCAAATCTATACGTAGTTTATGATATGTGCATGCGTGTGTGTTATGTATGTATGTATGACTATATGCGCACTTGTTATAGCGCCCCTTCAAGATACTACTCAGAAGCGCTTCCGACTACAGCGCGGACACTGAATCGGAGTTTCACGCCGAAGCGCCGAGCAATTGCGAGTGAAGGACTTGCCCAAGGTTCCTACGAGGAGTGTATGTGTGTGTTGTGTAGACTATAAACGTTTCGTCGATTTTAGGGCCTATAGATATAAAGGAGAGGCGTCGATACTTTATTGCGATGGCGCTTATTAACTTCCGGACGGTTTACGATTTACAGAACGAAAGAAGGAAAGAATTCCATCGAACGATACACACCCACATATATATTATATAATATGTTGGTTCGTTTTTGACATTTTGGATTCAAGCCGCATACGTCATCGTTGGCTGCTGAAAACGTTGCAGAGATCTATTGTGACAATTCGCAGAAGTCTCATTTCCATCCACAACAATATATTACATATATATCTATGTTTTTTCTTTCACAGACGCCGGCTATGTGGTTCAAAAAAAACTAAGCCAAATTGTTTTTCATATATCTCTAATACCTGGTGACGTATCACGCACAAATTTTCCAAATATTTAGAGAATTGGACCAAGAATATGATTCCAAAATTTCACGAGATAAAGTTGAACGGATAAAAAGATATGAATCTTTAAACTTCATATGCCGAAATATCAGTTTACAAGCAATTTTCTGCTAAATTCGATAAAAAGTAGGCCAAACTGTTTTTCTTACATCTCTAACGCCTGATAAGATATCACGCCGAAGCAGTTTCCCAATATTTAGGGAATTGCACCAAGAATAGGATTCCAAAATATCATGTCATAAATTTGAACGGATAGAAAGATATGGTTATTTCAACTTCATCACCCGAAATATCAGTTTTCAGCAAGTCTGTTATGCATGGTGTCCGTTGCGGTTTCGACGCTTGGTCGTTCCCATTTAGTCTTCATTGATCCTGGAGTAAAAATTAATGGAGCCTATTATCGCGACGTTCTACTGTCACAACACCTTCTACCTGTAATCAGAAATCAAGCCCCAGAAGGCTGCTTTGTTTTTCAAGAGGACAGTGCCCCAACCCACAGAGCCAAGGAAACCATCGAAATGCTGACAAGAGACGCCAGACTTCATTTCTTCCACATTATGGCCTCCGAACAGCCCAGATTTGAATCCTGTCGACTATAAAGTGTGGAGCGTGATGCAAGACCGAGTCTACCAGACAACAATCCATGATATAAGCGATCTGAAGCAACGCTTGTTGGAAGTGTGCATGGGATGGCCTGGACCAGAGGATAATCGACGTTGCTGTTGCCATTGCAATAGCGTCAGCGCTTCCAGGCTTGCGTGCAAGCAGGAGGAGGACATTTTGAGCAGCTTATTTAATGAAATAATCAAACCATACTGTTGGAATTATATTCTTAGTTCAATTATCTACATATCTGCAAAATTTTAGAATGATTAATTATCAGGCCATAAAGATAATGAGAAAAGTTTGACTTACATTTTATTGAATCTAACAGAAAATTGCTTGTAAACTGAAATTTCGGCATATGAAGTTTAAAGATTCATATCTTTTTATCCGTTCAACTTTATCTCATGAAATTTTGGAATAATATTCTTGGTCCAATTCTCTAAATATTTGGAAAATTTTAGCGTGATATGTTATCAGGCATTAGAGATATATGAAAAACAATTTGGCTTAGTTTTTTTTGAACCACGGTGTAGACGTCTTTATGCAAATGAGTTCAGATCTATAGGCTTACGTATAACGAAATGATCTATATCTAGCGTGATATCCCGAAAGCGAGCCAACCATGCATCATTTCATATACATATTATCGCACAACCGATCCATCATTCGAAACCTATCATGCCTAATAGCCTGTATATACATACATTTGCATGTAGCCATATTTCGGGCAAATAGCCAACCTATGGTCGTGTGTTGTGTCCATATGCGATCTGTTATCAATATGCATGACTGAAATGCGCGCTGCATGGGTGTCGTCTGGAATCAGCTGGATGGATGGAAAGGGGCTTATAGCCCTGCAGTCTCGCATTTCGTGTTTATCCCATAAAAGCCTCCATCCTTTCCCGATATATAGTCTAAGCCTATCTACATTAGCAGGAGTTGGCAATGGTGCGATAATTATACGCACCTCCGCAGCTCCATGGATCGAAGTTTCCTCTGAATATTGCAAAAAACTCTAGGTTTCCCCACTACCGTCACCCACGGACCACCCACCAACCCACCCACCCCCGTCATTCGCTTCATGAGGCTCCATTAGTCATTACTCCAAAGGCTTTCCACTCCAAATTGAAGTCTCACTCTCCTCATTAAGAATTCCACAACTAATCCATCCGATCCTCCTCCTCCTCCTCCGCCTTCCAGGCTTTCCCGCCCTCAGCGAAACCTGCCTCAGCAGCTGCTCTGCATCCTCCTCTCCATCCATATCGTCCGCGCACGACAACCAGTCTCGTTCTCCGAACAACCATATTAAATATAGGATACGACGCAGCGCTCGTGAATAAACTGGTGCCTCGCGCTTTGCAATAGAGTACAGCGCTTCAGAAAGTTGGAGCTTATAATATGTAAACGTATAACCATATTATGGTTACGTTTCCAAAGTTGTATATAGCATTAAAGGTGACCGGACAAAATGGTAGCGGACAAAATGGTACGGACAAAATGGTACGGACAAAATGGTATGGATGAAATGAAAGCTGGATTAGTGAATTTTTATATATGAAATGGAAGCTGGATTAATGAAAAGACGCATGTGAAATGGAAGCTGGCTAAAAGCTCTGCATGGATTTTTTGTATATGAAATGGAAGCTCCATGGATTGATGAAAATAACGCTTTAGATATAGAAGCTGTATCCTGCAGGGTATTTTCATAGCTGAAATAGAAGCTGGATTAATGAAAGATGCATTACAAATGGAGCTTTATTTAAAAAATCTTATGGCTGAAATTTAAGCTGGATACAATGTCATCATGAAACAGGTGAATAAAAGACATCAATTCAGCTTCCATTTCTCAAGCATTTTTTTCGCCAATCCAGGCTCCTTTTCCCAAGCTTTTTTCTTCACTAGAGCTCTACTTCAGTCACAAAAAGCCATCCACCCTCTATTTCAGCAATAAAATACGCTAATCCAGCTTTCATTTAAACATACCGTTTTGTCCGTACCATTTTGTCCGTACCATTTTGTCCGTACCATTTTTTCCGCTACCATTTTGTCCTAGAACCAGCATTAAATAGTAAGCTTACATTATATAGGAACATGCACTTGAGTAGGGGAGACACACCCGGAATTTTAGTTGAAAATACAGTTCCCACGCTTTTATGCCAAATTTCACATCAATAAATAGGAAGTTTGTCAATGAGTCATCTCGAAAATATACTATAGCTGGGGTACCCGCGGGTATGCCAGAGAAATTTAGGATTCGGAACGCTCCCGGCCACAACCCCACCCCACCCCACCCCACAGCCCCACCTCCCTCCACAGCACCCCACCCCACCCCACTCTTTACACGACTGGTGCTATAGTTACTTGATAATGTAATTTGAACTTTTGCACTAGCTATGTGCTGATATGGGAAACCATTTCCACACCCCGTTTCTAGTCTTACAACTGATCTGAGGAGTGACGATTTAAGTGTAGGGAAGTTCTATATGCCTGCACTGCACACAGTGCACAGGACGAAGGTTAAATATATGGAACGTGTAGCATAAAACAGCATAATATTAATGTCCTTTAAATTCAACCGTTTCGCTTCAACCGCGGCAACAATAATAAACATTCCGCTTGACATAATCTTCGAATTTAATGACCATCTTGTCTCTGAACCTCCACAATGATTCCACCGAATCTTTCTTATAATATGCTGGCTATGCATTTCTAGACTTTGGCCCTGTATACGACATGCAAGCTGACCGAATATATTTTATCATTAGTTGACCCCACAGCCTATATATATGTATATATATATACGTACTATATATGTTGTCCATCGACAACATGCATATATATAGACTGGACAACCATTCATATTGTTTTAGTATTCATGTTATATTATCCATATTATTGGACCAAAACCCGCCAGTCCATCGAAACGCATAAAATAATAGATAAGCTTAGGCTTTCGGATTATACAGTCCATGCAATAGATAAGAGATAATAATAATAATATGATCGTTTTCCGCCATGGATTATCATTTACAACTTGCAATGATGACTTCAATTAGGCTATAGATCTATAAGTGAGACCTACCACGCTGCTTACAAGTCGCTAGCTCTTATAATAGTGGTGGTATTTGCAGTTTAACGTCGCGACTCCGCCACTGGTTGTTCTCTGCCAGTGCCAGTGCCAGTCCCAAGCCTGGATAAAGGAGGAGGGCGACACTAATCATCTTTGATATGGCAGTGTCGCTAAACATGTAACAAGCAAGTTTAACGTCGCTGTGTGGTAACAATGACCATTAGCGACGCTCTCCTCCTTTATCCAGACTTGGGACTGGCACTGGCAGAGTGCGACCAGTGGCGGAGTTACTTATAAAGGTAAAGTAGTTTTGCGCGCATGTGGTCACGTTAAGACTTATTATAGAGTTTATTACCATTATAGACTATGTGCAGGAATACATGTGGGCAGCCATGGGCCTACGATGTGAATGGAAAAAATCGATCTCCACACAAAACGCTTCCTAGTCTTTAATTCAAATATTGTTTTAACAGTAAGCTTAATATTTGTATACATCTAAATTGGTAGAATGTAAACAACCGATATAATTAATCTCGCAATGTTTTACGCACTATGCCACATCATCATCATCATCATCATCATCATCATCATCATCATCGTCATCGTCATCGTCATCGTCATCGTCATCGTCATCGTCATCGTCATCGTCGTCGTCGTCGTCTTCGTCATTATCATCATCAGCATCATCATCATCATCGTCGTCGTCGTCGTCATCATCATCACCATCATCATCATCACCATCGTCATCATCATCATCATCATCATCATCATCATCATCATCATCATCATCATCATTATCATCATCATCATCATCATCATCATCATCATCACGATCCATGGGTTGAAGCCCGAATGTCTCCAATGCGTACTGCGCCACAGTTTGCACCATAATAATTATTATGTGACTTTAATGCGATTATATTTCAGTCTGCGCTCAAAATGCCGCATTCGGTTTTGATGAAGGCTGCACCAAAGCACACCCAAGGCATTTGACTTATTACAGCGTCAGTGGTGTATACTGTTACGCGCTGACCTTGGTCATCCGGATATCCTGTAAGTCCTGCTATATATATATATATATGCTATATATATATAGCTTATATAGCTCATGGCCATATTTTCTTTCTGCAGACCTTATCGCGTGTTTCTCGTATTTCCTATAGACTATCCAATGGCCTCAGGTCTAGCTTGAAGGGGCGCTATAACAAGTGCCATACATACATACAGGTCTGGTTTCAGTGAACTGATTGGAGACCGAAGTGAGTGAAGGACGCATGAAATCAAAAATTTAGTTCGCAGTTTGTAGCAATATGTGCCAATGATAGAGGTCTATAAATCTTTTGTAGAAGAGTTCTTTCCGTTCTATGTTCAGTTTTTATCCAATTCTGGAAATTGCCTTGGGGAACGTTTCCACAAAATTATTATTTCGGTAGCCTATATGAATTATTAGGTTCCCTATCATTACACCGAAGTTCATTTCACCGAAGGTCTTTTAGCCGATTTCATCTAACCGAAAATCAATTCGCCGACAATCATCTACGCGATGTTCATTTCATAGAAGTTCATCTGACCGAATTGTCATTTCACAGAAAAAGCAGACAAGTCGATGGTGCTAAAAAGGACTTAGTTCATTATCATTAAGCTAAAAACAAGATAGGTCAACTACAATGAGTTCTGTCGATCGACAAAGGCCTCAATGGCTTTGTTTATGTCAATGCAAAAAATTTGAATTAAAACGATAGATTATGTGAGATACTTCTCAAGTATTGAACGATATTGGCCGGAGTGTACGAACTGACGATGAACTTAATTCGGTCATCAACTTCTTGGTATTTCTTTCGCTTAGGTTGTGATGGATGACCAGCTAGGATCCTTTCAATCCGTACAATGACATCTCCCATACTATGCATTCGTGCAGTGCAACCTCGCAACTCACAACACCAGTACGTCTTCCCTTTAACTTCTTTGTCTTTCAGATAAATGTATCCCTCAAATATAGCCTTATTTTTACCTCGACTACTAGTAACAAACTTTATTTTAGACATTTTATCTCTATTCAGACAGAAACCGACGGCTATACTGCCATAAGAACGAAACGAAATCGAAAAGACAGAGGCTTGTGTGTGTGTGATGTACAGTATCATGTACAGTCGATAGGACGGCCTAAAGGTGTACTGCACAACACACGTTCGCACGTGCCAAGCATTTTAGCATAGTCGATCCCTTTATATTGTCGGTTAAATAAATTTCCATTAAATTAACATTCGGTGAATTGAACATTAGGCGAGGTGAGATTCGGTGAATTGATTTTCGGTCAGATGATTTCGGCGAAATAAATTTCGAGGAAATTAAATTCCGGGAAATAAACGATCACCGAATTATTAGTCTACTGTTTTGTCCTCTTGTCTGAACACTGTCTATTTTGTCGTAGATAGTTTGTTCAGCATGCGCAGAATACATAGAGGGGAAAATAGAACAGGTAGGCCTATGACTATAGTAGTTGATTACGAAAGATGCTAAATGCCACAGGGAAATTAAGAGAGGGATAGCGCTACAGATACATTATCAAAGAAGAGAGAACTACTGAGTGCATGCATGCGAAAATAAACATTAATCTGAGGAAACGGATGACCAAGACCCTCGCATGGAGTGTGGCGCTGTAGTCTATATGGACATGAGACATGGACCATGAGAAAAGAGAGATACAAACAGACTGGAGATTTTCGAAATGTAAATCTGGAGAAGAACGGAGAAATCAGAGGCAGGACACGACAGATGATGCTGGATTGGATTATCACATCGAGCAGATGCATAAATAATACAGAAAGTTTAAGGAAGAAGTCCAACAATGAGTGGAATGGCGACGTCGGACATTTGAAACTGTCTATAGAAGAAACCGAGAGCCAGAAGAATAGAAGAAGGTTGTTTACAAAATAATGTCTTCACAATGACGAAGATTTAACAAAGCAACCTCTACAGAAGTATAGACTAACCCTTAATATAACCCCTTTGACGTAACGCAGCGCTCGTGAATAAGCTGGTGTCCGCGCATGGTTTTCGAGTGGCGCCTTAGAAGTTTGCATGGAGATTACGATTACATGGTAAAACAAAATCGCTTGCTGCGATTGTCAGGTTGAAAATTTATTTGGTTACTGCTGCTAGATTTTAGAATGTTTCTTAGTCATATAGGCCTATAAAACTGCCAAAAGACGCTTTTGTCTATACCCACACTGAAGGTCTACTCGTCTAGGCTCAAAATGCGTATTTTATGAGTTTTCTGTTCTTGCGCATACATGCATAACTTTTTAATATTGCGCGCATGGATGAATCGGTGATTGGCAGCGCTTCAACCGCTTAGTTATGCAGGCGCATATATGAAAATCATCGGTGCAGATGTAAAGAGCAACTGCCTATATAATATATATATATATTATATATATATATATATATACCAGTTGCTGTGACGATAATGCTTATATACAAAATGTATTATCGTCACAGCAATTGGTCTATACTCGATAACATTATAATTCAGATTCCACACGTAGACATATATTTATTGCCAACAATTGTCATTGCCATAGATTGACAGATCAATCTATTGGCAGACAACCTCATGCGCATGCGCCTATAAATAGGCAGCAAAAGGCAAAGTCGTCCGGTTCCTTAGATCATTGGCGGCGCCAGGATTTCAGTTTTGGGGGGCTGAATTTCTATGGGCGGAGACTTGCTCTAGAAGTTGAGGGGGCGGATTGCGGAGGAATGTTCCATTTTCATTCGGCAAAATTTCTGACTACCTTTTTTGTCTACGATATATCTCATGGAAATAATTTCATTTTCCCAGTCCAAACAACTGACAACCTTTTATTTAAAAGTCATTTGGTTGAAATCTCATGTAAATATTTCATTTCCTTTGTATAAAGTCCTGATGACCCTTTTAAGGGGCTTAGCCCTACCCTAGTCCCCTGGCGCCGCCACTGCCTTAGATGAGAAAATGATTGAATTTAATGTAAATAAGATATGTGTGCCTGTAATATCACTTCACGTTCATCCTATTGCCATGAATATGTATATTATATATTTTCATTCGTATACGTTATAAATATAGCCTACATTGTAGGCTGTATATAAAAAAGGTACAAGCGTACAAGCACTGATGAGATATACATCAGTCTGTGATCGATGTTCTGTAATGATTGTATGCATTGCATGATTGCAAGCGGACGTTTGCTCCCTTATGTTGGATGCGATTGATGATCGATTGTCGGTCGTTATATGTGGTGATTAAACCTTGAGATGAGATTTCTATACTGCAGCGGCGCCCGCAGGATTTTTTCTTGTACGCACAGAAATTTTCGAAGGAGGGGCGAACAGGGAAAAATTTTCGTTAGGTCGCCGAAAAAACTGATGACCTTTTTTTTCAGTCATCAACCTAGAATTTCCCAAAAACATACCTTTTCTATCCGCCGAAAAAAACTGATTGACCTTTTTTTTTAGTCATCAACCTAGAATTTCCCAAAAACATAGGCCTACCTTTTGGATCATCGCGCTGTACGCACTTACCTAAGTGCGTACGCCTGCGGGCGCCGCTGGTGGCATATATAATTATATGCAAAAGAAATCAGATTCTGCTTCTGATGACTGCCTTGCTGACTGCCGTTCTAGCAGGTGACTATTTACGTGGAAACGGTAAACAATTATAAACTATTCTAGATTTATTACATTGTCATTTAATCTTCCTTAAAACCAGTAGAACATTCTCACTTAAGCCGCGCTTCTTTAGTTGTACAGGCCCTATATACTTATCATAGCCTATAGGCTACGTGTAAAGTAACATTTCTATAGCAAGAAATCTATGAATGGCCGTCCCTTATAACAAATTCTATCTCTGCTTACAAAATAACATAGCCTATCTCGCATATAGTATGCCTATGTCTTCGGACAATTCGGAGTCATTTTTTGGCATGATATTTTAGGGCTAAACGTGTGTGACCCATATATTATGTTAAACGCGATATAAGAAAGCATTATTTCAAGTCGCTAGATATCAAGTAAGACTCGCAACTTGTGGCTAATTGGGACGAAGATGAAAGGTTTGCAAATACGGAGGACATTGTATACAACTATGATGAAAGCGATATCTCTTCGATGATCATGACAAAACCAGAGTGCATGCGGGTAAGGAGTTGAAAGAGCCATTAGTCGCGTTATGCGACTCCTGTGTTATGTGTTCTCCTGTGCCCAAAAGGCTAATTCCTTAATTGCTTTATGAACTTTACGAACTTACGCGACAATTTCTAGTTTATACATATTCTAGTGGTCTATGCCATTTGTTTTCCTGTGCACTGTGCCTAAAGGTTTTATAATTCTAGATAATTTCTAGTTTAAATATAAATGCTTACTATTGTCTCTTTTCGCGCGCTTTCGTCGGCGCTTTTACCCTGCGCGCTTTTGTGATAGCGCGAATTTGTCTGCACGCATTTATTTATCTGTGCGTTTTGTTCTGCGCACTTTTGTCTCGTCAACAGGAAACCTCGTATACAGTATAGCTTAAAATTGGTTGGCTTTTGCTCTTGCTTTACCGTCTTAGAAATCCACATTCCTGCCAGGTAACATATTTTGATTGTATGGCTGCAGCCACAGCATATGGCTTTCCCAGATTGTTCAGATATATCTCAACAGCAGAGAAGATGATATTGAATATATGAACGAGATTTAAACGTAGCGCGACATGAATTCAAAGTCGAGGCTATAGGAACAATAGCCTACATATATAAATAAGAAGCAACTTGGAAGTTTCGAAGCGCAGCTATGTACACTGCCACAATTTAAGTGCAAGAATATGTTGCAATAAACTATACTGTGGAATGCAATTTCGGCAAACTCGTCTGCGGCAAGAGTTCGGCGACTGTCTGTTCTATAGGTCGTAGGCCTACCACGCATGCGTAATCTGCAGGTCGACTGGCGTTGGTCAAGAAAATACCATCAGTTGAAAATCATATATATGTTTTAAGTTATTAACATTTGAACGCAAAGAATTTAGTCCTTTACTTTAAAGATTGCATCCTGACATTTCTCTATTTTATCCTATAGAAAAGAATTTAACGCGTGATTTTGTGCTCCAGGCTTTGCCGCTTTCATCGAGGGCTAAGCCTATATATGTGGTTATTTGAACTCTGATCAGAAGGTCTAACTCTGAAGAGTCTTGTGGTGAGTTCGACTTAAAGCACTACAAACGCACATAAAAACCGACTTATAAATAGCTAAAAACATATAATGAGAAGTTAATTGACGTAGCCAGCAAAAAACATACATGTATGTATGCAAACGAGAATTGCATGGACGGAAGCTTATATATACAGGGTGGCTCAAAAAAATGTACCACCCGGGAAAATGCGATATCTTCGCAGCCGATTGAGCTTTTTCTGCGAAAATTTCGCAATTTGAAGGGGAATGAATATCCAACAATCCCTGAAAGTTTCATTTGAAACTTTTCATGTTTGCAAAAGTTACAGCTGTTCAAACTTAAAATTTCGTTTTTTCAATTATCCGGAGAATCATGCTCTAAATACATGTGATTGCATTAATATTTTTTGGCAAATTGCAACACAAAAATTGATGATGATGTCATACGACCTCACTATGAGCTGTGAAGAAGCTGTTTATGAAGCAATCTGCTGGTATTTGGTGATATTTTATAGATTAAGGTCTCAATTCGTGAACCCATTACTGAACGTCATGGGCAAAGTTTCTGCGAAAGATAAAATGGGAACTTGGACTTTGCATGAACAGAGACTAGCGCATCGCGTGATCATAGCAAAATACCCAGTGAAAAGTGGAGCCTGAGCACATTGAAGGCTATCTGCAAACATGTTTATGTAACGAAGATCATATGTCGAAAGAGAGGTAGGAAGTGGTCGCTTGGCCTAATGAAGAAAACACTATTTTCAAGAAATTCGCTTGGTAATCGAAAGGTCAAGTTTGCAAAGCACATCGTGGTTTCGGCATCATGATATGCTGGCGTGTGTTACGGCTGCAAGAAAAGATTGCATTTAATCCCATTCAGTAGGTTAGATGTCAAACTCATCTTTGAACTCTCTAACCCGGACTCATTGAAGACCAGGTATGCTCTAACATCTGGTTTTATTTCCAGCAGGACAGTGCGCCTGCTTGCTCGCACGGCAAGGTTGATTATGATGGCGCTACCTTATTGCCATCAACTGAAGTAAATGCATTGGCAAAGACGACTTACATGTACAAACTCGCCAGACCTTAGCCCTCTTGCTTATCACGTCTGGTGAGCTATGCTGGAACGCTGCAAGACATTTAATCCCAAGTTGGAGAACATTGGCCAGCTGAAGCAAGTCTTGCTGCTAATGTGGGGTCAGTTGCCGCAGGACCCGACCAACAAGGCCATACTGAGCTTCACAAAAAGAATTTGAGCTTGTGTTAAGGCAGGGAGTGGACACTCTCATTATACCTTACAATAAACTGCAAAACAGAATGCTGAGGTCGTAGTGAAGTGATATCATTTGACTTGGAAATCTACAAGTGACGTCAATTTTCCGCGGATATTTGAAAAACAAAATTTTAAGTTTGAACAGCTGTAACTTTTGCAAACATGAAAAGTTTCAAATGAAACTTTCAGGGATTGTTGGAAATTCTTTCCTCTACAAATTGCGAAATTTTCGCAGAAAAAGTTCAATCGGCTGCGAAGATATCGCATTTTCCCCGGTGGTACATTTTTTTGAGCCACCCTGTATATATATATATATATAATATCTGTGGATGATATCACACGCATATAGAAAATGAAGAGGATATGCATGGATAGTATATAGAGAAATAGCGAATGAAACGAAGACAACTATAGACATATGTGATGTGATGCATATATATATACCGTATACAGTTCATCTTGCGATATCCGGTTCAACACAACAGACAATTAACTCTAAAGGAAAATGAGAAGATAATTATCATTTGCAGCTGAAATGAGTTGGCAACAGAAATTGCAGGAAATCAAAACCGCAGAAAATTAGAAATGACTATATGTTTATATATATATATATATATATATATACGGCAGTTTATTGGTCTCCAGACGGACAAAGTTGATACAGCAATTTCAAGAGAAAATAAATTGACCGAATCTGTACAATATACAGTGTATGCATGACTTGCATGTATATATATAGTTGTATAGTTGTATACCGTATATGCAAGATTTCAAAGAAAGAGAAAAACAGGCAGATCAGAAAAGCGCTAGCCTATATATAGCGGATTAGACAACTTAAATATAGAAATATAGAATAATTGGACGGACAAGACGTTAGTGACAAGTGGTATGGAGATGATGATTTATCCCGTGCACACATCTCCGTCAAATGGCTGTCGTCAGTCTAATCTGCTGCTGCTGCTACTGCTGCTGCTGATGATGATGATTATATTTGATAATGATAAATTATGGAAGTAGTCGCGAGTTTTGCGTAATCGGTCACTGGTCATGCAAGGTTTAAAAATTATCAGATACGGTCGGTTGATTACTTGCAGTCTAATCCCAACGTTTAGATATGCAAGTCATGCTGTCTACTGACAAAAATATCATTACACACTATCCCATAGGCCTATTCATGTTGATATAAATCCTATCGGGTATAAACTATAGGCCTACGTTGGAACCAGATCGGAAACCACACACTCCAAGAACATGCACACATGTACGCACACAATCCGTATTACTACAATTGCCTTAGTGACAGCATAGTTCCAGTATGCGACCATTAGTATAGCCTAGTAGCAGTATGTGCACTCATTGGTGACAGAAGTAGCAAATGCAACCATTAATTATGGTATAGTAGCAGTATAGTAGCAGCAGTATATATGCTGTATCAGTAATAGCAGCATGAAACTGGTCATGACGGTCGTTAGAGTTCAAGGGACTGAAAGCGCAAGGTGAAGTAGCAGTATGCAACCATTACTCATTAGTGATAATAGTAACAGTATGAACCCATTAGTGATAGTGGCACCCATTGGTGATAGTAGTGTATAGCAGCATGCAACCATTGGTGATAGTAGCAGCAGCAGCAATATGCACCGATTGGTGATAGTAGTAGCAGTGTGCGACAATTGGTGATAGTAGTAGCAGTATGCACCCATGCATTGGTGATAGTAGTAGCAGTATGCAACCATGGGTGATAGTAGTAGCAGTATGCAACCATGGGTGATAATAGTAGCAGTATGCACCCATGCATTGGTGATAGTAGAAGGCGTATGCAATCATTAGTTGATTGGCTGGCAATGAATGACAAAACACGTGACATGATAAATGCACCTGCATGGGATTCGATCCAAGGACACATGCACTGAACGAACGAACGATAATTTTTGAATCATAATAAAACTACGTCGTCGTCATGCTATTAATATATTATCGGTCTTCAATCATGGGATGGCTGACACATGCAGCTGATTGTAATGCAGACGAGTCGTCTGTCAAGACCCCCTCTACCTCCGACCCCTACAGTCAATGGGTCGGTCGGTCGCTTACTTGCAATTTCGCAGAGATCGGTGAGCAAATTGAAGCCTTATTCGATTGAGGTGATGGCATCGCCGCAGCAGACAAAGCCTTCTTCCGACAACGACGACGACGACGACGACGACGACGACGACGACGACGACGACGACGACGACGACGACAACGACGCACTATGCATCTATGGCGCCGCATTGGCGCGTGTGGCCGTGATTATGAATCGTCGTTGTTCAAGAGAGCGTCTTTCTGTCTGGCTGCGGCGCGTATACCTGTCTCGCCAAATTATCGCCATTTCCTCTGTCATTTGTCAAGTTCGCTTCTCTTTCCATTGCCAGTCAGGTCGTGTTGCGTCTCTGTAGTCTCTCTTCCCGATTCATTCTGGCCTGACCTTTGAAACTCATCGCATATACAGCCCAGCAAAGCGCCGACTAAAGGAGATATTATGTTGAAAACGAAACGCGGATTAGGTTTCCGAATCCAGAAGTAGCGATTGAGAAAAAAATTCAATAAGATTTTATTCGACAGCGGGTAGACGGTTCACTTTTCGCTCGTGCTATAATATCGGCGAAGGTTTGTGGGGTTGATGTGGGTGGAGAAGTGCATAAACTTACGATGACACGGTGTCTGTTTCTGCAATGGACATTTGTTTAGCGCCTTCAGAACCTCGTTACATGAGTCAGCGCTTCTAAGGCTGACATTTTGACATAATGTCCACTTGCGTGTAGCCAATACAGAACTCTAAATTCCTGCATAAAGCGAATGGAATGCATTGGAGTCGTGTGGGTTCCATCTAATATGTAGGCTACGGATATTCTAGCAGCGGAAACGTCGCTATAGACATCATGAATCTAGATAATAATAATAATTATGGTACCATTGTTTATATCGTTTTCAGCTCAAAGGCGTCAAATGTACAGGACTTAGTTTTGTGTATCACCTTTCGATTTGACTCTACCTTAATAATTATAGGCCTATATATAACGATGTATTATCAGTGTATATCTTACACGGACGGAGCTATGCTTTCTGATGCTATAACCAATTAACTGTCTTCTTTACAATCATCTTTGCACGATGACAGCAAGACCACGCCACTACCCGTATTCTCTAGAAGTGCCAGTCTAAAGCCTTGAAAAAGGAGCAGGGACATGTTAACAGTTAACGGTTCGGTCGTTCAGCACTGGAAACTACAACGTACAATTAACTACAACTACAACGACTACAACAACTACAACGACAACTACATTGGTGTATATCTGCCGATTGGTTCCCAACAGAAGTCGTTTTCTGGTTAATTATTCCTCTCTTTTATCTACCTTTGTGTTACAGTAACTGTTCCGTTGTTCTATTGTTGCAGTTTATGTCACCGCTTTATGACAGAAAAACAATTAATTCAAGAATATGTCATAATGTCCACAGATGAATCTATAGTTCGCATGTTGAATATAGGCATTTTTAAAAATTTTAACGATACCTTTCTGAAGTTTAAACCGGTATAGTATTAGACGTTCTGAGATGATGAACAAAAAACTGTTAAGTGGGTATGGGACTAGTTTATATTTGCATCAAGTGATCAGAGGTAAGTTTTGAATTGACGGATTTAGATGAAAATGACCATGATACGGTACTCTTTTGCAACAGAACAGTCATAGCAACTGTTCATAGAGGCATAATTGAAATCGATTACATCCGTTTAGTCATTATCACGTCTCTGTCTTTTCTTGTCCGAAAAATAAAGGTTTTGTCAAACACAAACATCGAGAACAACAACGAAAGAGCGTCGAGTGTCTAAATATATAGGCGTGGAACTTTGACACGGCCCTTGAAGTGTAGGCATAGCCTATACCCCGACGTGAATTGAGAAAAACAATTAAGATAGAAGAATTTCCAGTCGTCTCACTTAGGGGCATAGACTCGGTTCCGTAGACGTCTTAATTATACTTCATACATTTCTACTCTGTGCTTAGTTGGTTCAGAGGTTTTGGAGTTAAACTGGAGAGGTTCAGAAACCCATTTCGAAACTTCGTGGACTACGCAGCTACGACAGTAAGCTTATGGCGTCGTATAATATGTATGAGCACTTGTTATAGCGCATTCAAGATATCTACTCAGAGGCGCTCCAGACTTCAGCGCGGACACTAAAGCTCAGTTTCACGCCGAAGCGCACGTACAATTGCGAGTGAAGAACTTGTTCAAGGTCCATGCGCAGCGCCTTGAGGTGGATTCGAACCCGCAATCTTCCGATTTCAATGCATCGAACATACCACAACACCACCGCGAGTCCCACATTGCTGTATTAGAAAATAAGAATCAAAAATCTGCGGAACTGAGCCAGAAATCATGTTTTGCACGATGCCTTGCCAAAGTCTAGACTATATATATGGCACATTTTCGAAACCTTTTACCCGACGACAGAATGTCATTGACGCAGATTTGAAAAGACGACCTCTCCCCCCCCGGCACCCCCCTCCCGCTCCCCCTCACCACCGTTCCCCACCCGGTCATCGACGCCAGAGTGGAAGACAGTGCATGCAGAAGAGCGATTGCGATGTGGTTAGGAGATGATACGCAATGACATCGTCGTCTGGAAAAGACAATCTATCTCTGTCTCTCTGTCTCTCTCTCTCTCTGTGTCTGTCTGTCTGTCTCTCTCTGTCTCTCTCTGTTTCTCTCTCTCTGTCTCTTTCTCTTTCTCTCTCTCTCTCTCTCTCTCTCTCTCTCTCTGTTTCTCTCTTTCTCTCTCTATCTCTCTCTCTCTGTATCTGTCTCTGTCTCTGTCTCTGTCTGTCTGTCTCTCTCTCTGTTTCTCTGTTTCTCTGTTTCTCTGTCTGTCTGTCTGTCTGTCTGTCTGTCTGTCTCTCTCTCTCTCTCTGTCTCTGTCTCTGTCTCTGTCTGTCTGTCTCTCTCTGTTTCTCTGTTTCTCTGTTTCTCTGTTTCTCTGTCTGTCTGTCTGTCTGTCTGTCTGTCTCTCTCTCTCTCTGTATGTGTGTCTCTCTCTGTCTCTCTCTGTTTCTCTCTGTTTCTCTCTCTATTTCTTTCTCTCTGTGTGTCTGTGTGTGTGTGTGTCTCTCTCTCTCTGTGTGTTTGTGTGTGTCTCTCTCTGTGTCTGTGTGTGTCTCTCTCTGTTTCTCTCTGTCTCTCTCTGTCTCTCTCTTTCCTTCTCTTTCTCTTTCTTTCTCTCTCTCTGTGTCTGTGTGTCTTTCTCTATCTCTCTCTATCTCTCTCTGTCTCTCTGTATATCTCTCTGTCTCTCTCTGTCTCTCTCTATCTCTCTCTGTCTGTCTCTCTCTCGTCGACATTTCTAATGTTTCAGCAAATGACAACAACAGCCAAAGCTGCTTCTGCTGCTTCTGCTGCTTCTGTTGTTGGTTCGTGGCTGCGTTTCTTTCATCGATTCCGTTCTTATAACGCTGTCGCAAGAACGGCGGTGCAATCTTTCTCATTACTGAAAAGCTTCGTCTAATTTATCCTCTGACGGACAACGCAATGAAGGCCAGTCCAAATAGAACAATTTATATAGCGCCAATTCATCATCGTTAGACCCAAAATGGCGGCCAAATGCGTTTATTGCTGTCCCATCATTCATCAGCAGCAGACCCGTTATGAAAAGGGGTTTCTTCAATCGTTCACAGATGGACGGAATTGCACCGAATATGGTAAGAATTGACGGGATTTCAGAACGTGATTGAAGAAGCGGTGTGTGTACGGCATCAATTGTTTCCAACTCTTACCCTGTATCCATATCACAATCAAACTAATCGAGATAAGTTTGAGTGAACGATTGCGCGTCACTGACTCATTTTGATGATGTATTTGCGTTTTGAAGGTTTGTTTTGGATGAATGGCAGACGTAAACATATTAAGCGAACGTCGGTCAATATTTCCGCTGCAGTCTCTGACCTACTTCGTATAATATTATCAGCAATGAATTCACAATGCACCATCATCAGCCCATCTGACATTTCGAGATCAGATTGGAGCCAAGTAGGTCGCTGACCGTTTCTGCCACAGGCCTCTATCGCAATGACAGCGTTTTGTTACGCTTTAAAAAAGACACTGCATTGCCCAAACATTGGCCAACACTGTTCTACTGTAAAAAAGGATATTTAGACCTACTAAACGTCTATAGTCTAATATACGCAAAAGGCGGTGATAGCATGGGCGCAGTTTATCAGGGGCTAGAGCCTAGGGGGCTAAACCCCAAGAAGACCCAGATTCATTTTTTTACCGTGTAAATTGTATCTTTTCCCGGGCTTAGCCTCTCCCCAAGAAGGCTTTAGCCCCTCCAAGAACGGAAGCCAAACTCCGCCCATGGGTGATAGTGACTTTCGGTGCCATTGTCCTTTTCCCGGTTGGCTTTCATCCCAGGCTGCATGGATAGATTGTCTATTGCATATCTTTTTTAAAGCCATATAACTGGTTGCCAGTCGGTGGGAGACAGGATGACTCTGCAGTCCAAATGAAGCCATGGATGGCAAAATGGCAACTAGAGGACGCCAGACTTTTCATCAGCGCGTCACGCCAGGGAACCTGTTTCCACTGACCTTTCGACCTTTGCGTGACAACATGCTTGACATTAGCATGACAACATGCTTGACATTAGCATGCACCGCTGTCTCTGCGGAGTGGCGCGTGTCGTCATTTGTCTCTTCAGCTGCTGTCCAGAACCCGATCTGTCAGAGGAAAATGCATCCGCCGCCATCTCCCGCTGATCTGGATCGGTTGGGCTGGGGTGGGGCTGGGGGTGGGGGTGGGTATGGGTGGGGTGGAGGTAAGGGAGGCTGTGTAACGGATCAGTTCCCGGTCAGAGTCGTCTTATCTGGTCCATTCTAGTCTGCGACTCTGCGCGATTCATTCTGGTCGGAGGGGGGGGTGGGGTGGGGTGGGGGGTATGATTTGTTCTGATTCATTTCCATCTCTATTGTTCCAGGCTAAATATTGTTCCAGCCTCAACATATTGTCCCAGCTTTTCTGCATATTGTTCAAGTCTCTACGCATTGTTCCAGCCTCAACATATTGTTCCAGCTTCTGCATATTGTTCAAGCCTCTATGCATTGTTCCAGTCTCAACATATTGTCCCAGCTTCTGCATATTGTTCAAGCCTCTATGCATTGTTCCAGTCTAAGCATATTGTTCCAGGCTTCCAGCCTTTCTGCAAGGCATGCGAATGAGTATAAAAGATAATGAATTCTCGAAACTGAGGCATATTTCCCGACCTGTATGAGATTGTTAAATTTCTGACAAGTGGCAGAAATAAGTTTTCTATTGAGAAAGAGAAAATCCATTAGTTTGCTTTTAGCAAAAACTTCTATATAGGCCTAACCCTTACCTAAATATGCCATTATTTTAGTGTAGAATTTCTTTATCAATATAGGCCTAGCATGTCGTGTAGATATGTATTTTAGTGTGAAAATAGTGCATTTAGTAGTTCTAATTAACGTAGTTCTAACAAAAACACTCGCCTAAATCAATATGTCACAAGTCAACGTTCAAAATCGATAAATTTGAATGATCTTAAAACGAGATTAATTATGAGCACTATTAGGCTCCCAGAATCAGGGGCTTCTATCCCTATACATGGCGGGCGCAGCTTGCGCCCAGTGAAAAAAGGGGGGAATCAGAAGATAGCCAAAATTCACTTCGGTTGGGGGGGGAAGGTCGGACATGGAGGGCAGCGTTCAATCTAGGCATCACTAAAGGAAGATAGCAAAAAAATTCCACCCCAGAAAATACTTCCCCTCCATATAAATTTGCGACAAAATGGTAGGCCTAATAGTTTTTAGCAAAATGTATACACTTTATACACTTTGAGTTTTTAGTTAGGCTAGCCTACTATCTGCATTTTTGAATTACATGAACTGCTATAACAGCTATAAAATACTATAAAAATTTCCTATTACATGATTTTAATTATGTTTTTACTATTTAAAAAATTATACAATCATATTATAAGCTAATTGAAAAAATAATGTTAATATAAATACTATTTTGCACAACTAAATGGCTTCTCTCCAATGTTATCTTTCAAATTTCAGACAGTCAAATTAGGTCCTTGAACACTTAGTAAAGCAACATCATTATTACGTGGACTTACAATGTAGGACCTACATTGTATTTTATTGTATTGCATTGTGCTCTAAAAATTTATGTAACGCCTCTCGAGTGCACACTGATCAGAGGCGCAAAACATATGGCTGCCCAATTTTGGCAGCAATTCCTCCACTGAAACAGTAGATGTAATTTTGCTAAGAGGACAGCTTAAAATGCTGAAATTGCAATGCGGAAATCGCAAAAATTTCTTATGGGGAGGGGCACATTCCCTCCCCATACCAGGAACCTTCCCGGCGCTACACATGCTTCGGAGATCGTCTGCTGGATGCTCGTTTGTCCCTCTCCAAACAAACCTTCATTCCCACACTAGAGGAGGGCATGCGATAGATTGCATTATATTGCATACATAGAGGAAGGCCGGTCCAGAAAGGGGGGAAGAAAATGGATTGCGCCCGGTTGCTTAGGGGGGATAGAAGCCCCTGCCCAGAATCCTGGTGCGTGACTGGCTGACTGCGTGTCACCTAGGCAGGTCTGGTGACAAACACTTGCAATTCCACCACAGTGTTTAAAAAAACAGATGATTCGGCGCTGTGACATCATCAAGCAATACAAACGGGCACTTTTAAGATTTTCTGACTGATCAACTTGATCTTAAGTTCACAGATTGTAGTTTTAAATCTAGCTTTGGATAAAGGAGAAAAAAGTGGTGGTTATTATTAGAATTGCCTTATTATCCACGCATCGAATGCGTGAGTTGTATGGCGTCGGCTGTGGATAATGTACCACGTGACGCTTGCACAGGAAGCACACGATGCGCCGACGTTGTGATGAGTTGCAGACGATTGCAATCACTCTGATTGGGTCTTTACGGAAGGGCGATTATCAAGAGGTCGCAGAAGCACTATTAAGAGAAAGCAGAAAAAGATTTCGTTGATAGCTTCGGTTGCAAATTTTGTTGATAGACTCGTGCGTGTAAGCTTAGAGAGTTTCAGGTCTATCTCTGAAGTTGGCATTGAACCATTAACTAATTCAGTGAATAAACGTGTATGTCTGATTCGTTGTAATTCAATCCTTTCAAGCCTTCAAGGATTTCGCCGACGATCTGGATCCAATCCGCCTGAAATTGTGCAGCCTCATGAGCCTGAATTATGCCCTGTTTCGCAATATACGAAATGGACCTTAGACGCTTTGTTTCCTGTCGCTATTTCCTTTCTATTTCCTTGCTGGCACGCACCTCGGTGGACGCCAATGTTCCGATATAATATATTAAGGAGCTCTAAAGTCAAATAAATAAATTCGCTACACGCACGAATCTATCAGCAATACTTACGCTCTGCAGGAGCCGCGCTTTCTCACTTCAATGCGAGCCCGTCGTGACTTGCCATGCATTCCGACCATCATTCGCATGTAACAGTCTTCCACTGCATTTACGCTCCGTTGCATTTAGCACCAAAGTGCTGTTTTTCAGCTGGTTATATTAATGAATATACTTACTTACTTACTGTATTGCAGACATGACTTTTAGGCCTAATATACCTGTCTCAGCACGTGCCACGTAGGCCTACCTGTATGGATCAAGTATATATATGTATATATATATATATATATATATATATATAGGCAGTGACATGTGTAGCCCTGTTGTGATTTAAGTACAAGGCACTAAAAATGTGAGGGTTATCGTCCATAATCCATTCATGCAAAGTCAGTCGCAGATAATTGTTCTGGCCATTCTTGCTATTCTGATTTTTCTTTTAGTTGAATGATAGGTCCTCCACTTACATGTACATGTACAATGTCGTTTGTAACCCGGAATGCAGGCTTGCAAACTGTGAATTAAAGTCGGTAGCCTACTTAAAAGCTACTTATAGGCTACCTATACGTTCTGTTGATAACCTAGAATTAAGGATAGTGGACAGTTGGGCTATACTTTATTTGAATGCGAACGATCCATCGCTTTTCTGTTATTTAGTTGTTCAGTTAGTTTTGCTGAATGTTATTAATGATAGGAAGTTTGCTTTATCACAAACAACACAGTATAGGCTGATCATGCATCATGTGATTAAAAGATTTGATCAGCAACTCACCTTGAAGGACATTGACGCTCATATTTCCGGGAATATATTTGAAGCAGGCCTATGTCGTTGTTATGTGTCTACCCAGCTTAAAATTACAAAAATATATCAGGTTTATTCTGCTAAGCCACTATAGAGATTTGAGTCGTCTTGTATATATAATATAAACTTGACCATGGTTGGCGAAACTGTCGGGAACAGAGCACTGTGGAGAAACTTCACAAGGGCCTCCGCCTCATCATCCGGAAACCGATGGAAGAGAGGAAAGAAGAATTAAATACATAATAGGACATAGGCTACATCATGTCTCAAATTCTCAATAATATGCTTCTGGGCTTCAAACTTTAACTTGCGATCGAATTGCTAAGTAGCCTATAGCGCTGAAAAACTGCGCAAATTTATAACTAGGGCCTACTATTGTAGTCGCATAGTCTGTCGTTGCAATTCGTTCCTCCGTCTTCGATGTGTTTCTACAAATAAGCGGGTTCACCATCTCAGTGACCATTTGCGTGCGCAGTGGTCAAGGTCGATTCTAGCATAGATGATGGATTATATAAAAATTGCAAATTCACAATGATAAATTGCAAATTCACAATGCTCGAGTCTTTAAGTTTCCGAACTTTTGGTAGGCTATATCCATCATCTATACTAGAATTGACCTTGACCACTGCGCACGCGCACGTGAAAGGTCACTTAGATGGTGAACCCGTTTATTGATTGAAGCCCGATTCACTTCGGATTCCTTCACTATGCAAACTCCGCCACTGGTTGTATAGGCCTACTCTGACAATGCCAGTCCCAAGTCTGGATAAAGTAGGCGGGGTATGCTAATGATTTTTTTTATCACACAGTGTCGTTAAACTGAAACAGATTTGCATTACAACTGCACGAACATAATTCAATAAATATATTGGATAGGGCCTACTCTGAAATTTTTTTCGTTAAGACGTTGCACGGACTCAATACCGGACGAACTGTTCATAAGATTTCCTTCAGACTGCACGTTCAGCAGCCTATAGTAGTTTACATTGATTGCTTGACTAATTCCGCAACACAAGATTTTGTGATTGTGATATTGTAATTTCAAAGAAAACTTGAGAAATAATCAGACACAGTAGGTTTAAATATAGGCCTATCGTTGTGAAATTAAGGCACAGTATATTATGCCTACCATTCATCATAACCCTGTTGCAATGCACGACTGTGTTCATTGTGCAAGTACCAGAGATCGCATGCGCTAACGTAGCTTTTGCTTTTACCGATAGGCTTAGGCCTATTCCATTTTGCATTTGACGCAGAGCAATGCCGTTCAGTAAAGTGCATTAAATTCATGAACAAAACAACAGAAAAGTCAACGAAGGACGAACTATTGCAAAGCGACGTAATGTATACAAATGATCAGATTACGCAGAAATAGACGTGCAATGATTGGACAAGAAGACACATTTTCTTCTATTCCATTAGACGATCGCAATCGCCAATATTTGCTGCCATATGGAGAAACATTTAAGGACGGCGTAAAGTAGCACAAAATATGTGGCTATAAATAATCAGTTTAAACTTGCGATTGTAAACTAATCCTGCAGATGCATATAAGTACGTAAGTAAGTAGGAACATAGACTGATAAATATTTAATTAGGCTGCATAATACAATACAGACGATTAGCAAACTGCCTATAGCAATACAAAAGTAGACTAATCTATAGCTTACACAAAGAATATGAAAAGTAATTTACCTCAAGTTCAAACGTTCTTGACGGACGGTCTTGTAACATATGCGCTTGAACACTTGAATTGTTGTATTGCTTCGCTTACGAATAGATCAGTTTTGTCTCAACTGTTTTGTCCATTTCTTTGCTAACTTAATTCGCGCAATTATAGGTCAAGCGCCGCTTTTCTCCATGTCCATTCGGTCCAATTATTGAAGAATGCAGCAGAAGCAATTCGATAAAGCAAAGCAAAGAAACGTAATTTGAACACTTTCACTCCATTCTATTACATACAAAGCCAGACTTGCTGCTGCTGCTGCATATACTTGATCAGTTGCTTGTGATGCTGATGCTATTTCGAGCCGTTGGTTGCTATGTTTCTACGGTCATCGTGTGAACCTACATCGGCGGCGGCGGTGGCGACGCTCAGCTTCAGGCGGATCTCTCTCGTGAACAGCCCGCTAGATGGCGGCCACGGCGCTTTATTGCGGCGTATCTCCGTGTGGTGGCGCTTCTCGTATAAAGCACTTGTCGGCATTGTGATTCCATTCACGGCGATGCGTATGAATACGGTATCGATGCTTAGTACGCATTTAAGCTTGCCGAACCGCCATTCCAGCTGTAATATATAGGCCATATGCGAGAATAATTCCGCGTAATGGTGCAGGGCTAATAGGCGTTCCATTTCTGATTAGAGATCATTACCGATAAGATGAGACATTTTGTGTTCCGTCCGAATTTCAATGGCAGGCAGCACTTTAGAGTGGGCGGCAATTTTCACGCGGTCGGCTCAAAGGCCGGATGTTGCAGGAACAATAATCGGAAGAAGAGAGAACGTCTTCCATGACGCCATTAGTCGTTGTCTTCTTCTTCCTCCTCCTCCTCTTCCACCTCCTCTTCCTCCTCCTCCTCTTCCACCTCCTCTTCCTCCTCCTCCTCTTCCACCTCCTCTGCCTCTTCCTCCTCCTCCTCCTCCTCCTCCTCTTCCACCTCCTCTGCCTCTTCCTCCTCCTCCTCCTCCTCCTCCTCCTCTTCCACCTCCTCTGCCTCTTCCTCCTCCTCCTCTTCCACCTCCTCTGCCTCTTCTTCCTCCTCCTCTTCCACCTCCTCTGCCTCTTCCTCCTCATTTTCTTCCATATCCTCCTCTTCTTCTTCCCCCTCCTCCTCCTTCTCCTCCTCCTCCTTCTCCTCTTCTTCCACCTACTTTTTTCTTCTTCTTCCTCCTCCTTCTTCTCCATCTCCTATTCCTCTTCTTCCTCCTCCTCCTCCTTCACCTCCTCCTCCTTCTCGTCTTCCTCCTCGTCCTTCACGTCCTTCTCCTCTTCCTCCTCCTCCTTCACTTCCTCCTCCTTCTCCTCTTCCTCCTCGTCCTCCTCCTCCTTCTTTTAACGAATTCACAACTGACAATCAGAAATCTCGTCAGCGACCCAGATAAATCTTATCAGACTTCGTGTCATCCATGGCAATTAATGCTCACTGTGTCTACTCTGAATCAGCTGCTGTTGTTTTTTTGTCTCTTGCTCAAATCACAGTCGTGTGCAACTGTCAGAATAATTCAATAGTTAATTGGGGGTTCTCTTAACGGGATTTCCACCCTTTCGCTTTGTCTCCACTGCACGAGTTTCCTTAACTCCACACCCATCAAGCCTCAGGCTAACTGACTTTTCTTTGTCACTTTTCTTTAAGACTGCCAGATCTTATCAATAGCCTACTCACCTTGCCTTCTCTCCTTTTGGTGAAAATCACAAATCACGTCTTATGAATGCATAATTATGTAGACAAACCTAATTAAGTTATCGAATAAATTAATGTTCTATAGGAGTGGTTCCAACCTTTTTTGACTTTAGGGCCACTCTTTCTAAGTGAGAGGACACGAGGGCCACTTTTAAAAAATTTGATTAACCAAAAGCATATAAAATTGTTATAACCGAATTAAAATAGAATGATTGATGTCATTTATAGCCTAGACGTCAAAATAAAATAATTTGCAATAGAAAACAATTGTGATTTTTGCATTCCAAATTGTCAATTTTTAATATATTTTGATGAGGACCATTTTTTGGTCTGGCGGGCCACTTTTTGTATCGATGGTAGTACGCATTACTACGAGTAACTTAATTTAACAATAAAATGCATTTTACGTCGTACGGTGCATATGATAGATCTATCTATGGAAACAATGCACAACCGTTATCCTGGTTCGTGTAAGCTATCTTGAAAGCAGACGACAGTAAGTGCTATGCAGCGGTACACTTTCAACAGTTAAATCAATTCAT
Source organism: Lumbricus terrestris (assembly GCA_949752735.1). Classification (NCBI taxonomy): domain Eukaryota; kingdom Metazoa; phylum Annelida; class Clitellata; order Crassiclitellata; family Lumbricidae; genus Lumbricus; species Lumbricus terrestris. Next base: position 26,881,248 of record OX457038.1, on the reverse strand, counting down.
TTTTCTAGTCTTTACTGGTATTTTACTGTCGTGACGTGTTGGTCTTGATTGACTGAACTCGTATATGAGGCTATTGTTTGTTATCATGTTACACTGGATATAATTATAGAATTATTACGTTTCTCATTGTTTGTCTTCAGTGTTTCCTATTTTACATTGAAACCGGATATTTGCTGCATAACTATGCTTTAGTGCCATCCTATTCATTCCGATAATGTACATAGCGTCTCTTTAAGAGAACAGCCAGAGGCGCTCAAAGCCCGGTCACAGCTAAAAAAAAGTAGGAAATTGCCTCTAAGATGAATAGGCAACCCTAATTAAACGGGTCTCCTATCTCTTTTGAGTAAGACTTTGAAGTGTTTCTGGGTCAAGAAGACATGATTGATTGAATTATCTTTTCTTGCTTTTTGCAGTTCTCGTTTTGCATAAATCGTTCTGAAGCAAAAAAATCCTCCGTCGACTCACGCGACGAAGTGAAATTAGCTGCAGACGCTGCAGAGGGTTTTAGAAGGTTTTAGAAGACGCTCATTTGTCAGAGGATTGGAACGAAATCCCCGGCAGTGCTGTCGTCTGCCTGAGAAGAAAATGTCTAATGAGACAGAGTGTGGGCAGAGAAGACTTTAAAGGTGTCTGGTGAGTCGAATGCAAAACGAGTCAACGATACGATTTGGATGAAGTCTCACATTGACGATGAGACGGCAGATCCAAAAATAGCAAGCATTCTATCGCCTGGCCGAAGACAACCCGAAACCACAGGCAAACAAGCGGCCGAGTTGCATGGAGGTTAAGACGCAATAAGCCAAGGTTTGACAGTTGATAAACTATTCTAAATACTAAATAGTCCTAGTCTGACTATGCTGTGAGTCTTACTGTTCGCTTCAAACGTTCGACGCTATTGGCTGAACAACGCTGCCGAAAAGATTCGGGTTGTCCTTATAAAAAAGCAGAGTTTCTACAGGAGGGCTTCTAAAGGATGCGATCCTAATCGTAATCTTAGTCATAATCTCTAAATTTCTAAAGCGCCACTCGAAAGCCAAGCGCGGGGCACCGGGTTATTCACGAGCGCTGCGCTGAGTCAAAATGGTTGTCTGTATACATATAAGAGTATATTCCATGGCATGGTGGTCCGGGTCGAGTCAAATGAGCTTAAAGAGCTGCTCTGTTTTTTTTATCTTTCCCATACTTATGTACTGGTGTCAAGTAACAAATAATATTGTGTTGAATGTCAGTGAACAGCCAGGCTGCCCTCCTCATTTATCCAGGCTTGGGACTGGCACTGCTAGAGAGCGATCAGTGGCGGAGTTAGAATTTCACCTGCAGGAACGCACAAGTATATAATTTTATATAGCCTACACGTGCAGCACAAAATTATAGACCTAAGCCTCCCACAAGTTATGTAGTGCAATTAAGAAGGAGATTCGAATTCGTTCCTTTCTGGCATTGGACATTTAAGACTACATCAAAAAGTGTGTCTTAAATATACATCCCGCTTCTCAATATACAATGTGTACATTGAATGGCATGGTGTCGAAGTAGGCTTGCTTGATTTCAATATTATATCACATTCAGCTGGTCTATATATTGGCTACAACAGCAAACACACATCGTAAGTTGTTTGGTATCTATAATTATGACTTCTTTGTAAATCATGACTTTACGCGTAAAGTCTGCATAGAACAATGGAACATGTTTACTGCACTATAAGGCTGGCAACAGTGATGTCTCTTCGAATTGTCTGCAGCAGCAGTAGTCTAGCAACGACAGCTGGACATCGTAACAGTCTTCAAAGCATCATCCAAGGCATCGCAAGCAGCAGGAGCATCAGAAGTGAGTTCTGAATTCTGCTGCTTCTGCTGCTGCTGCTGCTACAACTGTCGCTGTCATTTGACACCGTTTGCAGATGCGGCACTGCGTCCATTCATCGTAAATCCTTCTCCTCCTCCACCTCCTCTTGCTTCTCCTCCTCCTCCTCCTCCTCCTCCTCCTCCTCCTCTTCCTCCTCCTCTTTGGTCATCTTCGTCTTCTAATTGTAGACACTTTCCCATCGTCAAATAAATTCGAAGACGACGTCGCCGCCGTCTTACATCGCTCTCGTCGCTCTTCAAATTAAAATTGATTGACAGGAAGCGAGATGGAGGAAGAGGAAGAAGAAGAAGAAGAAGAAGAAGAAGAAGAAGAAGAAGAAGAGGAGGAAGAAGAAGAAGAAGATGGCGAAGAAGAAGAAGACGAAGAGGAAGAAGAAAAGAAAGAAGAAGTAGTAGAAGAAGAAGCAGAAGAAGAAGAAGAAGAAGAAGACGAGGAAGAAGAGGAAAAATAAGAAGAAGGCAAGGAAGAAGAAGAAGAGGAAGAAGAAGAAGAGAAAGAAGAAGAAGAAGAAGACGAGGAAGAAGAGGAAGAGGAAAAAAGAAGAAGAAGGCAAGGAAGAAGAAGAAGACGACGAAGAGGAAGAAGAAACAGAAGAAGACTAAGAAGTAGAGGAAAGAAGAAGAAGAAGAAGAAGAAGAAGAAGAAGAAGAAGAAGAAGAAGAAGAAGAAGAAGAAGAAGAGAAAGAGGAAGAAGAAGAAGACGAGGAAGAAGAGGAAGAGGAAGAGGAAAAAAGAAGAAGAAGGCAAGGAAGAAGAAGAAGAGAAAGAGGAGGAAGAAGAAGACGAGGAAGAAGAGGAAGAGGAAGAGGAAGAAGAAGAAGACGAGGAAGAAGAGGAAGAGGAAGAGGAAAAAAGAAGAAGAAGGCAAGGAAGAAGAAGAAGAGAAAGAGGAAGAAGAAGAAGAAGACGAGGAAGAAGAGGAAGAGGAAGAGGAAGAGGAAGAAGAAGAAGACGAGGAAGAAGAGGAAGAGGAAGAGGAAAAAAGAAGAAGAAGGCAGGGAAGAAGAAGAAGAGAAAGAGGAAGAAGAAGAAGACGAGGAAGAAGAGGAAGAGGAAGAGGAAGAAGAAGAAGACGAGGAAGAAGAGGAAGAGGAAGAGGAAAAAAGAAGAAGAAGGCAGGGAAGAAGAAGAAGAGAAAGAAGAAGAAGAAGAAGACGAGGAAGAAGAGGAAGAGGAAAAAAGAAGAAGAAGGCAAGGAAGAAGAAGAAGACGACGAAGAGGAAGAAGAAACAGAAGAAGACTAAGAAGTAGAGGAAAGAAGAAGAAGAAGAAGAAGAAGAAGAAGAAGAAGAAGAAGAAGAAGAAGAAGAAGAAGAAGAAGAAGAGAAAGAGGAAGAAGAAGAAGACGAGGAAGAAGAGGAAAAGGAAGAGGAAGAGGAAAAAAGAAGAAGAAGGCAAGGAAGAAGAAGAAGAGAAAGAGGAAGAAGAAGAAGACGAGGAAGAAGAGGAAGAGGAAGAGGAAAAAAGAAGAAGAAGGCAAGGAAGAAGAAGAAGAGAAAGAGGAAGAAGAAGAAGACGAGGAAGAAGAGGAAGAGGAAGAGGAAGAAGAAGACGAGGAAGAAGAGGAAGAGGAAGAGGAAAAAAGAAGAAGAAGACGAGGAAGAAGAGGAAGACGACGAAGAGGAAGAAGAAACAGAAGAAGACTAAGAAGTAGAGGAAAGAAGAAGAAGAAGAAGAAGAAGAAGAAGAAGAAGAAGAAGAAGAAGAAAAAGAAGAAGAAGAAGAAGAAGAAGAAGAAGAAGAGAAAGAGGAAGAAGAAGAAGACGAGGAAGAAGAGGAAGAGGAAGAGGAAAAAAGAAGAAGGCAAGGAAGAAGAAGAAGAGAAAGAGGAAGAAGAAGAAGAGAAAGAGGAAGAAGAAGAAGACGAGGAAGAAGAGGAAGAGGAAGAGGAAAAAAGAAGAAGAAGGCAAGGAAGAAGAAGAAGAGAAAGAGGAAGAAGAAGAAGACGAGGAAGAAGAGGAAGAGGAAGAGGAAAAAAGAAGAAGAAGGCAAGGAAGAAGAAGAAGAGAAAGAGGAAGAAGAAGAAGACGAGGAAGAAGAGGAAGAGGAAGAGGAAAAAAGAAGAAGAAGGCAAGGAAGAAGAAGAAGAGAAAGAGGAAGAAGAAGAAGACGAGGAAGAAGAGGAAGAGGAAGAGGAAAAAAGAAGAAGAAGGCAAGGAAGAAGAAGAAGAGAAAGAGGAAGAAGAAGAAGACGAGGAAGAAGAGGAAGAGGAAGAGGAAGAAGAAGAAGACGAGGAAGAAGAGGAAGAGGAAGAGGAAAAAAGAAGAAGAAGGCAAGGAAGAAGAAGAAGACGACGAAGAGGAAGAAGAAACAGAAGAAGACTAAGAAGTAGAAGAAAGAAGAAGAAGAAGAAGAAGAAGAAGAAGAAGAAAAAAGATTAATTTCAAACAATCTTCAGTTCTTCACCGTCAGCTCTGACACTCGTTGCAATTGGCACAGTGCCGTCCCTTGAATATTATTATGTAGGCCTACGCTTCGTCTGTGTACTGACGACACAGTTATTTACCAGACACACACGCACACGTTTCTTTGAATGTTTAGAAGCGTTAGATATGTACATCTCAATGGTTTTCCTTATAGTAGAATTTTAAAATCTATTTTTTTCTTTACAGAAAGAAACGCTGCCTTAGCTGACATCGCCTAACTTATACCAATTGACAAGTTAGTAGACACAATAACTGCTTTGGTAAGTGCAGTAAGTTCGATCAGAAGATTTACCTAACGATTGAATGCCATTCAGGTTCACAACAATCATCGACGATCGATCGAACTCATCCATTTGCCGCACACGTCATTTGCAAGGTTAACGGATTGCATTGCACTTGCTGCCTGACAGTCAGCGATTGAGTATAATAGGATATAAACGCGAAATAAAACGCATTATAAATACGAAAAGAAAAGCAGAGACACGAACGGAAAGAGAATGAGACACGGACGAATACGTACGTTTAGAGGCACACATGCGAGAAGATGGATGACAGTTCTGTTGATGAGCTCCTCTCTGAAGTTGCACTGTATACATTTTTTGCAAGAGCTGCTAATATTGCGCCATTTACTGGCTGGTTTTTGTATACTATTATTGTCGATTATTGACAGTTCAACGTTAAACGCCGCTGCTGCGTGAAGCGTCTATCAGCAGCTTCTGCCTCCTGCCTTCTGTCTCCTGCAGAAGCCACGAGATGCTTATCACAGGATCGGACTGTGAAACGAACTGACGACGAACGAATTTCTTCATACTGGAAATCTAAGAGGACTAAATTGAACGGACCTTATCGCATCCCATCGCGGTCGTATAACGGACGACCAGTGGCGTCAGACTCATCCGATTTCTACACAATTCCCCAAGACCGATCCACAGTCCTACCGTACTCCTACGGGTATAGGCAGGCAGTAATTGCCAGCAGCATGCGCTGTACGTCCGTCTACACACATTCCCTTACTGTGCACATCTCAAGCGATGCTGAGCGTCGCAAATACTAAACAGATGACAACCGGTCTCCGTCTAATTGCAAGACAATGGTGTGGCTACAATAGCCATTGTTGCTTCTGTCTTCACGCTCTTTAAAAATGTCCCACTTTGCTGATGGGGCAATTTTTTTATTGAGCCACCCTGTATAGGTGGTCAGGTGGATTCGGGTCTCGAGTACGGAAATCAACATTTGGCCGGTCGGGCAGGCCTATGCCTAATATTTGGAAGGCCTATACATGTAGATACAGACCAGTTGCTAATTTATTGTTAGTGAACAAATCGGTCCAATAATCATATCAGTAAGATTCTGCAAACGATATGGCATTCGAATTATTATAAAATTATGGAGATCAAAGGATTCAAATTCTGTACGTCATATTTAATTTCCATGCTAATATATTATGAATATATAACTTCTATTCTCAAAGGCAATGCTTCCGAATAGTAAGGCCTACATGGAAGCAAAGTGGACAAATTTTTAGAAGCGGCGCCCTTTTGAACTCGACTTCGATGGTCGCACAGCACCTTGGTGGATCGGTGCACAGCACCTTGATGGATCGGTGCAGAGCACCTGTGTGGATCGGTGCACAGCAAATTGATGGATCAGTGCACAGCACCTGGGTGGAACGGTGCACAGCACCTGGGTGGATCGGTGCACAGCACCTTGATGGATCGGTGCACAGCAAATTGATGGATCAGTGCACAGCACCTGGGTGGATCGGTGCACAGCACCTGGGTGGATCGGTGCACAGCACCTGGGTGGATCGGTGCACAGCACCTGGGTGGAACGGTGCACAGCACCTGGGTGGATCGGTGCACAGCACCTTGATGGATCGGTGCACAGCACCTTGATGGATCGGTGCACAGCACCTTGATGGATCGGTGCACAGCACCTTGATGGATCGGTGCACAGCAAATTGATGGATCGGTGCACAGCACCTGGGTGGATCGGTGCACAGGACCTATGTGGATCGGTGCACAGCACCTTGATGGATCGGTGCACAGCACCTGGGTGGATCGGTGCACAGCACCTTGATGGATCGGTGCACAGCACCTGGGTGGATCGGTGCACAGCACCTGGGTGGATCGGTGCACAGCACCTTGATGGATCGGTGCACAGCACCTGGGTGGATCGGTGCACAGCACCTGGGTGGATCGGTGCACAGCACCTGGGTGGATCGGTGCACAGCACCTGGGTGGATCGGTGCACAGCACCTGGGTGGATCGGTGCACAGCACCTGGGTGGATCGGTGCACAGCACCTTGGTGGATCGGTGCACAGTACCTTGGTGGATCGGTGTACAGCACCTGGGTGGATCGGTTCACAGCACCTTGATGGATCGGTTCACAGCACCTTGATGGATCGGTTCACAGCACCTTGATGGATCGGTTCACAGCACCTTGATGGATCGGTTCACAGCACCTTGATGGATCGGTTCACAGCACCTTGATGGATCGGTTCACAGCACCTTGATGGATCGATTCACAGCACCTTGATGGATCGGTTCACAGTACGTTTTTTGAATCGTAGACCACGCATGCGAATTTCGTCATCGTTCTTCCATTTCCACCAGCCTCAGGACGTATATAGCTACTCGTTCATCTAAGTCGTTTTCCAGCATTTATCAACTTGCTTCAGAATTGTCTCTTAAATGAAACAAGATAACTTGGATCAGACAACGTGGCACTATTATTATATTATAGCCTACTCTGCGGTATCTTGGTCAAATAATATCCGTTACGGCGTTACGTCATAATGCATCTCAATCTTCTTTAGGTTTATCTGCATAAAACTGACGTTTATGGTCTAAAAGATTATGACGTCAAATTAACGTTCTTAAGAGGATTCTAATGTTACCATTACGTTTATGAAAATGACGTAACAATGATCGAAGGTTGTTCTCGTTATATACACTGGAACAGAAACATGGACACATTGGACAGCGTCTATGTCTGCATCTGCCTCTCGTCTATTAACTTTTATCCACGCATTGACGCCAACTGTATCCTATCTGTTCCATGTTACAGGCGTCCATGTGTTCTCAACTGCCAGTTTGTGTGTCCGTCTCTCTGCCTGTCGTCAACTCGACTCTCTCCGTTGCTGTGCAGTATTTTATCTATAGCCCCCTGCTTTGGGGCGGCGGGCAGGGAAATTTAGGTTTCTAGAGGCGGAGGCGGTAAAAACGGCCGTTTGGGGGAGGGGAACTGCTCGGTCAGACACCGAAGAACCCTTTGACTGGAAATTTTCTGACGACCTCTTTTTTATTGTCTTTCACCCAAATTTCTACTGAAAATACGTAGCCTAGACTGTGTCAGAAAATTTCCAGCATAATGTGAGCAATATCTTTTTTTTTTGGGGGGGGGGGGGGGGTGCGGGGGAATTCTCATACCTGCCCAGAGACGTCTAGATCAAACAGTGGTTGCTGTGGCTTTGTACGCCTGTCTCTTCGTCTGTCTGTCTGCCTATCTGTCTGTTTGTCTGTTCCCATATATAGATCTGTTGATCCCTCCGTCTGTTTCACTGTTTGCGACACAGCTAGTACTATAGTATATTCACACTGGCAGAGACACAGACGTAATTTCAGTTTGATTGAAGGTCATTGACGCTTTCATGTAGAACGGTCATAAATGGCAGGCTCTTCTAAGCGCCTTAGTGATCGAGATTCTTATCACCTGGTCATCTGGTCACCTGGTGCCGTCAGCTCTTGGAGCTCTGGCGACAGTCATGATGTATCCTCTCCATTGTCTCCTGTTTATTGTTGCCTCTCTTAGCTCTTCCAAGCTCATTCCAGACTTTTCCTGTACTTCATCCATTCACCTCTTCCTTGGTCTTCCGCGTCTTCTCCTTCCTTCACCGCATGCCGTCATCATCTCCTTTTCCAAACCGTTTGATCTCATCACGTGGCCGAAGTAGCTGAATTTCCGCCTGGTTGCTGTTTGTTGCAGTGTCTCCTCCCTCTCTATTCCGAGCTCCTCACGATTCTTATAAACGCGCTATAATTATATGAATGGCCATTTACAATTATACATACATGTACATACAAACAAACAAAGCGAGCTATAGGACTAGGCATGCCTAGATATCCAACAAACCAAAATCACGAACATATATAGGCCTAGGGCCCTAGGTCTAGCTGTAACTGCTAAGGAAGCCTTACAATTTTCTTCCTTCTTCCTCTAGTTTGAGCCTATATTATAGGCTTACTCTCTTTACCATGAAACATTCTTAATTAGCCTAGACCTATAGGCTATAATGACCGAATATTTTCGGTTGTTGAAATGAGGGAGATGATTTCTGTAATACATTACGAATAATTTCTGTTTCACTTCGATGCCGCTCGGTTTGGAAATATTTGTCAATCGATCAAATTTCGCCGACATCTTTCACCAAAGTCATCTTTTTCATCGCTTTTGTCGTCAATTCGAGTCATCTTTCGTCGTCCTTTTCATCCATTTTGTCGCCATTTTTGACATCTTTCGACCAGAAATTTAGCCGAATGTTCCAGAAGCTCGTTAAGTAAAGACAAAAGACTATATCGAGGACTTAGAACATAGAAAGGCAATCATTCATAACCTGTGTAGCAATCTTTAGACCTACATGTATGCCATTGCATTTGCAGCAACTCCGTTCTCGTTGTACTACCACAGCATATTATTTTATACTGTGATACTATAGGCCTACTTATTTGTACTGTGATAATACTTAGGCCTGTATCTAAACATAGGCGCCACATATATTTATTATTGCAGGCATAGATTGCAGGAGGGGCAAACAAAGTGGTCACGGTAGAAATGTTTTAGCAAGATCTTGTACAATGCAAAGGAAGAAATTGAGAGCATGGTATTTCATAGAAGTTTCTAAATGAAAATTGCTCAGTTTCAGTTTGTGTATCACTAGGTATAGTAGCCTATCTTTGGTGTTTTAGTGCAAATAAATTTGTTCTAAACCAGAATTGGTAATTAAAAATCAGAAGTCAATGTTTGGGCACATTCCATGTTTTAGTCTATAGACCTAATTGTAGGGTTTGCATGAAATTAAATTGCAAGATGGAGTAAGGAGTAGGCTACTTAAGTTATGATCGCCATTTAGCTGCCTACTGAAAGACATGAACAGTCAACTTCACCGTATCTCGATTTGCTACTACATGCATTTGGTTTGTAACTGGGTTTTGATCTCCATATATAGGCCTATTTGTCTCGGTCTGTCCGTCCGTCTGTGTGTGTGTGTGTGTGTGTGTGTCCCTATCTCTACTTTTATCTTTGAGATTTACCGTTTGAACAGGTGTTTTAATTTGGCCACCACTGGATTCTTCAGAGGCATTAGAATAGCAATGAATTGAATTAAATTGAATAGTTAGGTTAGCCAAGGTTATATAAATTGAATCGCATATCAATGCATTGGTTATGATATCGTTGTTCAGGGTGCGATTTGCAGTGGAAGGGAGAAGCCATTTGCTTCAGCCATTCTCAGTTACTTTCGTATCGCATCGTATCGAACTTATAAAAGCTCTTCTCACAGTAGGCCTACAACCTAATCAGAAGCGCTCTTGCCCTCAATAATCACAGTTTGGTAGCTGAACTCTCATTTATCATATCAATAGATTTGTTCAACTGTAATTTATGAATGTAACATTTCAAAAGCTTGAGAACATGTTAACTGCTGTGTCAGTACTTCAGTGTTGGTTTTGCCTAATCATGCCTGTAATTCCTTAATCCTTTACGCGTTTGCCCCGAGTATATTCGCTGAAAACGGGCTTAAAATTTAAAAATGAACCGGTAAAGGGTTAACAAGTGTCTCAAATCTCAATGCACCGAACTAGTGGCTAATTAAAACCCACTCAAGGTCTAACATACAGCTAATCCTTCGAGTATTGTATCTTAAATTGAATTGAAAAATATAAACGCAAAGAATGACGCACACCACACGCAAAAATCAGTAATTATTCATTAGTAATTTCTACAACTAGAACAGAAATACTACAGCAATAGCAACAGCTCAGAAACTGCAACACAACATAACAACAAGCTCTTCATGAGGACATACGAGTCAAACTGGGAGTCTCAGTTTGTTCGGCATCAAAATCACAATAGTGTCATTACCTCCAAAAAGTACATCTTCAGCTTTAAACTTTCGACACGTAGCACAGCACTTAACTAACATTATCTTCTTCTTCCACTCGGTTGAGTTTTTACAGAAGCACGTCGTTTAAGAAAGATCAGTAATCTAAATATAAAAATCATCACGGTTTTAAGAGATTCCATAAACCAAGGTAAAATGCAGAACTCAAACAAAATTAAGCTATACTACTGATCAACATATTTCAACCGATTATTCTCAGTATTTGAACTTCCAGCTGTATCACAAGCATTTGTCCAGCATTTTCAAAGCCCTGTCATTGCATTACAGATATTTATTTGCACTCAGCAACAAATGATACATACAAAAGCAAAGCAGTCAGTCAATAAAAAAGCAACAGATTGAGTGGTAAAATGCAATAAGAAAACATTATGCTTTTACTAGTAGAAACTGTAGAAAAGATTGATTATAAATTTTTGTAATAATTGCACATGCAATGCTATCTTCAAACTGATCATCATATTAAAGCTCTCCGAGCAGTTAAAGAATTTGGATCAATGGCAGTTGGTTCAGAATAACTTGGGAGGGCTCACCAACTTTTGTTTTATTGTACCAATTCCATAATGGTCTGCGCAAGCCAACAAGAAATTATTATAACATGTCATATACCAATTTATGACATCACCTTTAATGGAATTCAGAATGCATAGAGCAGTCGTTCGTGGCAAAGCTGAGAAATCAGCAATTGCTTGCACAGGCCACACTATAGTGAATTTGTGACAGTGCAGTCACTTTGGATTTGAAATCGATGAGGCACATTGAAATGCATAATGAAGAAGAGAAATCCCTCTAGCTACTAGCACTGAGGTAGCCATGGGTATGAAGCGCCAGCGACTTTGTTTTCTTAGCCTCAGCATATCAGGATGGGAGGCTAATCTTTCTCCCTCATCATCTCATCTTCCCAGTGTACAATTGACAATATCCAGTCGGTGTAAAAAACACTGTCGACTATTTTCCCTTAATATTTAATTCACCATTGCACGATTTTCAGTAATATTCTTATATTTGAATTTGCAACATGTAGCACCATAAATCTTTGTAATTAATTTGATTAAAATCGACCTCAGATGCCCATAAAAACGGCCATTTCTTCATATCAACTCTTAATCCCCGTTTGTTCTAGTAAGACGATATTAATAGCGTTGAGAAACAGCAGAAATAATGATAATTATGACAAAATAACACAAAAGTGTTAATAACACATAGAAAACAAACCAAATCAACCAAAAACCAAGTTACATTGGCAAAAGCTGCATCCAAAGAAATGATAAATTCTACAAAACAGCACCAGTATTAAGCACAATTTTCAGCTGAAAACAAAAAGTGTAGAGACAGTTAGCGACGTAAAAAATCGACTGGAATACGAACACACGCAGCAGACATCACAGACACGAAATAATAAACGACTATATGCAGCTAAACAATATCGAGTATGTTTCCGATTCTTGAAGTCTCAACTCAACCGCAGCAAAGTCGTAATGAGATGATATAAAGAAAGTCCAAAGTGTGTACGTGGCAGACTTCTAAAAATTGTCAGTTAGTATTTGTAGAATGCTGAAAAGTTCCCCCACACCATCGACCAAAGTGTTCCGTGCCTGTAGTTTCCGCGTAGCCTATAATCCAGTTTTTCCGCTACCATCTTCATCGCTCTCCTGTGTAGACGTTGCGCCTGTCTGCTGTCCCTTATGAGCCAGCTTCTTCTTTCGCTTCGATTTCTTTGCTGAGCTGCTGTCGGTTGTAAGCTTTGGATCACTGGCCAAAGCATTTGCATTACTGCCTTCTGTTGTTTCCTCAGGCTCTATATTGCTTCCAAGATCAGATTCATGATGCTCCTTCTTGACGCCGCCACTCGAGACGTTCTGTTCCGCTTGGAAGAAATGTTCCAGATGACCGCTATCCACTGAACTGGGACCAGGTTCAGTAAGTGAGCCTTCCATCAAAGAGTCCTCACTGATGTTTCCCAGTGATGACTCCGGCTGGCTGCTGCTGACAGCAGTGGTGGTAGCCGCAGTCCCAGCCGGACCCTCAAGAGAATCATTTGATAGAGAATCCCAGGTTTCTCCGGACAGCACAGAGGCTTTTGGCTGGACACCAACGGCAGCTGGCAAATCACCTCCAGATCCTTCGTCGGACTGAAATTCGGTGACCTTCAACGTCAATTCCTCATCAAGACTGTCGTCATACGAGTCCGGATTAGTTCCGGACGATTCTGCCGAGACGTGGTCTGGACCTGCTCCCCCGTCGACCTCAGACGACGACGTAGGGGTGCTGTACGCCGTCCCCTTCACACCGCACGCACTATCACCACCCGCGTCTGGCTTGTCAAAACTGTACATGACGGAAGGCCAAGTGGAGGCGGCAGAGGTTGCAGCATTCTCTTCCGAAATCCAGAATTGGCATGCTTCAAATCCGTTGGTTTCCTGCTTCGAAGAGTCGGCGTCGAAAGCGGCGGTCTGGTCGAACAAACGCCGACAACTGTCCGTCATAAGAGACGATTCGTCTTCGGTCAAAATGAATTGGCCGCCGATCGCCTGGAACGATGCGTCCGATGATAAGATCACATCCGCAGAATGACTCGATTTGGACGACACATCGCAGGCGAGAGGAACGTCTGTAGTAGGATCAACAGGAATGTCGGAGAGTGTCGAGGAGGACAATGTAAAGACGTTTCTGGAGCCGTCGGCAGAATCTGCATTTTTCTCCTCGTCTCGATTCTCACGGTCCGTGTACTTCGATGATTCCGAACCCAAAGGTCTTCCAGCAGCTACTTCCGATGCCGTTCCAGACACGTTGTCTGGTTGAGTCTCTGTCCAATCCTTTGCTGCGCTGCTGAGAATGCCGGTCAGAAATTTCCTGTCTTCTGAATCTTCTGGGAGCTTCCCTGCAACTGGAGATACTCTGGTGGACATTTTCGGTCGGCCAAATGCCCAGGTCTCCGACGGAGGGGGCCCAGGGTCACTGACCGACTCAAACACGGTCACAACTTCCGTCTCCTCAATAAACTCCAAATCAAGAACCTCGGTGACGGTCACGACAACATCTCCGCTACGTTCAAAGTCACTGGCCGTAAGATCTGCTCCAATGAACTTGTTTCTCGCACTTACATCAGATGCGGCAACAACGACATCAGACACCGGCTGACCGTGCTGCAGGATTTGTGCGACTTCAGCGTCTGCAGAACTGCTCGAGGAAGTTGGATGTGAGATCGATGGTAGCTGCACGGTGTGCCACGACTTACTTAAAATGTCAGTTTCTTGATGTGTTACACTTTGTTCATGAAATGAAACCTCTGATGGATCAGCAGAACTGGCTTCCACACCGTCCAATCGTTCATTACCTCTTCCCAATTCTGCACGGAGATCAGCCGCTGACGGAAGAAGTTCAAAGTCATGGTCGGGAGATTCCATTTCCTGCCTCAGTCCTAGACTTCTCAATGACTTATCACAGCGCAAGACATCCAGCGATGTAGGATCCAATTGAAAACGTTGCGACCTGCTCTCGTAACTCTCCCAAGACTCAGACCCCAACTCCTGGTGACTTGAGACTCTGACGTTTTCATCCGTTTGCGTCACGCATGGTCGAGCAGGAAGCAGTACATCTGCGCTCTCTGCTGCCGAGGGGCACGCTTCATTCAGCGTCTCATTCAATGCATGGGTTGCAGATGTTGGAACTGAATGCTTCTTGGTGCCAGACACAGTCGTCGTAGAAACAGTTGTCGTAGAAACGGCAAGCATCGTCTTTGTCTCTTCGATGCTCTGCCCGTGTTGTTCAGTCCTCTTCTCGATCTCAGTCACTTTGTCCTTGTCTTGACCTCTAACCCTTTTCTTTGAGCCTCGATTTCTCGTCTGCTCGTTTAGTTTAACCTTCTCACCTGATTTACCTGGTTCTGTATGAGCCACCGATGATGGACAACTACTCTCAGCGCTGAGCTCAGTATTAGCGGCACTGCTGTCTATCACATCATGCGAGGTCGGCGGAAGAATTGGAATCTGGAAGAGCCTTCCATCTTGATGGGGACACGTATCCACTTTGCTGGAACTGCTTTCAAAAGACTTTGAATCTTCGGAACTGTACGCAGGTCGGTCAGTTGACACTCGTTGGTCTTCTGTGGCCTGGACAGGGACAGGTGCAGCAACAGCCTTAGCCACCGCCTTCTTCTTCTTCTTCTTTGAACTCTCCTTCCCACCATCTGTGGCATTCGATAAGCCACCATCTGCAGGACTCAGAATGTTTTCTGCCTTTTTAAATGCCTTTTGTGACGGCTTTCCATGCTTTTCGAGATGATCTGAATCAACAGGTAAAGAAGTGGAAACTGGAACGTCTTGATTTGCTGCTGTCTTTGCTACTTCATGAGCACCGGGACTTGGTGGCTCAACAGAAGCCTTCTTCTTCCTTTTCCTCTTTTTCTTGTCTTCTGTCTCTGGAACGACGCTAGCGAGTGGAGATGATGATATGGAGCATAAATTTACGTTGCTTACACTTGGGTTTAAATCCTCCGTTAACAATTGTCCTTCGGATTCTTCCCGACTTTCAAGTGGAAGCACAGGTATATGAGCTGGCACAGGTATATGAGCTGGCACAGGTATATGAGCTGGCACAGGTATATGAGCTGCAGATGCTGGTGAAGTCACCGTCTTCTTCTTTTTCTTCTTCTTTGCTTTCGTTTCCACTGCAGCGTGAGAATCTGTTGCTTCAGATATCTTGCGGGTTTCTTCATGCCCACTAACTCCATTCACTTCATCGTTATGATCACAAGCATTTTCCACAGCGACTGGGCTAGGAAATACTTCAACAGCATCAGATGTATGTGTTGCATCGGCTATGACGTCGTCGTCTTTTGAAGTGACGAGGCAACTTTTGGAAGAATCTTTCTTAAAATCTCCTTCAAACCGCTTCGTATCTGATGGACTTCTATCTCCTGCTGCAAACAACTGGGGTTCAGGACGTACTGCAGCCTTTTCAGTCTGCACCTTTTCTGTCAGATTAGCAGGCTTGGCATGTTTTTTGGCCTTCCCTTTCGACTTTTGCAGCCCTGAAGGTCTATAAAATTCGGACGTTTCATCAGTTCTTTTTGACAAAATGGGCGTTTGCAAGCTTTTTGATGATCCTACTGACTCAGAGATCACAGGGAATTCAATGTCATGTTCTTTTACTTGTACAACCTTTTGCAGCTGGTCGTCAGACTTGACACCGGTTTCAGCTGCTACTGTTGCTCCAACGCTCGTCAGAGCCACAGCAAATTTTCCTCTTTTCTTTTTCTTTTTTGACTCGGTGGAGCCTGTAAAACCTTTTCTAGTATCAGATCCATGCTTTTTGGCAGAAGCTAAGCTGCTTCCCCTGTCATGGGGTAGAGCTCCTACTGCTACTATGTCGGGAATTTCCGCACGTTCCACAGATTCTTCCTTCTCTGAAACGGACGTTTTCTGACCAGACGATTTCGACTTCTTGCGTTTCTTCTTCCCTCTCGTAGCAACTGCAGCGTTTGAAGTCTCAACAAAATTACCTGCAGTCGTTGAACTATGATTAGTACTCGACGCAACTGGCCAACCTGATTTCGCTACAGACTGCACAGTTTCAGAGATTGAACCATCACAGCCAGCCGTACTAGGGGTCAACAAGTCCCCAGATGGCAACAAACCCCGATCCTTTAATCGTCTTCGCTGTCGTTTCCTCCGTCGCCGCGCTCGTTTGCTCTCTTCGCTACTCCGCAGCCGCCCAGTTGAGGCGCCGCTTTCAACGGAACTTTCCTTCTGGAATTCTTCGTTGCTCATCCTCGTCTGGAAAATCGCATGATCGTCATAAGAATCATACATATCGTCAACAACATCGTCAGTGGTCTCTATCTGCTCTGACGAATCTTTACCAGTCATGTGCAATTCCGATGTATCACATGCTGCCTGCAAATCGAGCTTTTCCTCACTTACCTGTGAATCAAGTTTCTCTCTGCTCATCATCTTCGTTTCCAAAGTTGTCACGCTCACCTGCTGATCCAATTCATTTCCAACTTCCACAGTTTCAGCATCCTTGTCAAAGGCTTCCTCCTGTCTGCTCTCCACAACATCAATGCTGTCAAAGGAAGTAGTTTCCATCACAGAATGCTTCATCTCCACGTTAGGTTCATCTGCGAGTACTCCAGTATTTTCAAAACCACTTTTCGTGGCCTTCTTTCTCTTTCTCTTTGTCTTCTTTGTGAAATGGCTGCTATCACTTGATGCACTCATATCCAGCACTCCCTGAGTTGATGGTGTATCTTCAGCTTCCGCAAACACATCTGTGCATTCAATCTTTGCTGGGACCTCTGTGCATTCAATTTCAGCTGGGACCTCTTTGCATTCAATCTTAGCTGGGTGCAATTGATCAGCAACTTCGGGATGGCTCAAAGCTTTGCCTTCAATCTTCTTCTCAACTGACGTCGGTGAAGGAGTTTCAGATGATGCAGAAGTTTTCTTTCTCTTCTTCTTCGACTTACCTGCACCAGTAGCTGGCTGAACTGGATCTACAGCAGAGCTTGCTGCACTACCAGAAATTTTTCCAATTTCCTGAGCCAGTTTTGCATTCACAGGTAAAATAACTGGTCTTGAAACTTCTGATAAGGAGGTTGCCCTGCCACCAAGGTCACCTTCTGGATGAGATTCATTCACTTCCGCTGCACCAGACGATACGGGTGAATAATCTGGAGCAACCACTTCAACTTCATTGGTAGACTCATGAACGACTTCATCTGCTGCTTCTTGCAATTCAGAACTGCCCTTCTTCTTTTTCTTCTTCTTTTTCTTCTTCTTCGAGTCCTCGGAAACATGACACAAATCGGGGACATTTTCCTTGTCATCCGCAACCAGATCGTCTGTTTCAGCTGGTTTTTCATTTTCTAATAAAGCCGATTTTTCATTTTCCAGTGAAGCCAATTTTTCATTTTCCAGTGAAGACGATTTTTCATTTGTTTCCACAAAAATCTGTTGCACCCTAAGAAGACCATGAGGTTGTTCATCCAGAGGATCCTTCACGACCATGGATCTCAATCCTTCATCTGCGCTCTTCGAGTTCTCCTTAGACCCTTCTGATTTGTTCTGCTTCTTCTTTTTCTTGTTCTTACTGCTGCCAACAACGGTCACTGCAGGCTTTGGTTCATCATTAAAAATTGCTTTTTTCGAGCCAGATGGCGAGAGCTCAGTAGTTGCTGAGAGTGCGGGAGACACAGAAATCTGTGGTTCAACAGTGCCAAGAACTGGCGACGACTTGTTTGCGGTAGCGTCATTGTTGGTTGACCACCGGTGACCAGCATATTCTCTTAACAACAATGTATCTAATGGACCACAAGTTGGTTCAGCACTTGTTTCAATGCCCTGCTCAACAGAAAATTCTTGGTCCAAGGAACGTTCCAACTCCCCTGATTCTTGAGAAATTTCAAAACCAGTGTGCGCTTTGAATTTGAAGCTGTCTTTCGGTTTGTCAATAGGCAAGGCAATATCGTCATGCTCTTTGTTGGATAAAATCATCCTGTCCAGTTCATTCACTTCATTCTCAACATCTGGAATTGGTTGCGTGCCAACATCAAGCGATGCGTTACAACTGAAATCTGCAGTTTCGTCACCAAATCTACCTTCGTATTGTTGCATAGAGAATAGCTCTTTCCCTTGCGACCTTTCTACATTATGTGATGTAGATTGTTCATCAGTTTCAGCAGCCACTATTAACACATTGTCTTCCAACACTGTAGCGTGTGCTACCTGAGCATCAGTCAAAACGGCCGCACACTCATCAGCTGGCCTTTCTACATCTCTTGCCACATTTTCTAGCCATGCTGTTTTCACACCTTCTTCAACATCACACACCCAAGGCTCTCGTTCGGTTACTTCTTCATTCCGCTCCACATCAAAGTATGCAGCTGAACTTGCAATTTCCAAATCATGGCCAGTTTCAACTAAAGTTTCCTTCACTTTCAAAGATTCTTCATGTTCAATACTTTCAGTCACTTTTTCATTCCTCTCAACATCAAAGTATGCAGTTGAACTTGCAATTTCCAAATCATGGTCAGTTTCAGCAATACTTTCTATCACATTCAACGATTCATCATGTTCAAAACTTTCAGTCACTTTTTCATTCCTCTCAACATCTTCATTCCTTTCAACATCAAAGTATGCAGCTGAAGTTGCAATTTCCAAATCACGGTCGGCTTCAGCCACACTTTCCTTCACTTTCAAAGCTTCATTGTTTTCAATACTTTCAGTCACTTTTTCATTCCTCTCAACATCAAAGTATGCAGCTGAACTTGCAATTTCCAAATCATGGTCAGTTTCAGCTAAAGTTTTCTTCACTTTCAAAGATTCATCATGCTCAATACTTTCCTCAACACCACACACCGAAGGCTCTCGTTCGGTTATTTCTTCATTCCTCTCCACATCAAAGTATGCAGCTGAACTTGCAATTTCCAAATCATGGTCAGTTTCAGCTAAAGTTTCCTTCACTTTCAAAGATTCATCATGCTCAACACTTTCCTCAACACCACACACCGAAGGCTCTCGTTCGGTTACTTCTTCATTCCTCTCCACATCAAAGTATGCAGCTGAACTTGCAATTTCCAAATCATGGCCAGTTTCAACTAAAGTTTCCTTCACTTTCAAAGATTCTTCATGTTCAATACTTTCAGTCACTTTTTCATGCCTCTCAACATCAAAGTATACAGCTGAACTTGCAATATCCAAATCATGGTCAGTTTCAGCCAAACTTTCCTTCACTTTCAAAGATTCATCATGTTCAATACTTTCCTCAACATCACACACCGAAGGCTCTCGTTCAGTTACTTCTTCATTCCTCTCCACATCAAAGTATGCAGCTGAACTTGCAATTTCCAAATCATGGCCAGTTTCAACTAAAGTTTCCTTCACTTTCAAAGATTCTTCATGTTCAATACTTTCAGTCACTTTTTCATTCCTCTCAACATCAAAGTATGCAGTTGAACTTGCAATTTCCAAATCATGGTCAGTTTCAGCAATACTTTCTATCACATTCAACGATTCATCATGTTCAAAACTTTCAGTCACTTTTTCATTCCTCTCAACATCTTCATTCCTTTCAACATCAAAGTATGCAGCTGAAGTTGCAATTTCCAAATCACGGTCGGCTTCAGCCACACTTTCCTTCACTTTCAAAGCTTCATTGTTTTCAATACTTTCAGTCACTTTTTCATTCCTCTCAACATCAAAGTATGTAGCTGAACTTGCAATTTCCAAATCATGGTCAGTTTCAGCTAAAGTTTTCTTCACTTTCAAAGATTCATCATGTTCAATACTTTCAGCAACTTTCTCAATCCTCTCAACATCAAAGTATGCAGCTGAATTTGCAATTTCCAAATCATGGTCAGTTTCAGTCACACTTTCCTTCACTTCCAAAGATTCATCATGTTCAATACTTTCAGCAACTTTCTCAATCCTCTCAACATCAAAGTATGCAGCTGAACTTGCAATTTCCAAATCATGGTCAGTTGCAGCCAAAGTTTCCTTCACTTTCAAAGATTCATCATGTTCAATACTTTCAGCAACTTTCTCAATCCTCTCAACATCAAAGTATGCAGCTGAACTTGCAATTTCCAAATCATGGTCAGTTTCAGCCATACTTTCCTTCACTTTCAAAGATTCATCTTTTTCAATACTCTCCTCGACTACTTTATCATCCAATGGCTCACATTCAGAAGCCAATTTCATGAAACTTTCCAATCTCTGAATAGCTTCACCTTCAATTGCCTCTGTTGAGAGTTCAAGCGATCTAGCAACCTCTTCAACAGCCTCAATTTCTTTTACAATCTTGCTGCTATCTTCGACAACAACTGGTATGTCTTTTTCTTCTGCCACAGTTACTCCAGCACTTAAACTGTCAGAAACAGAAACGTCTTCATTAACGGCAATGGTCTTCTTGGAAATCTTTGGAATCTGTTCTATAACTCTGTCTGTGGATGAGATAAGCAAGTTCAAGTCAGCCAGCTCATCTGCAAATTCCACTTTACCATCTTGTAGCAACACATCATTCGCAGAAAGAAAAGGTTCTGGCTTATCACCATTCTCTGCTATTTCAGTCTTGAGAAAAGATTCTGCAACCAAAAGCTGTTGCTGCTCTGAAAGAGGTTCTCCTGGTTCAGAATATTTCGTAAAAGCCTCTGTTTCGTAGTGTTTTTGAAACACTTCTGGCATCTTTACGAAAGTTTCAACTTCTGCTATCTTCTTACATTCAGATGTTTCATTCAAATCCACCTGATCGATGAAATGCTTTTGAAATTCAGCATGACACTCACCCTGTTCAGTAGCCTTTACAATATCAGCATCGATATTTTCAGCAACCTTTTCCTGTTCACTGCTGACCTTTACATTATCCGCATTGGCATTCTCAGTGACCTCTGCCAGTTCACCTCTATCCTTTACAGTATCATCAAGGACATGTTCAGCAACCTCTTCTTGCTCACTTCTGTCCTTTATAGTATCAACATCAAACTCTTTGTGACTAGGTGGATGAAGGCCATGCTCGTCCTCCTTAGATGGCTTTTGGCAAATCTGTTTGTCAAAGCCAGATCCAAAATCAGTCTGTTCGATACTTGCTTCAACTTCTGGTTCTTCTGGGGTAAATTGCTGATCAATATCAGACTCTTGAATCCCACAAACCATTATTTCTTTCTCAACAGAAAGTTCAACTTCATTCCTATGGCCAAAAAGATGTCCTAGCACCTCAACATTAGGCTCCTTCTGGCACAATTGTTCTGCGTTAGATTCTTGTTTCTCCAGTGTGACAAACTGCTGTTCTTGTTGAAGTTCTTTATTATAGGCAATGAAATCCTCCAGTTCTTCATTTACATCCTTTTCACTTGCAGTATGATCAAGAAGTTCAGACCTGGTCTCTTGTTTGTACAAGCATTCTTGCAGTTGAAGTTCTTTTGCACAGACAATTTCTTCCTTGTTGCTTTCTGCTTCAAAAAGTCGCTCTTGTTCAGGTTCAGCTGATTCACAAAGTGCGGAAATTTTCTTTTCCTCGACCGCGCTTGGTATCACAGATAAATCTTCACTTGACTGAAGAGAAACAGGTTTGTGCTGCTTACTTTCCAGTTCCTTCCTACTAGCAGGCAGTGTTTCATCTTCCAGAGGAGTACCTTCCCAATCCCAATTATGAGACGACTCTGCTAGAAGAGTATCAACGCGCTCCTGTGCAAGGACTGACTCTTGATGTTCAAGCAAGGCTACTTCTTGGTTTCCTTCTCCTAGCTCTTCTTTCTCCACAGAATGTTTTTGTGAGTGGACTGACTCTTGATGTTCAAGCAAGGCTACTTCTTGATTTCCTTCTCCTAGCTCTTCTTTCTCCACAGACTGTTCCTGTGAGTGGACTAACTCTTGATGTTCAAGCAAAGCCACTTCTTGATTTCCTTCTCCTAGCTCTTCTTTCTCCACAGATTGTTCCTGTGAGTGGACTAACTCTTTATGTTCAAGCAAAGCCACTTCTTGATTTCCTTCTCCTAGCTCTTCTTTCTCCACAGACTGTTCCTGTGAGTGGACTAACTCTTTATGTTCAAGCAAGGCTACTTCTTGATTTCCTTCTCCCAGCTCTTCTTTCTCCACAGATTGTTCCTGTGAGTGGACTAACTCTTTATGTTCAAGCAAAGCCACTTCTTGATTTCCTTCTCCTAGCTCTTCTTTCTCCACAGACTGTTCCTGTGAGTGGACTGACTCTTGATGTTCAGGCAAGGCTACTTCTTGATTTCCTTCTCCCAGCTCTTCTTTCTCCACAGAATGTTCCTGAGTGTGGACTGACTCTTGATGTTCAGGCAAGGTTACTTCCTCATTTCCTTCTCCTAGATCTTCTCTCTCTACAGAATGCCTATTTCGCTGTCGCTTGTGTTTTCTAGACTCAACTACGATGAAACTGTCATCCTCTTCACTGGCACACTCTTCTCTATCAAGATCAGTGTCAATGTCAAGAAGCCCTGCTTTGAAAGCCCTAGCAGCAAGATTGGGAGGCAATGCAATAATCTTACTACCTTCAGTCGCAGGTTCACGCGCTTTCAACGGTTCATGCACTCTTGAATGTCCATGTGTTTTTGAATGCTGGTGTGATTTCGTATGCTCATGAGACTTTGGATGTATGTGGCCTTCCAGATGCTCCTTATGGTCACCTTCAATATATGAAACAAGAGAATCAACGTCATTCGTTGCCCATTCGGAACGGTATGTGACTGGAGGTTTTAGCTGAATCTTTCCAGATTCATAATCATTAAGTGTGCACAATGCAGCAAAATGATGACTCACGTTCTCAACATCTGAACTGTAGACTTTGCTTGAGTTTGAATTCAAACTTCTTTCGAATTCCTTCTGACTCAAATCAAGTTCACCCTTCACTTCAATATCTGGCTGTGCCAAGTCAATATCTGGTTCTTTTAAGATATCCAAGCGATGAGCTTCATTTACCTTTGAAATAAGATTTTGTCCTAAATCTTCCAATTCTATCTGACTCTTATGAGATTCAGTTTTCACTTCGATTTCTGACCATGTCTCACCAACAACTGGTTCTTTTAACGGTGCCACACTTTGACTCTCGTCAACATTCGATTCTTCTGTAAGCCTAACGGATGGCTCCGTTTCACTAGCAATTAATTGATGTATCGATTCGATTTCGGATTCCCTCTCGTTGGTTGCTTCTTCAATCACTTCTATTTCTTGATCATTCTCATCCAAAATCACTTCTTCTATCACTTCTATTTCCTGATCATTGTCATCAACGGTCACTTCTTGTATCACTTCGATTTCCTGATCATTCTCATCCAAAATTGTTTCTTCCAACTGATCCAATCTTTCTTCTTTCTCACCAGAAAGTTTTTCCTGTATCAATTCTGTATCCGGTTCTTTCTCACCAAAAGCTCTTTCTTTGGCCAATACACTGCTTTGTTCCTTCTCACCAACAACTGTGTTTGCCATCAGTTCCATATCCTGTTCCTTATCAAAATCTACTTGTTTGATCTCAATTTCATGTTTCTCCTCAATAGGAATGTGGCTTTCTGCTTCGGCATCTTTTCCCGTTGAGCTCAAATCCTCTAATTCCTTACTCACGTTCTCCTCACAGACAAAGTTTTCATGTTGCTCAACTTCCGTTTCTTTTAACTTATTCTTCTCTTCAAAATTATCATCAGGAAGCCTTTGACTTGAGGTTTCCCTCAACTCAATATTGCATTCTTGCTGGCCAAGTTTTTGGTCATATTGTTCACCTTGTGTTTCTTGTTGAGGATAATGCTCTTGCTGTCGAACATAAGCATCTTCCAGATTTCTTTCTTTCTCTGTGGCTTCTGTTTCATTCAGAATGGCAGTGGGCTCTTGCTGATCAAGTTTGCTCTGATCAACTGTGATCCCTTCCTGCTCGTCCTCCCTTTTCGGAACAAATAAGTTCAGAGGTAAAACTTCAGTACTGATGGCTGGCTTCTGGGTCACCAATTCAGAGTCCATTCTAGGGATCAAAGACTGCTGACCTTCGATCTCAGCCTCTTCCCAGTTACAAGTCGACTCTACTATTAGAGCATCAGCGTGTTCCTGTGCGTTGACTGACTCTTGATGTTCAAGCAAAGCCACTTCTTGATTTCCTTCTCCCAGCTCTTCTTTCTCTACAGAATGTTCCTTAGTGTGGACTGGCTCTTGATGTTCAGGCAAGGTTATTTCTTGATTTCCTTCTACTAGCTCTTTTTTCTCCACAGAATGTTCCTGAGCGTGGACTGACTCTTGATGTTCAGGCAAGGCTACTTCTTGAATTCCTTCTCCTAGCTCTTCTTTCTCCACAGAATGTTCCTGAATGTGGACTGACTCTTGATGTTCAGGCAAGGCTACTTCTTGATTTCCTTCTCCTAGCTCTTCTTTCTCCACAGAATGTTCCTGAGCGTGGACTGACTCTTGATGTTCAGGCAAGGCTACTTCTTGATTTCCTTCTCCTAGCTCTTCTTTCTTCACAGAATGTTCCTGAGCGTGGACTGACTCTTGATGTTCAGGCAAGGCTACTTCTTGAATTCCTTCTCCTAGCTCTTCTTTCTCCACAGAATGTTCCTGAATGTGGACTGACTCTTGATGTTCAGGCAAGGCTACTTCTTGATTTCCTTCTCCTAGCTCTTCTTTCTCCACAGAATGTTCCTGAGCGTGGACTGACTCTTGATGTTCAGGCAAGGCTACTTCTTGATTTCCTTCTCCTAGCTCTTCTTTCTCCACAGAATGTTCCTGAGCGTGGACTGACTCTTGATGTTCAGGCAAGGCTACTTCTTGATTTCCTTCTCCTAGCTCTTCTTTCTTCACAGAATGTTCCTGAGCGTGGACTGACTCTTGATGTTCAGGCAAGGCTACTTTTTGAATTCCTTCTCCTAGCTCTTCTTTCTCCACAGAATGTTCCTGAGCGTGGACTGACTCTTGATGTTCAGGCAAGGCTACTTCTTGAATTCCTTCTCCCAGTTCTTCTCTCTCTACAGAATGCCTATTTCGCTGTCGCTTGTGTTTTCTTGACTCAACTACGATGAAACTGTCATCCTCTTCACTGGCACACTCTTCTCTATCAAGATCAGTGTCAATGTCGAGAAGTCCTGCTTTGAAAGCCCTAGCAGCAAGATTGGGAGGCAGTGCAATAATCTTACTACCTTCAGTCGCAGGTTCACGCGCTTTCAACGGTTCATGCACTCTTGAATGTCCATGTGTTTTTGAATGCTGGTGTGATTTCGTATGCTCATGAGACTTTGGATGTATGTGGCCTTCCAGATGCTCCTTATGGTCACCTTCAATATATGAAACGAGAGAATCAACGTCATTCGTTGCCCATTCAGAACGGCATGTGGCTGGAGGTTTTAGCTGAATCTTTCCAGATTCGTAATCATTAAGGCTGCACAATGCAGCAAAATGATGACTCACTCTGTCGCTGTCGGACTGACAGTAAGCAGCAGCGCTTACATTCACCGCTGTATTTTCTTTCAGATCAGTACTAGATTCTACTTGTGAAATGTGAATCTTTTTCTCAGGAATATTGCCTTCTGTTATTGGAGATGATTGAAGACTAACATCATGTTCCGTTGCAAGAATAATTGACTTTTTCTGACTAACTGAATTGTCTAGAAGATCAGCTTCAGCAGATTGCTGTTCGTAACTTTCAATTTCCTGAAGACCAGCTTCCTTTCCTGAAGTCACACTGTGCGATTTCTTCACACCAAGTAGCAATTCCACATGATCAATTTGACCAGAATCTTGCTTGTGGCATTCAGCAACTTCAAGAACGTGTTCCAATGTCAGCATTTCTGGCTTCCTCTGATTACGCATCAGCTCTACATGATCAACTCCAACCTCCATCTCATGGCAAGTAACTATTTCTTGTGAGTCAACTTGTTCCTTAGAACTCTCAATCTGTTCTGTTTCATCAACTGCTTTTATCTTTGGCTCTTCACGTCCAGAATGCAACTCCTCTTGACCGACATCTGGTTTTTTCAACTCTATTTCTACTTCCTCTCCAAATTCGATCCTGTCTTCACTGAGATTTTCGCTGGTAACAGTCTCTTTAAGATCAGTAGTGAATTCTGACTGACTTAAACCGGATTCATATTGTTCCTTTTGTATTTCCAGTAAAGAAGAATGGCCTTGCAATTCAACAACGTGCTCTTTGTGCTCTATCTCTTTTACTTCATCCACTGGATGTGTTGGGATTACCAGGGGCCTCTGGTGCTGAAGTTCAATTTCCTTCTGACCAGCTATGACTTCTTCCTGTCCAGATATAAACTCTGTCTGACTGCCTCCCATTGTATGCTGCACAGGCTGTACTACCTCTTGGCAAACAAGATCTATATTACCTTGATCAAGCACTTCTTGTGTACCAGCATACTGGTCCAAACTTGGTTCTTTGAAAGCAAAGGCAGAATCTTCCACCGTCTCACCAAAAATAGTTTGTAGTTTGTCAAAATCTATCAGTCCTTCCGTCGAGTCCAGTGGTACAGCTCTATTTTCGTGCTGAATGACAGCAGACTTTTCTTGAGTATCGCTCGGCTCCTGCTGTCTTGCTTCAGGCTCATTCTCAGCGGTCAAGGAAAGTTGGTCTGCACAACCACGAGTCTGCAGTGTCTCAAAGTGCTCTTGTGCATGCACGGATTCTTCATGCATGGCTGCCTCCAGAGTTCTTTCCTCAAAGTCTTCTTCTTCGTCTTCTTCAACAGAATGCCTACTGCTAGGGTGTTTGCGTTTTCTTGATTCGACTACAGTAAAGCCAGCATCAACTTCAGCTGCATGCTCTTCTCTATCAACATCAATATCAGTTTCAAGAATTCCTGCTTTGAAAGTCATAGCTGCTAAACTGGGTGGTAATGCAGAAGTCTTACTTTTAACAGTTGCAGGCTCACCAGTTTTTAGATGTTCATGTTCTTTTGAGCGACCGTGAGCTTTTGAATGAGCATGTAGCTTCAAATGATGCTTTACTGGCCGCTGTTTGTCATGATCACCTTCGACATAATGATGGCTGACAGTGTCCAAATTGGACTGGTGCTCTGGAATTAGATCAGTTGTTGTTTCCTCGTGACCCACACTTTCATCTGCCTGACTGACTGATTCCTTCAAATGAACAGTGGGCTCATGTGGCTTATGCAGATCAGAATCTGATTCAAGTGGTAACAGCTGAACAACTGCTTCATCACTTTCTCGTTGACAAGTCATTAGTTCTTTTGGTTCAACAGTTTCAACATTAGCACCTTCCTGCTGTTCAGTCTGGGCAGAATTCAGGAAAAGTTCTTGCTGCTCTGAAACAGGCACTGTGTGCAGAAACTTCTCTTCTGTAAGATTTTCTGGAATAACAATGGGTGCCTGCTGCTCAACTTCAAGCACTTTCTGACAGGTGACTTCATCCAGGTCGACATCAAGTGCTTCTTCTTGAGCTACAGCAGATTCAAATTCCTTTTGACTTTCAACCACACAAATCTGTTTAGCTGCTTCTTCCTGTTTATCTGTAGGCATCACTTGACTATCCACATTTTCCAGGTCGACATTAAAATCTTTCTGAAGAACATCAAACTCAACCTGGTCTTTTTGAGGTTCTTGCTTAACATATTGCTCCAAAACAGGTTCTTGATTTTCTGACAATTGCTTCAAAATGTTAATGCCTTGTTCATGAAGTGCCTGTTCATTACGACTTGCTACGACTTCCTGTTCAACACCTACTGCTTCTGCACTAGTATTATCTTCATGCTGTACAGTAAAGGTCTCTTGTTGACATAAATGACTTACCTCCCCAGCATCACGGGCCCATTGTTCACCAAAATCTGCATCTTTCTCAGTGTCCAATTTCATTTGATCTCTCACCTCCGTATCTTCCCAACCAAGTGCTTCTGCTTGCTGATGTTCATTGCCACCCTCTGCATGCAACACTTGTTCTTCCTGAGAGGCTGCTTCTATATTTCCATCTTCAAACTCTTCTTTCTCTACAGAACTCCTGTTACGCTGGCGTCTGTGTTTTCGTGACTCAACTACAGTGAAACTATCATCCACTGCAACTTCTTCATGTACACCCTCTTCTTTATCAAGACCATCACCAAAGTCAAGACGCCTTAATTTAAATGCAGTAGCAGCTAGATTTGGAGGCAATGCAGCCGCAGGCTTATTGCCTTCAGTTGGAAGATCATGTACTTTTGACGGTTCATGTGACCGTGAATGTCCATGTCCTTTGGAATGCTGGTGTGATTTTGTGTGCTCGTGAGACTTTAGATGCAAGTGGCCTTCTGGTCGTTCTTTATGATCACCCTCAATGTATGAAACTAGAGCATCTACATCATCAGTTGCCCATTCTGGACGGTACTTGACAGGTTCTAGCTTTAGCTGCACAATTCCCATTTCATAATCTCCGAGTTTGCATAGAGCAGGAAAATGAATAACAGCAAGTTCCAGTTCTGAAATGTCTCTTTGTCCTTCTCTAATCACACACTTTTGACCATCTGGTTCTGGTATAATGTGTAGTTTTTGTAAATCACAAGACTCTGTTTCCGCCAAAACGTCATGCTCACTAACAACAAGTTCATGCTGTGCCTCATTATTTTGTGCTAAATTAAGTTCTGCAGTAACCGATTCAGCAGGTTCTTCTGACTTAACTTCAGGTTCATTAACAGAAATGACAGCTTCAAGAGTTTCACGTTCTGTTGTAACTGGCTTCACTGGTTCTTCTGAACTGACTTCAGGCTCATTACCAGAAATGGTAGCTTCATGAGTTTCATGTTCTGTTATAACCGATTCAACAGGTTCTTCTGAACTGACTTCAGGTTCATTAGCAGAAGTGACAGCTTCAAGAGTTTCACGTTCTGTTGTAACTGGCTTCACTGGTTTTTCTGAACGGACTTCAGGTTCACTACCAGAAGTGACAGCTTCATGAGTTTCACGTTCTGTTATAACCGATTCAACAGGTTCTTCTGAACTGACTTCAGGTTCATTAACAGAAGTGACAGCTTCAAGAGTTTCACGTTCTGTTGTAACTGGCTTCACTGGTTCTTCTGAACGGACTTCAGGTTCACTACCAGAAATGGTAGCTTCATGAGTTTCATGTTCTGTTATAACCGATTCAACAGGTTCTTCTGAACTGACTTCAGGTTCATTAACAGAAGTGACAGCTTCAAGAGTTTCACGTTCCATTGTAACTGGCTTCACTGGTTTTTCTGAACTGACTTCAGGTTCATTAACAGAAAGCAAAACTTCACGAGTTTCATCTACTGTGGTAAACAGTTCAATTGGTTCCACTGATCCAACTTCAGATGCATTGCCAGTCACGAAAGCTTCATGAGTTCCACGTTCTGTTGTAACTGGTTCAAGAGATTCCTCTGGCCTGACTTCAGGTTCATTACCAGAGATGGCAACTTCACGAGTTTCAAGTTCTGTGGCAACTGGCTCAGCAGGTTCTTCTGACCTGGCTTCAGGTGCATCAGCAGACAATAAAGCTTCATGAGTTTCAAGTTCTGCTGTGATTAGTTTCACTGGCTCCTCTGGCTTGACTTCAGGCTCATTCGAAGAAAGGACAGCTTCTTGAATTTCAAGTTCTTTTGTAACCGATTCAACAGGTTCCTTGGTGTTCAGTTGACTTTCTGAAGCCTCAGTCTGCATAGTCTCTGAAGGCACTACTCCCACTTCAGGTTCAACAGTAGAAGGCTCTTGCTGCTCACTCTGAGCAGTAGGTTGTCTCTCATCCTCCAGATGAGTCTCTTCCCAACCATTTGACTTTGCTAGACTATCATAGTGTTCCTGTGCATGCAACGACTCCTGATGCTCAAGCAACACTGGTTCTTGATTTCCTTTTTCAAACTCTTCTTTCTCTACAGAATGTCTATTTCGCTGTCGCTTGTGTTTTCTTGACTCAACCACAGTGAAATCCTCCGCCTCCTCTTCACCTACACACTCTTCCCTGTCAAAATCAGTGTCAATGTCAAGAAGTCCTGCCTTGAAAGCCTTAGCAGCCAGATTTGGGGGTAATGTAATACTCTTACTACTTTCAGTTGCAGGTTCATGTGCTTTCGAGTGGTCTTGAGCTTTTGAACGTTTGTTTCCTTTTGGCTTTGCATGCTCAGGAGATTTTGGATGACTATGCAATTGTTCTTGCTGCTTTTTGTGATCACCATCGATGTATGAAACCAGAGAATCGACGTCGTTCGTTGCCCATTCTGGACGATACTTGACTGGAGGTTTGAATTCAATCCTTCCAGATTCATAATCATCGAGTCTGCACAAAGCAGGAAAATGACAACACAAATTATCTATTTCTGACCTGTAGATTTCATCTGACGTAACACCAATATTTGTCTGCATACTGACTTCAGTTTCATTACCAGAGATGGCAGCTTCATGAGTTTCAAGTTCTGTGGCAACTGGTTCAACAGATTCTTCTGACCTGACTTCAGGTTCATTACCAGTAGTGACAGCTTCAAGAGTTTCACGTTCTGTGGCAACTGGTTGAGCAGGTTCTTCTGACCTGACTTCAGATGCATTAGCAGACAATAAAACTTCATGAGTTTCACGTTCTGCTGTCACTGGCTTCACTGGTTCTTCTGAACTGACTTCAGGTTCATTACCAGAAATGGTAGCTTCATGAGTTTCACTTTCTGTTCTAACCGATTCAACAGGTTCTTCTGAACTGACTTCAGGTTCATTAACAGAAGTGACAGCTTTAAGAGTTTCACATTCTGTTGTAACTGGCTTCACTGGTTCCTCTAAACTGACTTCAAGTTCATTACCAGAAATGGTAGTTTCATGAGTTTCACGTTCTGTTGTAACCGATTCAGCAGGTTCTTCTGAACTGACTTCAGGTTCATTACCAGTAGTGACAGCTTCAAGAGTTTCACGTTCTGTGGCAACTGGTTGAGCAGGTTCTTCTGACCTGACTTCAGATGCATTAGCAGACAATAAAGCTTCACGAATTCCACGTTCTGTTGAAACTGGTTCAAAAGGTTCCTCTGGCCTGACTTCAGGTTCATTACCAGAAGTGACAGCTTCATGAGTTCCACGTTCTGTGGCAACTGGTTCAACAGGTTCCTCTGGCCTGACTTCAGGTTCATTACCATAAGTGACAGCTTCATGAGTTTCACGTTCTGTGGCAACTGGTTCAACAGATTCTTCTGACCTGACTTCAGATGCATTAGCAGACAATAAAGCTTCACAAGTTCCACGTTCTGTTGAAACTGGTTCAACAGGTTCCTCTGGCCTGAGTTCAGGTTCATTACCAGAAGTGACAGCTTCAGACAGCATTTGACTGTTGTCTGTCGGATGTCGTTGATCCTCAAGACGCGAAGACTGCTGTGACAACGGTGATGGGAAATCTTGCAGTGCCTCAATCACAGCAGGTCTCTCTTCTTCAACTTCAGTTTCCTGCTGAATGGAAGACACTGGCAGGGTTTCAAGAACTTGTTCTCTGGAAGTTAAGGCAAATTCTTCTTGTTTAATGGTTTTAGGTTCATCGCGTAACAAGTAAGATTCTTGTCTATCTTGATCATCTGGTTGCATTTGAACAATCAGGTTGTTGATATCACATTCTTTTTCATCAATAACGGCCTCCTGCTCATGCTGGGGCTCTGTTGTACTAGCTTCTTTGGTAATAGGTAGAAAGTCTATATGTTCCTCGGAAGACTGTTCCTTGTGGTCACCCTCAAGGTCGACATTTTCCGCCGACGACCGGCTGTGCAGACGTCTCCGCTTCCTAGACTCAACAACTTTGAAGCCATCATCATCGACTTCCTCCTCCAACTTTGATAAGTCTTTCTCAAGGTCTAATTCAAATTCCAATTGATGTTGTTTGAATACGGTGGCTGCCAGATTGGGTGGAAGCACAACACTTTTAGTTTCCTTGTGAGGGGACTCATGCTGCTTTGAAGAGTCGCGTAGCTTTGAACGTCCATGTGGCTTAGCATGATCATGTGCTTCTCCAGGTGCATGGTGCTTGTCAGAGCGCTCATTTGCTCTGTCCCCATCAATATAAGATACTAAAGCATCATAATCATTTGTAGACCACTCTGGACGACATTTCACCTGTGGCTCCAGTTGTAAATCTCCTGCTTCAAAATCACCAAGTTTTCCAAGAGCTTGAAAATAAGTCAGTTTCTGAGAATCTGGCAAGTAGGTTTCGATGTTGACTGAAGATGCACTCTGTTGAGTCTCCATTTCGGATTGCCCTTGCAATGGTGCACAAATCTTCTCCGTGTCCAAATCCTTTTCTGACGCATACAATGACGTTTCAGCTGGCGATACCTTTTGAGTATCTACTTCTCGTTCTGATGCAGACTGGGTAAATTGAGTATCAGTGGATAAATTCTCATCAGCCTTCGTTTCTTCTTCCACAGCAGCAGCCTTGCATAATTCAGTTAACTCCTTCTGCTGAACAGCAATCACCTCCTGATATTCTGTTGGAACTATTTCCTCTCGTTCAATGAAAGCTTCTTTATCCACTTGTGGTTCATCTAATTTTTTATTCACTAAAATCAAGTCCAGAGATTCCGCTGCTAAAATCCTCAGTGCAGGTACGGATGTTTCAGACGTTTCAATGTGCATTTCATTTTCTAAAGGCTTGGACTCACAAAGTTCTGCAGCTGACTCCTGAATTGGTAATGAATCACCAGGTTCAGCATCCAACTCACTCTGTAGAGATCTGGTCTCTTGTCCAGTCGTTGAACTCCAAACGGGTAAGCTTTTGAGAGGCTCAAGTGTTCGCTCCTCACTGCACAGCACGCCAAGTGGCTCCGACTCCCTTTTGAAAGTGATAGTGTCATGCAGTTCATCTGCAAATTCCTGAACAACTACAGTTTCCTGTACATCAACATTCCTTTCTGCAGCAGGTGTCCCTGCCAACTTCTGTAACTCCACCTCGGGAGTAGTAAGCTCTTCCTCTCTCGCAATCACTCCAGTTACACATTCCATTCCTGTCAGAGACTCCTCTGACTGTAGAAGATCAGCTTCTAAATCCGTATCACACAAAGGAGCAACCTCATTCACAACTGACAATTCTTGAAGCTGCAGAGTGCTTTCTGTTGGCAAAGTTCCAGCTTCAGCCTGCTGATCCAAAGCATCATTTACCGGTACTGGCACATCTGGTGATTCACCTTGGTGTTCAACCAAAGGCACGGTTTCATCTGCCTCCTCACTCTCCTCTCGTTCAGCAGAACACCTACTACGCAGACGCCGTCGTTTCCTCGACTCTACGACAATGAAGCCACCGTCGTCATTGTCTTCGCCACGACCTCCACTCTGGGCTTCTTCACTCACTTCTTCATCTGTGGCTGACTCTAAGTCAAGAAGTCCAGCCTTAAAAGCCTGAGCTGCAAGGTTCGGTGGCAAGCCAACAGCCTTACTCTTTTTAGCATCATATTCATGAAGTTTCACAGGTTCTTGTTTTGAAATGTGATCGTGTTTCTTGTGATGTTCTGCTGGTTTTACGTGCTGGACGTGTTTCACGCTCTGTTGCTTTTCGTGGGCGCCCTCAATGTACGAAACCAAACCATCAAAGTCATCTGTAGTCCATTCAGGTCGACAAGAAACTGGCAGTCTAACGTTTCCTGATTCATAGTCACTAAGTCGACAGAGAGCTGGGAAATAGTGACTCAGAGCATCAATTTCACTTGTATAGATTTGTTTAAGATTCAGAGATAAATCACTCTGCTCTACCAAGTGTTCTGCACTTGGTGGTTCTGCCGTAGTAACTTTCTCCAATTTAGTCTCTGGTTCCTTTTGAACAACAATGGGTTGTTTTTCACTCTTAGACTCCCTCTCACTGACAGTAGGTTGTTGTTCAATCTCAGACTCTCTTTCCCTGACAATGGGTTGTTGTTCAATTTCAGACTCTCTTTCACTGACAATGGGTTGTTGTTCAATTTCAGACTCTCTTTCACTGACAATGGGTTGTTGTTCAATTTCAGACTCTCTTTCACTGACAATGGGTTGTTGTTCAATTTCAGACTCTCTTTCACTGACAATGGGTTGTTGTTCAATTTCAGACTCTCTTTCACTGACAATGGGTTGTTGTTCAATTTCAGACTCTCTTTCACTGACAATGGGTTGTTGTTCAATTTCAGACTCTCTTTCACTGACAATGGGTTGTTGTTCAATTTCAGACTCTCTTTCACTGACAATGGGTTGTTGTTCAATCTCCTTCTGACTGACAATAGGTTGTTGTTCAATCTCAGACTCTCTTTCACAGACAATAGGTTGTTGTTCACTCTGAGACTCCCTCTCACTAACAATAGGTTGCTGTTCAATCTCCTTCTGACTGACAATGGGTTGTTGTTCAATTTCAGACTCCCTCTCACTAACAATAGGTTGCTGTTCAATCTCCTTCTGACTGACAATGGGTTGTTGTTCAATTTCAGACTCCCTCTCACTAACAATAGGTTGCTGTTCAATCTCCTTCTGACTGACAATGGGTTGTTGTTCAATTTCAGACTCCTTGCGACTGACAATGGATTCTTTTTCACTTTGACGAGACGGTGTTTCGCCCTTCCACTCAGGCATTGCAGTAAGCACCGAACCACTTTGACCACCAACAATTTCATGGCAGGCAAACTCTGTGGGTGATTTTAACACCTCTTGTTCTTCCTTCTGCGGAACCTCATCAGCTTCCAGTTTTGTATCTGTGTCTTTACTTAGTGACATAACAGAGCTCATGTCAGAGCGTGACTGCATAACTTCGATGTCCTCCATCACCTTCTCCTGCTGTTGGACAGTACTGACCAGATTTTCAGTTTCAGGAAATCTTTCTGCTTTGGATCCACTGAGCGCAAGGCATTCTCTAACAGAAGGATACTCCGCGCATAGCTTGCTATGGATTACAGCTGCTTCGGATTTGTCTAAATGATCCGATTGAAATTCCTGCGTTAAAATCTTGCGTTGGTCATTCAAGAAAAGCGAGTTCTGAACTGACGGATAGCTCTTCGATAGATCCTCAGACTGTTGACTCTGTGATTCATCCATTTGGGAAATTCCATCGTGCAAGCTGTTGAATATTTCATCCTGTTTAGTTTCAGTTAGATTTGCATCCGTTTCTACGTCGTCCTTAACTTCAGCAAGATTTGCATCCGTTTCTAAACCGTGTTTACTCAGTTCTAACGATTCTCTTATCGTTAGGTATTCGTTTGCAAGCTTCACCAACGCCAGCTGCTTCAGCGCAACAGGTCGGCCTTTAGTCAGGCATGACTGATGGGCTTCGACAGCCTCCGACGAACTCATATTCAAGTCAGTTCTTAGCTTGCCGAGGTGAAGAGACATTTTGATGGAAGGAAAACTTTCCGACAGATGAAAAAGAATAGAGCTGGAAATAGGATGACTGATTTCAGTTGGAATGTCTGTTAAAGCCATCTCCAGATTCTGCAATGACAGAATATCTACGTCCTTCCCTGATGGTATTTCAGCTGATGCTGATAATGATTCTGTTCCAGTGTCCATCTCAGTTCCAATTGCAGGATGTATTCTGGTATCAGCAAGCAGCTCACCTGCTTCACAGCTTGGAAAGACCCCGAGCTTAGAGCTTGGCACAACTTCCTCCTCTTGTAATGGTATCGGAATTTTCATTGCTGGAGCTACTGATGTTACGTCGTGCATCTCCTCTGAAGCAGATGAACCTACATCAAGTGCTTCTACTGACTGAAGCGCCAAGAAAGAGTCACGAGCTTCTGTACTTCTAAGATCTGCTTCAGATGCTGTTTCATTCTGCACGGGAATTTTTGCATATTCAAAGCTCCCTACCTTAGCAACTGAACCGACATCTTTTTCCTCCAAGACATCAATTCCCTTCCATTGATCACTTAGCGACACCTCCAACTGCGATGCTTCGGCAACTGGAATCCTAGTCTGACTCTCATCAGTGGACGGCTGTTCAGCAGGTGAGAAGCCAAGAGACAAATTTTTACGCACTGAAACCACAGTTTCCTCTGTTCCTACATCATCATCTTCATCATCATGGTAATATGCGTCTCCATTCATGTGATCACAAATGCCTTCATACGGTCCTGTAACATACGATGGCAGGCGGTGGTTCAAATCTCCGCTAAAGTAGCCAGTGTCAACGATGGAACTTCCTCCAGGCTCATGCAGAATGTCAGTTGCAGAGGCATTGAGCAACAACTGATCTCGTCGTTCTGTAACCGATTCACCAGTGGAAAGGTGATCGCCTGATGGAAAGTGGTAATCCACTTCAGTAAGCTGCATCCGAGTCTCTTCCAAACGTGCATCGGAGTCTTTACTTGTCAAGATGGAAGCTGTAACCTAAAAAATGAAATTAGAATAATCATATTTAAAATGGAAAAAAGAATAAAAAACATGATGAAACACGAATTGTATTACTAAAGATCTTTGCTACGAGAAAATTAATTTGTGCAAAAGCCAAGCCAAAAGCACAGGAATTTCGGGTAGCATGCAAAATGAACATAGCATGCACATAAGAAAATGTTAGCAAACCTTGTCAGCATGCCACTTCATCTTGTTTCTAGTATTTGCATTGCATTAAAGCATCATAAAGCACTTTGAATAGGGCAAACTCTTCATTTAGCAATTCTGTCAACAGATTGCTTGCCAAAAATATGTGTAAGAAAGATTTACCAATTTCAAATTCTAAACAATTCAAATTAAAACTTGAAAACATGTGAACGTAAAAAACACAACCTTGAAGCTGAACAGCGAATTTACCGTGACTCAATGTTTTGTAACAACTATAGCACTAACAACCAGACCATTCACACCTACTCAATAGAAACAAAATCAATAAATTAACATCTGGATATATTAGAAAAATAAGTACAAGATAACAATTTTGTATCCAAGCAAAGAGACAAGTTATGCATACACCTGTGGCTGATGTTTTTTTAAACTGCAGTATCAAAACAAGTCTCTGGCTTATAAAGTTGCATAGAAATGTACTAAAGATAATAATATTTGAGTTGAGAGTATGTGAATATTTTGCTGGTCAAATTCAAAATCAGCTTGAGCCATTATGCAATTCCAGAATTAACAGAACAAAGTTAGCAAAAGCATAGTAAAGCAATGAGCAACTTAAAACTGACGGCTAGGCAAGAAATCGAACTTAACTTTATGGTGGCTGGTTGACATGTAGTGAACAAGTGACAGAAAGTGTTCGCAAAGTTACTTTGGAGTACTAATTTAGACAGTGTAGACAGTATAGCATTTTATACAAGATAAACTATTGAAAAGAAATCGATATAACTAACATACATCAAAATACGCAAGATTGGAGCTCATAATGAAATAAACATTACGATTAGTATTATATCTACAGTATGTACTCTGTTCATATATTCAATTTTCATCACCTGCCAAACTGATCACCAAAATCCAGCAAAGCAAAAACTAACTTTTTATGCACTTTGTAGCTACTATTTTTACTAATAATAATGTTGCATTTTCAATGCATGCCATAACAGGATGACAAAGTTCTATGTAATCAAGATATTACTGTGAATGGCACAACTTCTATGATGACAGAAAGTCACTTCATCCATGTTCACAGATATCTTTGCTCAGATGGTGTGTAAACTGCTTACCGTGGTACCATCAAAGACGTTTTACTTTGGCTGAATCAGGATCTGGAAATGTTGCTACAACCTGTGACAGAATACCTCAGCCTCTCTGCCTCTATTCTGCAAGCGTTTGAAGCTCATGTAGCATCGTATTGATGACAATTTCTATATGTGGCGCCACACACCAAAACCAGCATTAAGATGATTTTCTAAGATACTGAGTTTGATACATCATTTCAAAGGTCTTGTCTCAGGCTTTAAAATGACACAAAAATTATTGCTTTAGCTTTATTCCAACCAAAGAAATAAGGAAAAGAGTGATCCAACTAAACTAATTAATTAACCAATTAACTTAATTTAATAATCAAACTAATTTGCATATCAAGATCATTAAAACAAACTAATTTGCATATCAAGAGCATTAAAATAGCTCTAAAACTTGTGTTTTAAAAAAATAATTTTTTTAAATAATTTTTTTATTAAAATCTGCAAAAAATAAAAAATCACAAACATAGTATTTCCCTAAATATCTCTGATGTGTAATTTTCGACTTAATGCTGATTTCGGTGTGGACCGCCACATATAGCATCATCAGTAGCGAGCAACTTATAGGATTCTATACATGTATACTATCAGCGTAAGGTTTTGATAAGAAGATCAATCAAAGCGATCATTGCTTCATTTCGTTAGATTAGAAAATTGTCTCTCACAAAAGTTTCTCTAGAAATGGTGCCATATCAATTATGATCATGACAAATAGTATGAGCTAAAAATGAATCAAAATCTACCTGGTAAACAATGAACAATAATAATCTAAAAAGGAGCCATGATTTAAAGTGTCATGCGATATGTGGAATATGTCAAATTTTTAAAACTTTTCAGCAAAATTATTTCACATTCTAGCTGCAGTAATCTTTCTCAACTTCATGGAAACTTTGTTATGCATCACAATCAATACACACCCTGATGCAAAGATGAGGGATAACTGGGAAATGGAACTGAAATTTTTGCTAGATCATAATGTTTTCTCTACACAAAAATTCTTTTCAACAAAGTACTTGTTATGACTTCCAAAGGTTTTTCTTTAATAATGTACAATCTAAATTTAAATAAATTTTTTAGGGTTTATATATAATCTTCAAAGAGAAGCTCATTGCACCTATATATTTCATTATATACAGCAAGTAACATTAGTATTTGTAAAATAATAGCAAGCACAAAAATTGAAATAGAGACCCGTTTCCTAATTAATTCAATCATATCACACTATACACTAAATTGAGAACTTTGGAGCTTGTATAGTTTCTATAATACTTAAAATGCCAATACCTGCTTAATCTAATTTCTTGAACGTGCTTTTGTAATAATAATAATAATATTTGTTTATTAAATTCAAACTGACAAACAACAGTGATTACATGAAATAGTAGGAACACATGATAACAAGCTAAACAAGAGTTGATTTTTATTACTGTGTGGCAGCCTGTTAGGCACAGATCTGTCCTACTGCTGCTTATTTTACCATTGCCCCTAGCAATTAGAAGGCTCAAGTCAGCCTTATGGTGGTAGCAGATCTCCAAGGCCTTCTGTTCTTTGTGCCTGTGCATTACCATTTAACCACTACACGCCACCCCATTAGAATCATGCTACTATGGGACATTCAGAATATAAAATACAGATAACCTGGAATGCACACATATTAAAAACAGATATTCACCCTTTATTAATAATGGCAAAATAAAGTACAGCCACAATAAACACAAACAATGAGGTGGAGCAAATGTTTTATTTTCTTACAAAACTTTATTTGATCACTATGCTAAAAGTAACGGAATCATCTAAGTTTCTTACAAACTAATTACCTTCAGTCACACGAACCATTCATTATTATTATTGTTACTAATAATTAAGAACTTCTATAGTGCCAATCAATTTATGATGAAAAAGCATCGACCAATACAAAAAAAGCCTCAATCAAGTCAAGATGTATACAGAAAATCAGTTCACCAAGAGAATCCAGTGAACAATGGTTTAAGCAATTTGCAAAACTTAAATCTAAATTGTATAACAAAAACAACCGAATAGTACAACCAGAGACACAGTGAACAACTGGTAAGCTCGTAATATGTCAAGAGCAGTTGTAGTTTAAAAATACCATCATATCATACAGCATGCGTTGAATTGTGACTAGGAAAGAGGAATCAACTTTAACCCTTTAATGCCGAAGGGTATAGGATTTCCCATACCATTTACTACCATCTCAGCATTAAAGGGTTAACAACTGCTCTTGGTGTCTTATAATGAGGCCAGATCCCATACTCTCCAATCATCAAAATATGTTCAGTGCTGACCAGAACCGTAAGTCAGTGCTGAAGTTAAAGTGAAAAACAAGTGAATGACCTACAGTACCAAAAGCATTGGACAAGTCAAGAAGAGTGATTGTTGTCACCATAGATAGCCTCATCCACAGAATGCACGATCCAATTATAAGTTACAAGAAGTGAGGATCCATTGAGTAACACTGCAGATTCTAGCAAGTTGGAAGATACGCGGGACTGCATACAAAACAATCCATTCAAGAGTGAATGAATGCAGAGCTGAAAACTGAGATAGGTTGGCAATTACAGAGAGAAGACCTGTGGCTTTTGTAGAGTGATGACCTATGGCTTGAGTACAAGTGGACAAACTTCAAAAGCCTCAACAGCAAAGATGGCACAGGGCGCTCGATTGAAATAAAGCCGACAATCTTTGGTCTTAACTCAACGCCCTTCTGCTCGTTAATTTCAAACATAACTGACCATAATCAAAGCACGTTACATCTAACGTTCAGACAGATCTTGACATCACCAAAGCTTAAATGACCTGACTGAAATTGAGAGATCAATATCACAATCTTCAGAAAGCATAGATTTGACCAAGTCACAAAAGCATAATTATAAAAACCGCATACATTCTAATAAATCAATTTTAAGAAGATTAAGACGTATTATATAAATGCTTAGACGCATAATATGTTCTACATGTACTAAACATGCACATCAAAACCCTAACCTTACTTCACCTTACAATACCTCATAATAAATGCCTCAAAAAGTAAACTTAATCGTTTCAACGCATTACAACACAAAATATTAAGAATTCAACCACAACATGAGAAACAGGCTTGCATCGAACTGTACATACATACATACTGTACAGACTTAACAGCTTCTAAAAAGCCAACGGCATTACACAACAACAACAGGGTTTCAGCTGACAATGTCAATTATATGCACATGTAGGTCTGCATAGGCCAGTTGCAAAGAAAAGCACCAATTCGAAACAAATGAAGGACTGCAAAGTGTCTATATAAACATGGAACAAGAGGATTGCAAGAGTGGTCTTCAGCAAGTTAAAACCACTGAATATCGGCAAAACCGCTTCACAGGTCTAGCTGAGAATGAGGTCAAGAAGTTCATTCCCACATCAGGATTGAAATATATACCAAAGGATTGAAATATATAAAAAGAGTTCTGATCCACTAACAAACTTGGCTAAAAGATTACTACCGGTACATTGCAGCGGGAAGTTAAGGGATATCATTGGTGTTATAAAGCTGTTAATATTTCATAACCGCAGATGCATCTTAACTAACTTCAAACCTAGAAGCAGCAGCATGTGCAACCAACAACGAAATCCTAAGTCACCAGTTATACATCTTCAAACTGTACACAATACAATACAGTACAGACAAATAAAACAGGAAATCCTCTTTGAAAGTAGTTCATAACACCAGAATAGAACAAGTACAACCAACTCTGCTACTTCCACTAAACTCGAAGCATCCGACTTATTGTCCTATTATTATTATTGATTTACTTATTATGACTATTATTATGATTATTATTATTATTATTATGATTGGTCTCACCTGTGCGGTCTAGGACCTGATGTTTTAGTTGGCACATTGTAAGCTGAATCAAAATAGATTCTCCACAAAGCCTGTCAACAAGTACCTGGGAATGCTTGGCAACACAGCAAGCTGCTAATACGTTATACCTACGGTCTCCCAATGGAAAACTGATGAACACTTTAACAATATACCGTAAGCATGTACTAAAATTATTGAAAAACCAATACAGATCCCGGTTAAAGTGTTTAATTTGTGTGGTTCTCAAGTTGTGCCATGCTCATCTAAATGATTGGCATGAGAGGGAGTTTAATCCTTTGCATGAACTCAACGTCTAAACCACATTATGCATAATAATTACCGCATCTTATGAACTTGCCCATGCCTCCTACAGTCAGGCAACTTTCGTTTTGACAAAGGAGAAAAGCGTGCCATTGGAGTGCGACCACAGCGGTTAATCACTGGTGGTGTTTTCAATTACCGACATTAGCTGGCAATGAAAACCTGTTCCACGTGCATTGAGCAACTTGAGGGATAGCCAGCTGTGAATCATCACCCACCACTTGGTGAGGGCGGTAGATGAAGTGCAGTGGTGAAATTATCATGTGCTACAGATGCATAACCTGCTGTTCATAGACTCTGAACATGAAGCTACATCAATGTCTGTGTGTATGTTTGTGTGTGTGTGTGTGTGTGTGCGTGTGTGTGTGTGTGTGTGTGTGTATGCATGAGAGAGTGTGTGAGCATCAACTGTAGTGCTTGCAATTGAAACTTCTGTTCATGATGACAGTTAAGATCATTTAGTTAGGCCAACATACAGAGTATGTGTGATTAGTTTCTGATTAGCGTTCTCTACTTTATCTGTAAGCATTGTCACTTCTAATTGCAACATTTGACAACAGCAACAACAACAACAACAGACAAACATCAACTGAGAAGTGACTGCTGTAATAAAACAACTCGCATAGTTGATCAGCATCTATTAAAATTCTGACACCTCTGGTTTATAGACATCATGAAATTAATTGAGAGAAAAATCACTTGTACTCGGGTGGTTTGGCTAATACAGTACATAAGTTACAGTCTGTAAATGTATCTGAAGATGTCAAATAGTAAGTAGGCAGCCTAAGCTCAGTCAGCAAATATAACAACAATGCTCCTCAAGATGTTAATTACAAACACTATACTACATTCACAACAATCTTTCTCATGAAAAGCAGAGAACACAGCTAAAAACAAACACCACATCCATCTCAAAATCACATAAAAAAACGAGAAATGCACCAACTGAGAGTCATAAAATCAGGACAAGAAAAACTTCAAAGAAAAAATTTTCATTGTCAAGTTTGTAGCAAACTACGTTCCTATCCATGTGTGGAGGACATATTCTCATCATTTCATGAAGGCGTCTTACAAGCTTCACTCATTCACAACAACTGCTGAAGTATCGAAAAATATATCCTGAAAAAGTTGAACTGTTGACAAACGAGAAGCGTCATCTTACATAACTGCAGTCACATAACTTTCCTATCCACGTTAAGCATAAAAGTCATTTGCAAGCTGATGCTGCTTCGCATGAGAAATAATTTGCATTTGTTCAATCAAGAGACACAGCTGACAAGAATGTGGTTAGCACATCAAAGCAGACACTTCAGTTTCTAAATATGAACTCATTATTGAACGCATGCCATTCAGGATACACAACTCAACCGTAGTTCGTTGACATTTAAGAGTACCGTAATCACTCAAGAGTCAATAATCAAAGTGAACTAGATACACACACATGTCCTGTAAGTCTACACAACAAGGGTCTTGGATACACCAAATACTCAAGATTAAAACTGGTTAAATTCTTAAACTAACAGTCAATGAATATCCCAAATATGTCGATGAATTTAAACATGTTTCTGAGCAAATGTACATCTTCATAGCGGTGGTAGAAGCAGAGTTAGCTGTGCCGCAGGTATTGTGGCAGGCGGGGAAAACACACAAAAATGGTTAGTTAATTTTTAGCAACAGCTTGAAAAATGGAAAGCAGGAAATTAAGAGCACGTGTCTTTTTCACATAGCTTTCTAAACGTAAATTTCTCAGTTTCGCTTTGCATCTTAAGTACTTTAGTGTGAAGAAATTGTTGCAAAAATAAAAAAAGTCATTGTTAAAAAATAGATGTCAAATTTTCTTGCTTCCATGCGTGGGTGC
The DNA here is from genome assembly GCA_949752735.1 of Lumbricus terrestris. Taxonomy (NCBI): domain Eukaryota; kingdom Metazoa; phylum Annelida; class Clitellata; order Crassiclitellata; family Lumbricidae; genus Lumbricus; species Lumbricus terrestris. Next base: position 26,837,680 of record OX457038.1, on the reverse strand, counting down.
ACTGCACAATCATTGCACATGGTAAGCCAATCCATTTAACCAAAGACCCGCTATGACCCTTTACCAAACACATCGATAATTGCATCTGGTTATTTTTAAAACAGGCAGCAATCGAATATAAAGGACATGCCTGTGCAGCAATGGAGATTCTGAGAAACATATATTAACAACTTATGCCTAAACAAGCATTGTATTAAGTTGTAAGCAATTGATACAGAAGAGCTGTAAACACCCAGTGAACTAGTGCATAGATTAATAAGTTCATAGATTGGGTTCAGACATGTTATTAACCATTGCTTTGTCCATGTGTTAAACCAAAACAATCATGCACATATTAAAAGGTGGTAAAATTAAAACAGAATGAAAGCACAGCCACATAGTCAAGAACAGACAAAAGCCAGAAATAAACAAACAAAAAAATAGCAACAAAAATTGAAGTGCACAGGTCACAGCCATGTTTGCAAACTATCCTAAAACTGGAATTGATTTGCATCAATATCTTATACCGATTACCATTATGTCCAAATGCTCATCCTAATGAAACTGAAGACTAGAAGTCACGTTCCTGTCAAATGCTGCCCAATACTGATCAGGACTGTAGTCAGAAGTGACAAATTTGTAACCGCATGAACAGTTAATGTGCAGATCGAACACAGTCTTGCAGAAGAATCCAAACAAACGTGGCTGTTTGACTGAATGCTGGCAACGTGCACAAACATCCAAAGCATAGCGACGACGCTTGCTTATATCATCAACTTGAGAAGAAGAAGACACTGAATGCCATGCAAGCGATAGACAGCCCCACACAACAACAGTTCTATGCTACCTTATCGGCAGATGGTAGCGAAGAGGTACGAGTTGTCTGTGATGATGGACGCACAGCGAAGCCACGCCTCACCAACTCCTCAGCTACGTCAACATCCTGCCACAAAAAAGATGCAAGAATATAACCAAGGATCTTATTGGTGAACCTACCAGCAACTACAGCATTAAATTAACATTATATCTACTGCACATAATTTTGGTTAATAATAGTCCACGGCTGAAACATTATCTCATGCTTTATCAATATTAGAAATGAAAAACGCAAGAATATTCTATTGGTGATTTTGCACCAAAACAAATTAACCATATATCTCAAAGCTTGCCAAAATTTTCATATCCATATCAAAATTTATTGAAGACTAATCAGTCACCAAGCATTGAAAATACTTGCAAATTTAACTAAATTTCTTTCACACTCCGCACACAAGCACACCCAATTTTTACCCAGCTTCGCAACAGTTCACAGCTCACATTCATCCTAACGCATTCACAGGCCAACACTTTCATAGACCACCACCTTTTTACCACACATGCATTCTCTTTGGCCATGCTTCAAATTTCAACATTTACACTTCATGAACTATTCCACCAAATAGCAAAACCTAACAATACCTATTCACAGTGCATTCACAACACTCACTTATCCCCTGCTGTATCGTACACAATCGCACATTGCAACCCAATTTCACTCCTGGTCAGTAGCTCAACTAATTTCCTACCGTCTCCCCATTCGTGTCGATCAGCTGTAGCGATGGCATTGCAGTCGCAATCGAGCCAACGTTCCTTGACATCACGGCTTTCCACTGAGCAACGTGAACGAGATTTTCAAAGGCTACGATGGCTTCCTCTGACCACACGTCTCCTGTCGACCATCATTGCAAGTGCAATTAATCAGACTTAGATGAATAATGAATATGCACAACGTCTTCAAAAGCTCATCAGAAGAATTCAGAAGCACCAGCACTTCATTTAGATATATTTATGTGTTCTTTTAGACTCACTTTCTAGGAACCCTTCATATTTATTTATTTATTTATTTCTCGCATTTGCAATAGCGCCCCTTCAAGCTCCCTACTCAGAGGAGCTCCCGACCATGAGTGCGGACACTGCATCGGAGTTTCATGCCGAAGTGCGCAAGCAATTGCAAGTGAAGGACTTGCTCAAGGTCCATACGTGGCAGCTTGAGGTAGATTCGATATATGCATAATGTATATACAATATATGAATCAATCAATCAATCATAATTTATATAGCGCTCCTTCAGGGTATCTACTCAGAGGCGCTCCCGGCCGAGATCAAGCGAAAAAACCAGTCTTCAACAGTTTGTGAAATATATATATAATCATCAAGTATAACATGTACCAATAATGATAAAATTAGAATCACATAAGAAAATGTTGCAATGCTTTTCAAATATCTTCTAACATACACTGAATGCGGAACACATGCATAACGTTTAACAGACATCTTTCTTTTAATTAATTTTACTTCACTGAGACACTTCACTGATAAATAGTTGTAGAAATTGACTTTTTTTAATTAAAGTCAGTTTTACTACTAATCACTAATAGAATTGATTGTGCTGACTTGACTCCCACTGATCGATCTCACCCCACTTTGTATATACACTGGCTACTCAGCTAATCAATTCACTATTTTGTGATGAATCAAGAAATATTATAAATGCACTTCAATTGTAGGTGAAAATCCTTATCAATACCTGGGTGAGAATGTTGGAGTGTAAAATAACCTGTAAAGTCACAGTTTTTTTTAAATTGGTCTTAAGGTATACTAGTCATATCTATGTAATACTCATATTTAAGTGGAATTCTTCAAATGCTAAAATTAGCAGAGTTCTGCTATATTGCTGAGTTCTGCTAGAAGTGGTGTCCGTGGCTTGTCACGTCCCTAACAACACTTTCAGACACGAGCAATTCAGTGAAGAAAACTCACAGAGTAATAAAATTTGGCAGGGATATAGAGTTTCTCATCCTAATTGATAAGAAACATCGACTTTACTGAAAGTCATTATATATATTATGGTGCTATTTTTATAATAATAGATGCCCGATTTTGTGCAAATTTCACATCCCTAACGATGGAATTGCCAAACTATCAAATTATTCTTCACAGCATGATTGTAAATAGCTCACCACTGCAAGGCTCCACATCTGCAAGAGAACACTCCTTCGCCTGAAAGGGAAGTTCTCTGAAGTCAGTGCTGAAACAAACATCAATTCTATCATTATGTAACAAAATACAATGCAATACGATACAATAGCACTGAAATGCAACATAAAGCAATGGAACAGGAATTAATGTAAACTATTGCCACATAATTTAATGTAAAATAACAGCCATCTAATGTCCATCAGAAATGCTGTTGCATTATACAAACACGGTCGTCATTCTCAAGCCATCTATAAACATTTAGTTTGTAAAAATTCTTCATCTGCTGATGCAAGGGTCGCTACTTAAATCCCAGACATTTCTATACCTCATCAGTCATAATTATCCAGGATAAAATGAAATCTACCGACTGAAATGTGCCCAACTATCATAACTAAGGAATCATACACGAGTACTATTTCAAGGCATAACTTCAAACAGATGATGACTGATCGTGATACCATGGAAACTAACCACGTCAGCATCAGTACCACTGCAACAGTGGTAAGAGTAAACAACACCTTTACTACATTGTAACAAAGAAAGGGTTCATTCGGGGTTAGCTTAACCCTTTAATGACCAGCATGGAAAACATATGCAGTTGATCGTCAAAAGGACTGATGTATGACGTGAATAAACATACCGAAGCCTCCGAATCCTTTCCTTTGAAATCACGAGGCTGTCACCATAGTCGACAAAGTAGAGATCGACCTCATCTCCTAACACACCCACTATTTGTGCCCTGTACCAAGCGTTGTCTTCGGAAAAAGGAGCAGCAACAATGTCACCAATCACAGGTGCAAAGTCTTTATTCTACAATTCAAAACAAAAAAATTCACTATTAATCTGATGTTCAAAATACACGTAAATTCTGCACACAAAAATGGTCATCGTTAAATACATCACAACACTGTCAATATTAATGGAATGGCTGGTGTTGGGATTTGTGCATTCTAAACCTCATTATCATTGCCTGTCATGACAACTCTTCTTCTTCACTAAATAGTCCACAAACTTGGAACACTGTGCCTCTATCAGCTCTGGATGTAATCCATTGGTTGTGTTGTTCAGCATATCTGGAAGAGCTCACCAGTGGAGACAACTCTAGTTATCTGAACACTGTTCGCATGCTGATTACCTTAGAACTAACTGTTCTTACAGATTTTAACACCACGTAAGCAAACACAGGCAGTGCTTCTGCAAGGCACTTAAAAGGTGCTAGAAGATATATGATCAACAACCTAATTTTATCTCTGCTAAAGTGAATCTTAAATCAGCCTTGGAAATTGGTTTGAAAAAGAACAATACTGGCTGACAGGCAGAACAGAGAAAAGCAAAGCTGCTAACAAGACATAATACAAGATTAGCAACATTAATTTTCATTTTAAATCACTATCCACTTTAATAATTTAACAATTTAATAAATAAAAAATACATTCATACATCACTCACCTGAGTTTCACTGAGAGATCCATAATATAATGCCATGTCATCCACCAGCTGACTCAACCTGAGCGCATTTCTGTCGATCAGCTGGACCCAGAAGTGGCCAGGGTGCTCAACCGCTGACACATAAACTTCGGTGAAAGAGCCATCACCATCAGATCGCAGTTTGCTCGAGTCTAAAATCAGTCACACGCCATTGTAGTAGTCACAATCAACGTGGAACAAGATGATGACGTACACAACTACACATACACACGCAGAAAGTGTCCCTGAGTTAGCAAGCGTCGGCTGGACCCAAATCATTCATATACCCTACACGAAGCTGCAGTATATATTCTACACATCATGTATACCCAAAACCAGAGTTGGCACATGAAATACAAATGACTAAAATATCATACACAGTAGAAGTAACTTTCTCCTTTTAATAAATCCTGAGCTAGCAACAGATGAATCCCTAATCCCTGAATAAAGACTATAGTGAACCACAAGCTCTTCGCTGGATACATCAGTGATATTTTAATTTGGCATGAAGTCAAAAAGTGACTTATATGTTCTTTACAGAACATCATGTGTCTTTTGGTGACTCATCACATCCACAGCACAAAATGTAAAAAAGCCAAAGCAGCCAACGTAGACATTCAAATCAAATTGTTAGGCATATAATCAGTTGATTATTCACTTGATACCCCACCCCTATTAAGGCCAAAAAAAATAATGCTGTGTTTCCGGTAACAGAGCTAAAAAAAATTGGGTAGGTAGGTCGAAAAATATTTTTATTTTGGTAAAATATTTTTATACAGTGACTATACGAAAAATTATACCGAAATACTCTTTTTGCATATAGGTACACGCTGCAACAAAGTACGTGTTCCAAGCAAGTATAAACTGCCTATTTCCCTGTACCTAAAATTGCTCTAGAAAGCAATTCTATTAATTTCATTTTGTTGACATCCTTTCTGTTAAGATAAAGTGGGAAGGGAATGGGAAGATGAGTGCGAACAAAACATCACTGCTAGGGGTCATTCCAGACTGATCGAGCCAGTGACTAGTTACACCTAGAGGTTGCTAGATTTATTTTTCCTAGTCACCGTTAGAGGTGGCTCAAGTGAGAATGATAAGGCTAGAGGTTTCTCAAGACTGGCAACCAGGAAGTAGTTAGGCAGGCGTGAAACTCTAAGGCAATGTCAATGTAAATAAAAAAATTTACGCAAAATTTTCCGAGTCGCTGCAATAAAAGTGAGTCGGTTGGGTTACCGGAAACACAACATGTTTTTGCCTAAGATCCAACTCTATACGGAAGGCAATGTCACCGTATTATGTCAAAAAAAAAAATTTCATAAATTTTTTTTTATAAAAAAATTTGTTGTCATAAATTTTTTTTTTAAATGAAATTTTTTACAAAATTATTTGAGTCTCGGCAATAAAAGAGGGTCGGTCGGGTTACCGGAAACACAACATTATTTTTTTTTGCCTAAGGAAGCTTAAGAGTCCTTCAGTCAATGAAAAAGTACCTACTACATACATACATACATACATAGAATATACAGTGACTGATGATGATGAGCTATGAAGATATCCACAGTGATGATACGATGACAACAATGATTATGCAGTAGCTGACATAATAAATTACCTTTTCTCGCAACTACATCAGTCCGTTTTAATTTTTCTGATGTCCTTTTCTCCATTAGAGCTTTCTGATCCTCCACTTTCTCCGAGATAAGCATCTACAGATGAACAAAATATGAAGTTTTCGCATATTAAAGGCAAAAAGGTATGCCTCCAGAAATGCAAAGGAGTCACTGTTTTGGCAGATAGCACTTTGCCTCCCTTTTCGCCCATCTCAAGAACTGCACTCTTCACCAAACATGCTCCACAGCAAACAGCCTCTGCAACCATCTTTCCTACCAACCATCGTCCTTAGCGATCAATCATCTTAGCAGCCTTCTTCTATAGCAACCGTCTTACTTAGGAACCAGTTTCCCTAGCAGCCAGCCTCTGCTTTTTTCAGGAGCCAATCTCCATAGCAACTATTCTGTTTTGAAACCAGTACACATACACATGGAGGTCCCGGTAGCGCAATGGATAATATGCTGGCATAGAGTGCGAGAGGTAGCGAGTTTGAGCCCCCGTTGGGCGGACATGCTTTGCAGGGTGCTGTTAGCGCTGTGTAATTGGAAAGCTGCGTGTTCTTTTAGTAGTTAAGTTTAATTAAGATTACTGCATAACTTGAAAATGTACAGGGTGCGGCCAAAAAAATAATCCATTACGAAAATTGCGATTTCTCAAAAACCGCTGAATATTTTGTTACAAAACTTCGCCAGTCTGTTTGACACATATTTATCTACAGCTTGGGTAAATCTAATGAAATTCGAATCATGAAAACCAAAATGGTGCAACCCTGAAGTGAAGAAATGTTATTTTCGTTTCAACAGGCATTTTCTGACAGCAATAACAAAGTAACGACCCAAACAGTAATGTAAGAAGGTTCCAGGTTACTTATTGTTTTTGACAAGATTAGGCCAAGTGTTAAGTTTTGCGCAATGAATGTTCGAAGTGACCACCATTTGCTTTTACGCAAGCTTGCAGACGTTTTCGAAAGCCCAGAGCAGACTTCTGAATGGTCTCAAGTGGAAAGTCATTCCGGATGATTTGCAGCGTATTTTTCAGTTCAGGGATGTTCCTCGGCTTTGTGGTAAGTTTGTTGTAGGTCTCAAGCATTGCGCTCCAGACAGCATAGTCGAGTGGATTCATAACTGGGGAATTTGGCGGCCATGAATCCTTGTCGATGAAGTTCGGATAGTGACTTCTTAACCAATCTTGGGCTAGCTTGGCGCCGTGAGCGGGCGCTCCATCTTGCTGAAAAGTGAACTGGTTTCCCAAGACAGTCATCGACAAGCTTAGGCAAAAGATTCTCCACGTAATACTTAGCAATGACTTTGGCCTTCTCGTCAATGAAATGCAAGCGTCCTTTACCCCCATAGCTGAACCAGCAGAAACCATGATGTGCGGAGAGAACTTGGCTCACTCGACCAACAGACGGCTTGGATGGACATCGGCTTTTTCCTTCGTCGCCCAGACTCGGTTGTTTTGATTATTAATGGGTGGATTGTTGTAAAAGATCCTTTCATAGGTGAAGAAAACCTTGCAATTTTATTCAAAATGTAACCAAAACACCGTCTGCAAAGCGGAAATGACGTAATTATGACACACCGCAGGCTACTTTATGTAAAAATATGATTTTCTATTTCGTGAATGCTGTGTTCAGTTGAAAAACGCAGTTCTTTCTTCTGCATGATGTCATGATCACAAATATAAAGATACCGACACAAAATTTTCACACAATATGCAAAAATATGTTACGAAAAAGAATGAAAATATTTGTAACAAAATATTCAGCGGTTTTCGAGAAATTGCAATTTTCTAAATGGATTATTTTTTTTGGCCGCACCCTGTAGAGCGCAGTGCGTCTTGCAGGCGCTTCATTAAAGAACAGATTATTTGATCAAATATTGCTATATAACAAATCCTTCTTAGTAACCATCTTCCTTAGCCAAAATGCCTTCTTAGCAATTGTCATCTTTAGCAACAATTGCTCTCCAACAGTAGGTTTTCCTGGAAACCAGCTGCCTTACAAAGTCTACATAACCACCGTCATACTGAGAATCAAGTCTGCTTAAGTAGCAAACCATATCCTTAGCAATCAAACTCTTTAGCAACTGTGCTTCTTGGAAAGCAGTCCCCCTAACAGCCAATCACCCTGGCAAGCAATCTCCTTAGGAACCACCCTCCTTAGCAACTGGCTCACTGAAACTGCAATGAGACAAAAACACATGGATGGAGTAACAGAGAAAAGAAGCTTAGGAAACATTCAAGAAGAATAGATTGCAAGAAATTACTAAAATGAAGTCACTGGTTACTAAAATTGTAGTTATAAAGGAAGGTGGTTGTTAAGGAGATTTGTTGCTAAGGAGGTTGAGTTGCCAAGGACAGTGCTTGATAGTAAACAGGTTGTTTATATAGAGCGCTTAGTAGGTACAGCATAATATAAAAATATTTGACTCCCCAAAAATTTTGTCCTGACTACATACCCAGTTTTCTAAACCTCGTGTTATTTGAAACACACCCTTATTTTCTTTGAAATACACAAGCAGTGCAGCCACACACAACAGTCTTCAGAATCAACTGAAACTCAATTTAAATAAATTCAGTCATCAAAACATGATGCTCGGATTGAACATTTCTGGCCATGACAGCACATCAGCGAGAAAACAACTGGGCAACTGAGCTGCACAGCTTGACAAAGTGCTGCCAATTTTACACGACATGCTGTGACTCTTAACTTCACCTCAGTCAAAGTGACACAAAGCTACTTACCACGCCATCCTTTCGACAAAAATTTCCAGACATTTTTGCACTACAAGTTGCAGCTTTTTACATGGACTTCAAGCATTGCATCTTTACAGAAACTCGTGTCTTGCATATGACATTTTCAACTAAATATATAACAAGAAGAGGTTTCTATCAAATTTAGCTTAGCACACGCAGTCTATTCCTATGGCAGACACAACTAAGCTCAACTGCTTATGAATGGTCCCGTTTTGTGCTCCACTGCATGCCAGCAACAGGTTTGTGTCAATGGCACAACTAATAAATTATCTCAGAATGAAGTTGGAGTTGGTTTGGACTAAAGTCAGTGAAGCGTACAACAGCCGTAGATTTCTGTTGCTTATTCAGTCCTCTGTGCATAGCTAACATGGGTTCTTTCCCGCACAATGAAGACGAACATGACAATTCATATGCAACCCATTACTCTTTAAAAATCCATACAAACTAAGCTGACACACTTTACTGACACACTGACTTGTTCATTTCGCTGCAACTTTCAATCTCACTAGACACAATACCTTTGGCTGCTCTGTATGGGGTATAGTAATATTTAGCATAACACAAGTCGAAAAACATCGCAAACAGCAAGGCTCTAAGCAAGTGTTGCAAATATTAATTTATAAACTGCAACAATGTTTATTTCAACCCAATTTTACATAGAATTTTTTTTATAATATTAATATTACTTTTACTTTAAAGAAATGCTTGCAAACGCTCTCCGCTTTACAGTTATGCAGCAATCTTAATTAAACTTAACTACCAACAGAACAGACAGCTTTGCAATTACACGGCGCTAATAGCAGCCTACAAAGCATGTCCGCCCAATGGGGGTTCGAACTCGCTACCTCTCGCTCTCTACGCCAGTGTGTTATCCATTATTCTACCGGGCCTCCCAAGTATACAAGAATATTATCGGTAACTTTGACAGGCCATGCCAATGACAGTGAAGCCTATGTACTTATTGTACTGCATAATTTTCCCTTTTAAAAGCAATGCAAGTTTTGCAGTACAAAACATTATGATTCAGCAATGGTATGACCAAGTAGTTCTTACTGGTAACCTTGAGAAAACCTTCTTCCAAGATTGCAGCAGACCTCAATTATCCTGAATTTCAATTATCAACAAATGGAACATCACTAGTGAATGTCAAGCATTCATCTTATGAAGTTAAACGTTACCTTGGCTGTTTCGACAGCTAGTGGCGTGCCTTTCAGCAGAATTTGTGTGACATCGCCCCCAACGTCACGTGTTTCTGAGCGCTCTACGGAGACTTTGGCTTTTGACTGATGTGATATGGAACGGATGGTCTCTCCACTGCGACCTACACACGCATAAAGTTTGAACTCTAAAACACAGGTGTTTAATTATGAAAACAGGAAACTTTCTATGCATGTCGCTGGTGCAGAATGGCAATGTAATAGGTGTGCTTACTAAAGCAGTCGATGCTAGAGTACCACCAGTTTTAACATACAAATAAATGCACCATTAATATAGGTGATGGCTGAGATAAAAAATTTCCCATTGGTGATTTACATTTAGAGGGATGGCTGTGAAGAAACTAACCAAATAATCTGGTAAGCTGCAGATATGAATAGATTAAAATGAGAAATAGCATCCTTTAAGAATGCTAAAATAAAGCCAATTCTAATGACAAAATGAAATCAATTTCAATAAGAATCGCTGTTTAAAAGCCAATCTAATCCAAAGAAATGAAAATCAAAACAACGTTTCACCTAACTTGTGATAACTCGAATTTATCAGCACCTGACATATTTTCGTCATTTTTACAACGAAACTCGCTGACTCATCACACTAATAAGCACTATGTCATGAAGTGCTAAACTGGCAAACCTCGGATATAAGCAAAGTGACAAGATGTGGATTTTAACTTTTATTCTGAATTAGGCAATGCCTTTACAGTACTTATTCATCATAATTATTGATAGAAATTCTCAGAATAGAGCTGAAAAACTTTTTTTAAAAACCTGACCTATGATTCGGCCAACAGCTGCGTTGGGCACATGGAAGATCTCCGTTACGATCTGCGGTTGGTCGACGATTATTTGTCGAACCATCAGCTCCGCCTTCTGGGCCCCTTCCTGTGTCCCCTGAATCACCAGAATCCTGTCCTGGTTCATATCAGCATCCTTGTCCTTGAAATTCAGACGCGCTTTGGTCGCATTTCTTATCTGCAAGTTGCAAAGATGAAACCAAAAAATCAAATATGATGAGGAAAATGTCACTGCATCATAATTTATATAGCACCACTCCCAGAGTAAATTAATCAGGGAGTTACACGTGCCAGTCTGTGTGATGTCAACAGTTGATATAACAATAGCAAAACGAAGCAAATAAAGGCAGAACGGCAACTTGTGGTGGGCCAGTGCACACATGTGGAACTCAGCCCCGAATGGTATACATACACCATTGACAGATAGATATCATCATGTTCAGCCTCAGGATCAAATTGCGATGAGAGGTTGCAGCAAAAACAGGTGGCAGAGCCTACAGCGCATATTGATACAGTCATAAAGCAGTCCATCATCAGTAGATTGATCTAATTAAATAACTTTGTAATGCATGCGAGGTCACACTGAAATGTGAACATGAATTGTGAATAGTCCGCCACCATCTGGAGGAAGATGCAGCTATATATCTATGTACATGAAATCCAATGAAAAATAGTCAGTTTTTAACTGGTTTCCGAATAAAGGGAGAAAAAAATTCAGTTACGAAGGGAGAGTTGAAGTCCAATCCCTGGGGCACAGGCATGAAATGCATGTGATCCCACAACTGTTCTGCATCATAACTTGGCTAAAACACAAAATACTTGATGCTCACAGGCAACAAGACATGCCATGCATGGCAAATAATGTATATTTTCTTGTGATGATTGTGTGGCAAAAATTCACATCATCATGCAGCCAAAGAACATATAAGGAAAAGCTGTCCATCTGCTAGAATTCTGCCATATGTAATATGTATTTCATGTAAGGATCCTTCAATCTGCATGTAGGCTCTTACAGTCTTACTCTCTCTTACTAACTGATCTTCTAGACACTGACATAGTAACCGCTTGGTTCTGGTTTGCCATCGGCCGAGTGTGCTGTGTGCATTCTATGCATGTATGTATGTATGTATGTATTGTAATTGTAATTGAACACTTGTATAGCGCCGCTCACAGATTCAGTAGCGCTCCCGACCCAAAGTTAGCACTGTCGCCAACGAATAGTATAGTCTTCAGGCGCTTCCTAAACAGAGGGAGAGAGAGGCTGAGAAGCTCAAGACATAGTTTATGTGGAAGACGGTTCCAGCAGGAGGGGCCAACATAGGCAAAGCTCCTGGACTGGGCAGTAGCCCCACGCATGCGAGGAACAACAAGGAGGCTACTCAGAGGCGCTCGCCTTGGTCTGATGGAAGAGTTCTAAACTTAAAAAACAATCAATCAATTACCTAAAGTGCTTATTATTTAAAAAATCTCAATGAAAACTCCATTCTTGAACACACAAAGACTCTGCAGATTCCTACCATTTTGATCTGTGCACCTTGGGCGCCAATCACGGCACCAACCGCATCGTATGGCACCTTAACCTCTATGACTGTTTGTCGACTGGTGACAACCTGGGCATCGGCTTCTTCGTCATCTTCATCTAACAAAATTTAAAAATGACGCCAGATAATAAATAAAAAACAAACCAAGGAAGAAACTGACAAAATATTGAATTTTAATTAATTTTGATTAATAACGATCACGAAAGTCTTAATAAGTTTTGGAAGAACATCATAAGCTCTACTATTCATAATTCCGCCAAAGTAAAGCTAGACAAACATTTTCAGCATCAAATGTTCAACAGAGTATCATGTTTAAATCTACATTGCAACAAGTATTGAAAATACCTGTGCAGTCATTCTGAAACTATATGCACCCACAGCTGCTTATTTAAGTAAAAGCATCGTGATTCAGTTTTTAAAATCGAAAATAATGGCAATAGCTGCTGCGTTAGTAATACAAAACCGATCAAAGTGATAACTAGATGCTGTTTAAATTGGTAAATGATAAATGACCCCACAAATAGAAAAATCTGCAAGTCCATGTAACCACAAATTTGAGGGTTTTCAGAATAACTTTGTCATATTCTGATACAAATATATGGGGATTGTCACTTCACTTAGAAAATGCTGGAATTCTGGTCTTTAAGGCCATTTAGCAGGGATGCAATGAAGTCAGCTCAGAGCTATAGGACTGGTTTCCAAAGCATAAAACCTAGCTTGCAATCTAGGATACAGAGCTTTACATCTACATCTCATAATTTATATGGAACTACACGTGACCATGGCTGAGAGAAAGGACTGCTTGTCAGAATGGACTTATTAAAAGTTTTCATACGCTGACATCACAAGCAAGTCATGGAAAAATTTCAGAACATTGGTCCAAAGTTTATGCCCCTCGTAAATGAAAAACCTCTTTTGGTGCAATATCACAAATAAGAATTCAATCTGTCTCTACATGATGCTAGCATCACAGTTTTTGGCCTTAATACATCGGATGGCGTAATATAGTTTGTAAAACAGTGAGCCAAAAGCGCAGTTTCATTAAATAAACGTAAAAATCAATAATCATGGTTTAATGCAAAAAATCCATTCTGCATCTGACCTAGAATGTAACAAGTGGTCCATTTTCTTGGTCGAGGTCACATATATCTTAAACATGTAAAACTCTTTATTTCAAAGTATATATCAATGAATGGAAATGCTCAAATCTCCTCCAAATCACCTGTCCCTACTTTAATTGATCAACTAGTGTGTGACAATCAATTGTATCTGTCTGTATCAACTAGTGTGTGACAATCAATTGTCACACACTAGTCACAATAACAGGAACTCATACTCTGACATCATATTAGCTGATAACATCTCAAACCATTCAATGTATACATAGTCAAAAATTGAATAAATTTCCTCTAAAAAATCAGAATGCACCAGATCATTCATCATAAGGCCCTAAACAAAGTCAGAAATGTATGGGGATTTCATACTTTATACTAAGCCTGGTAAGCCACCCTGTACCTGCTCAAATATTAATGTTGATACTGTTAGAATTTTAAAAAATGTCATTTTCTAAATGGGCTGGGATAATCAGTAGTCCTGAGATAAAACACAGTTTTTACATGGTTAGAATTTGACCAAAGAGCTGATAAAAATTTGATAGAGCTCTATATCTAGCAACATTTCATCAGTTATCAGCAATATATCATACATGACAAGAATTAAGTTCTTCACAAGCTGTCACTACTGCCCTAATATAGAACAAGTGACATCTTGCACATCATCTGACATTTTGCATCATTTTCAACCAGGCCTGTTGAAATGGGGAATGGTGGGGGAAGGGCAAATGCCCAGGAACTTATGGACCGGCGGCTTGGTAGTTAAAAAATTCAGGATTCATGATTCAGGCCTTTCTAGATACATATTATGTAAAATAAACAACTTAATAAAATCATTGTCATGTATACAAATATAATAATACCGGACATCAGTACAACTCATACCCACACTCTCATCTTGTTTAAATTCTCTCATAAAGACAAAATATAGTTTAGGGGCTGGCAACTGCTCTGCCTAGAAACCTGTAATTTCTGTTGCTGGCCCTGTTTCCTGCCACACAGCTTACAAACTGGCCAAACACTTTTCATTCTACGTTGTCTTTGTTAGAAGCACTGGTTGATCTGACATGACACGACATCTCAGCAGATTTCATGCTTACACTTTAACTTTGCTTTCAGTGATGAATGAGATGCAACACTTTTATCTTTGGAATGAAATTAACCAAAACCCAAAAACTATTTGGTTACTGCCCGGCAAGTGAAAGCAATCACAGTGATTAAAAAGCACTGAAGCAGCCTAATACCGGTAGACACGTCTACTAAGTAAACTGCAAAGAGCTGTACTGTTTCAAAGCCACAGAATGATCTCAAGTTCTGTACGGAGAAAAACACAAAAAACAAATATCACACAGTATAATTATAAGCAGCTGCTATATCTATTCTCTAAGCAGATGACAACTTACATCATAACACTTGTGGGTAACCTAAATTTAGAACACATTCAAAACATCAGTTGCCTGTGGCTTTCATTGACAAGTCATACAAAACACAAACAATTTTCAAGGTCACGTATGAATGCATGTAGGCAAGCCTATCTGAAGCCAGTCCCAATTGTGAGACATTCTTCTCATGCATGTTACTGAATCTGTACTGACCTTGGCAGCAAGCAGCATTCTTTCACCTGTACACGTTTCAATCTTGTCACTAACTATTAATCTTGCCACTAACCATTAATCTTGCCACTATCTATCAGGTTCTGACCAGCTTGATACTACTGGTGTTTCACTTCATGGTTGAATTAATCAATGCATTCCAATCAATGCATAGTACATGACAACATTTCCTGATTCCTGCATCGGTGATAGGTACAGCTGAATGTTCACCATTCCTTTCAATGGTAATCAAAGTCTAATGCTATTCTCGTGTTTGCACAAAGTCTGTTCAGCGTGTGTTTATATTTTCGATCAAGCATAGACTTTAGCTTGTCTGTTTCATCTTCTTTCCTTTCCTTCATGAATGTTCAAATGTTTCACTGAATGATTTGCTTGAAACTAATCAACAATTGCTCTTTTCAAATGATCAAACAAATGAATGACTTACAGGAAAGCATTATTAATTAGCCAGTATCAAATGCTTACAATGGAGCATGGTATGCATTTGTCCAGCTGAATAATCATTACATGCCATCATTAACATAGTGCTGCAAGGCCTGCTGCCCAGACTCAACATAGCATAGCATTCCAATAAACAGACAACTGCAACGTGGGTGAATCAGCTTAATTTCCAATATATTACCATATACTATACATATATATTGTATACATATACAATTTCTACAGTATTATAGACCAATGTACAAGTAAAACAGACAAGACCAGAACCATCAAGAGGATCGTATAAAAATAATAGAAACACTATTAGATATAGAGACGACCAACAGAAACAACGCTACAGCAAATGCAAATCTCAATAACAAAATAAACACAGCCACACAACCAGTGATAACTTGTTCAATGTTCATGCTTGTCTAAACACTGTAAAGCAAGTACAGACAAATACAGAAAGTTAGCTAAAATATAAAATAGAACACTACACCATGCTACGCGAATCTAAGAGAAAGAGCGAGGCAACTTCATTCAGTTAAGTCCAAAAACACATATGATAAAGGCCAACTATTCCAGCAAATCTAGAAAAACAAAATCAACAGATTTAAGCAGACAAAAAAATCCACTGGCTCTACGAAAGATGGTCATCCGAAGACTAACCGTCATTTTTTCGGAAAAGGAAGTATAAAAAGACGAGTGTGATTGGAAGTGAGATGGCAAGAAGAAGCCTCTGCATCGGAGTGAGTTGCGAAGGACGCACCATGGCAGCAGCAGTGGTCGGCTCCCTCGTTAAAAACCGCTAGCTCTTGAAGAGAAAACTGCTCCGTTCTTCGTTGATTGCTTTCACGAAGCAAACGACACGATGAGCATGCTACAAAGAAACAGAAAATGATACAACAATCATTGCCACTGTAAAAAACCAAAACAAGTCAATTGTTGTCATTACCACCAACTTCATCCATAAGTATGTCACAGTAACTACCACATTCATTGTCCTTCTGCTCGAATCAATATCAGCATCCTCGTTGAAACTAGTTATCATCATAGTAGCTGCATCACTATTATCATTAAAAATGAGCCATGTTAATCATATCATCATAACTGCAATTAATAGCATAACCCAGTCAAGACAATCCATTGCAACCTCGCCAACGTGCACCAAATCACGAAAAGTGGTCCATCTTAAAATGCTGCATGTTGCCCACAGCTAGGTCGATTGCACAACTCTTTACTCCCTGTCTTTAGGCAATTTATGACTCATCACCTCTGTATGTACCACTGAAACACTGGAACATTTCAGTTGCATGACTGCCAATATACATTCATGCATTAGAAGTCATCTCCCGGTATCAAGGTGGCAAAAGCTTCTAGCCTACTATCTGTTAACACACCCCACTGCAGTGGGCAGAATTGCATATAGGCCTACACTGCCCTACAGTTCTCTCTCCTGTAACTAGGTTATATTAACTGGGCTTAACTCCAGTCTTCTGCTGAATTACACAATGGAAACAACATATGCACACTATACAATGTATGCATCTACCGGTATCTATGCTGCTATGCATGTAGTCCACTTGAGAATCAAACTGGACCAGCTAAATATCTAGATAGACAGATGCATGTATATACAGACTTACTTGCATGCACGAATGCACGCATGGATAATGCACTGAATCTGAGCATCAACGCACTTACGCAGCTCCTTCTTGATCGTGCATAAGGCCAAAAAAAATAATGCTGTGTTTCCGGTAACAGAGCTCTAAAAAATTGGGTAGGTAGGTCGGAAAATATTTTTATTTTGGTAAAATATTTTTATACAGCGTCTGTCCAAAAAATTATACCCACTACTCTTTTTTGCATAAAGGTACACGCTGCAACAAAGTACGTGTTCTAAGCAAGTATAAACTGCCTATTTCCCGACTGTCTGCACCTAAAACTGCCCTAGAAAACAATTCTATTAATTTCATTTTGACATCTTTTCTGGTAAGATAAAGTGGGATGGGAAGGGGAAGATGAGTGCGAACAGAACATCACTGCTAGGGGTCGTTCCAGATTGGCCGAGCCAGTGACTAGTTACATCTAGAGGTTGCTAGATTTATTTTCCCTAGTCACCGTTAGAGGTGGCTCAGGTGAGAATGATAAGGCTAGAGGTTTCTCAAGACTGGCAGCCAGGAAGTAGTTAGTCAGGAGTGAAACTCTAATGCAGTGTCCACGCTGTAGTCGGGAGCGCTTCTGAGTAGTTAGCTTGAAGAGGCGCTATAGAAATTGAGAGATCAATAAAATAAAATGAAACATTCTATTCACTTGAAAACTTCTCTTTGGCCATGCTGGAGTCGAGAGCCCCTCTGAGTAGTTTCCTTGAAAAGGTGCTATATAAATACTTGAATGAATGAATGTTAAATTCTTCACCAAAGGGTGCTCGAAATAAAAGGGAGCTGCTCAGTGAGCGGAAGAGAGCAGAGTTAGTAGAAGAGAGCACTCTGAGCACAAAAAGGCACAGTAAACACAAGAGCACAGTGAGCAAAAGAGAGCAGAAAGAGGCAGAGAGCAAAGGAGGGCACAGTGATCACAAGAGCTTAGGAATAAAGTGAGCAAAAATGGATTGTCTTAGGACGGAAAAACAGCAAGTTAAACTATAAACTTGCAACAGGCTGTGTATAGCCATCATGTGCTACAGGCTAGATGGCCCTGTACTCAATGCCTGCAACGAGCTACCGTGAGAAAACCCTCCTTTCAGATCTATTATCCACAACCGCCTGCTTTGTCAAACTGACCGTGGGAAACTATTGATTGCTCTAATTAACAGATCATTATATACCTTGAAAGACGGCTGCTTACGATCGTCGCCTGGCTTAGTGAAGGTTATAATTATGATGTTCCAATTGTACATCTCATATACGGGAGGCAATGTCAGTGTAAATTTTAAAAAATCCACAAAATTTTCCGAGTTGCGGCAATAAAAGTGAGTCGGTCGGGTTACTGGAAACACAACATTAGTTTTTTGGCCTAAGATCCAACTCTATACGGAAGGCAATGTCACCGTATTATGTCCCAAAAAAATTAAAAATTTTTTTTTTTTTACTAAAATATTTTTTTTTCTAAAATTTTTTTTAAATAAAATTATTTTACAAAATTATTTGAGTCGCGGCAATAAAAGAGGGTCGGTCGGGTTACCGGAAACACAACATTATTTTTTTTGGCCTAACTGGATCTCAAGGTTCCTTTAAGTTTAAGTGCTACGTAATGTTCATGTATGTCAATGTGCAATTGTGCATACGTACATGGCCAATCTCTCTACAGGTGAAGCCTGGCAAATGACCAGTCAGTGCTATTCGAGTGGCATTGCATTTATTAGCATGCTATGCACTTCGGATTGCATTCTGCACGCCAACAGCAAATAAACGTAGCTAGCCAAGCTCCATATGAATTCAAGCAATTATGCCAATGAGTTGGCTCCACCACGTTTGGCAATTGTTATAAATAAAAATTCTTATTTAAATATATGCATGATAATTACGTTAAAGAAAAAGCCAAAAAGCCAAGAGAAGTAGAAGCCAAAGGACAGAAAAGTCAAAGAAATGACTGGCAAAGAGTGCAATTATAAAATGGAAGAATATATATAAGAATTTTCCATTATGCAAAACCTCAACCATGGTAGTAAAATTGGCTTCCTTTCTTAACACCTGATCTCCCAGCACTGTATGCATTCAGCTAGTATGTATTCAGCTAGCATGCATTCAGCTAGCATGTATTCCGCTAGTATGTATTCAGCTAGTATGTATTCCGCTAGCATACACTCGGCTAGTATTCATGGTCAAGCAGGTGCTCAGTCATAAATGCATATATCAACATGAACAAACATTATCAAGGAATATGGCAAAGACATAAACACAAGTAAATCTTGTATACCGGTATATATTGTAAACACAAGTATTGCAAACATGACAAAACCACAGCACTAAGCATAAAGTTTGCATATTTGAAATGGGTTATATATGTGTGCCTGTTTCTCTCAAAAAACAATTCACATACCCTTGGTCATATCCTCATGCATAAATTACTACTAATTTGCTTATTTAAGGGCTCTAGAAGACTTTAGTGAAACATCTCAACACCCAGACAGCAAACAGACACGCCCATATTCTACAATTACTATGAGCCTCAATCTGTCTAAGCCAAAACATGACTCAGTCTAACAATATGCCTCTAGTAATGCAGCACATGGCATGTCAGCCAGCATCTCAACAATTGTAACACAGGGTAATCTGGTTGTTCTCTGCCCTAAAATTAAACACAATGCAAAGCTTTGACATTGTCTGTGCACAACTAATTCTAGAACAGCCTTGCATGCAACCTGCAAGACCAGCATCTTCTCCTCTCTCTCTTCTCTGGAGGGGTCTTGTATTTCATATAAGACATTGAGTTTCCTTAGGCACCATACAACCAGCACTTAAAAAATACTAATTGTAATTCTGGCTCAGTCTTTTTGATTTCGGTTCAACACTAAACATGTTCTGAAAGCTGTCCTACACAAAACATAGCTGGTCAGAAAAGAAGACACATCAAAACTCCCCGTGAAAACCTCCCAAAATGGCTGTAAACAAAGATTTGACTCATCTGCCACTCTAAACAAATTCCTACATTTAAATTCCTAATACCGTAACGCACTGCATGCCTTAATGCAGAAACTGCCCACTTTCCATCAAAGTCAAAGCACATCAAATATACAGCAATTGTCTAGAAATTAAGAGGCATATTAAAAATGGCTATTTATTTCCACCTAGACTAATCAATCACATTATCATAAGAGTAAAAATATCAGAGCGAAATTGAAATTTTTCAACCGCTCATTTTACTAATAATACAGTTAATATCATACATACTGAGAAAGTGAAGAGCGTTGGTTCATTTGAGAGAGCACGCCAGTTTGCTTCGAAACATTCCCAACCCAGAACAGAGAGACGACGGACTGAAAGGCTCTCTA
This sequence comes from Lumbricus terrestris, assembly GCA_949752735.1. Classification (NCBI taxonomy): domain Eukaryota; kingdom Metazoa; phylum Annelida; class Clitellata; order Crassiclitellata; family Lumbricidae; genus Lumbricus; species Lumbricus terrestris. Next base: position 26,817,155 of record OX457038.1, on the reverse strand, counting down.
CTAGACTACAGACCGTATATTCACCAACGCAATATTATACAAAGCCTAGACTGCCTGCCTAGCCATGAGTCTGCACAGCCAGCCCACGAGGCACAAAAATAGTTGGCAACTGGAGTAGCCTCCACTACCACGACCTATGGATAATACGTGAACGCAATGCTAGCTAGATAGGTAGGAACCAAAGAAGGCTGCTAACGTCAGCAGCAGGACTGCTCAGCAGCAGCAGCTAAATCCATCAAATGCCATCAGCTGAGAGGCAGCACAAAGCAGCGCTGCAACAAATGCAGCCAATCATCAGCAAGATCATAGGATTCAGATGGATCATTCGGATTCTAATAACCTTCACTATGAGTTTGAATAACAATTGGATAAAACACAGATGCTACAACTCTGCAATAGTGCTACAGGCCAAGAAAATGAAGTTGCCAACACTTCATACACCTAGCTGCTGCTGCCTCTCGGTGCTGTTTAAGCAACTGCTCATATACGTCAAAGGGGAAAAATAATCGTATAGGAACTAACGCTTCTACTACTGTCTTGATAACTTTGTCTGTACCAAAGAGTTTAATCAATAACAAAATGCAGCAATTCGATCATTTAAATCCGTTATTATTAAATAATTCATCAATTTAAATCCAATTTTTGATTGCAACAAGAGTTACTATGCTATTTCTAGGAATTAGGAATACTGCATTGGCACACTAGCACAAACAACAGAATAAAAATTACACAAATTAGATAGTCGAACATCAAAACTGTATCATAAAAAGAAGCTCTGAAGCGTCTGATGCTATAATAAAATACTGGATAAGAAAGAAAAACAGAATAAGTTGCCTTGAATATCTTTATCCTAATAAACTCTGAAAGCCACTCTTTAACTGGTATATTTTCAGCCATCCTTGCCTAAGTATTGTAGCATATTTTAAGACCTGTTATACAGCCACTCTAAATCATACTTGTTAGTGTCCTAAAAGCAGGACATACATTTTACATACTACACATTGTGTAAACATTAAACTCAAGCAAATCACCAGCTCCAGAAGTTGGCTTGTGCAGAAAAAATTGTAATTTCCTCTGAGGACAGGACCAAATATCTACATTCTTGCTCCGATTATTATTACAATTCTTTTTGCATACACCCAAATTTATTAGACACACCCACAACTGGAAATGGCAAGCAGATGCAGAGGACAGATAAACCAACCAAAACATCAGAAACTAAGCAAACATTGTCTCTGAAGTGTTTCATTAACTTTGAACATCACTCACAAGTTCTATAAACCTATACACTTCATATTTCTGTACAACTACTTCTAGTATTCTGTCAACAGTTGAAATGAGAGTAGAAGCTCCTTCAACTAGACTTAGGCCGATTCAACTTTAACATATTTCCTACTTTGAGACTCTATATGAGCTATTGATAGACATGAACAAACTATTCAAGAAAAACTAATTACTAAAATGACACTAGTAGCAAATAAAAATAAATTATTTAGTTTTACTTATAACGCAACTGTAGTAGTTAACCATAAAAATGATATAATAGAGAACTACATAGTCAGAAATAACCAGCACATCTTCATGCAATACACAAGAAACAGAGCCTTAATGCACAAGCCATTACATATGATCAAATACATATAGAAACCACAGCTTTTAATCACAGAATATATGCTGCAACTGTCATTGTTTACACAACATGCTGCTCAGAACCTTAGTATTATATCTTAAAACAAAAATTTTCTTCTTGATAGTTTGTCCACATCCTTCTGTGGTGCAGAATCTAATATCTTCAGCCAGAATGCAAATAATGTGTGATTTTATATGTGTGAACAAAAAGCATGCTTTTCTCTGGCTGGCACCATAATCAGACAAACGTGACAATTTAAAACGGAGCACCAATAGAAATTCTCATTGTTGCAAAAACAGCTTTTCTGTGTGAAGTACAAGAATGTTTAGAACACGGTTATTTTTACCTTAACAATTACATGCGAATGGCACAGTTCAACAAATATTTGCAGCAGCATATATATATTTGAAAAGGTAACAATGAAAGGCAACAAAAGTTAGATAAAATATGAACTTGATACCAGGATCCATTCTCAAAAGTGCTCAACCATGCACCAAAAATAATAGTTTGGTAATAAATCAGTCATCCAATAGGCTGCATGTGTGTCACATTGTTCCGAGAGACCCATTCACAGTTATTTAAGAAGTTATTGAAAGATCTTTAACCAAATTAGTATCAGCATCGCAACTTTTAAATTTTAAATGACACAAGAAACAACATCTCTAACAGGAAGACAGCAACAATACGCATAAATTACTTTCCATTAGCTTACTTAAGTACCATTGCAACAAAATCAACAGATTATAACAAAAACAAAAAATTAATTCCATTTTGTCTCATTCCTGCTTGCTGAATTATGCCGCTGGCAATTTACGATTTGCAGCTGCTCAGCATTTCCAACTTCCAATCTATACTCCAATTCTGCTATTTCTTAATTCTAATTTCTAAAGTCACCAAATTATTTAATTTCACACATTCATCTTGAGTTTTTGGCCAACCCAGAATGGGAGAGGACATAGTCTTAAATGCTTTGGCTAAGATCATAGCTCGACTCCCTCGCTTTGCTACGTATACATGCTTGCAGCATTACACCAGTTGGCTATTTATCACTTGTAAACACATTCAGTACAAGATTCTCTGTCTGGTTTCCAAACCACAGCTGGAAAATGACCCTAACAACTTCTCAAACTATATGCAAAAGCCCGCATCTGCATCTTTATCTCGCTCAATGCATTATGCAAATCGTCTTGATCTTTTTGTTTCCAGGACTATAGGACTGCTCTTGCCCAACATCGGGTATTTGCTGTGATTGGTCCTTCCATTTGGAATGGCCTACCTCTCGCACTACGGGCTAAACTAAAGATTCTTTTTACCTTATCAGTCTCACATTCTTTTCAAAATTTCTTTTATCCCAGAGTCATTCTGGGTGAGGCGCTATATAAATGTATAAATAAATACAAGACAATACAATACAGTGCTGCTGCAACTACAACAGTCACATAAGTTCCTTAAAGAGCAAGTATATGATTGCATGATTGAATCTGAAATGCTTGGAAAATGGCATTCTGTTATTGGTCATGAAAATAACTTTGCTAATCTCTCTTAGCATCTCTGGTAAGCCACTTTGTGCTGCATCGGATGTTCTCTTGCACACACTTCAAAGCTGCCATGTTGTGTTTTTCAGTGGAACAACCTTCCTTCAGATCTGCATATTCTTTAAACTAGGAACTCTACATACACCTGTTATAATTACTTGAAAACTCTTAGAACTTTATAATCAGAATTTGATTAGTCCTGAGCATCTCGGGTAGTCATATTGGAAAGGTGTTATACAAGTGCTTTGAATGGATTACTTAGAAAAAATCACTACAGGTGTAATGGTTGCTCGTTTCTTCTTCAGTCTGGGGTCATCACATTATTTATAACGTGATTAGCACCAAGTGACCAAAATTGAAATTTATCAATTGAATGGCCGAAACCAGTCATTCTCATGAAAATGGTTGTGAATGGTTGTGATAGAGAAGGCCATGAATGCTTAGTAATAAAAATGAGACATCTATCCAATATTATTCAAGATTGTGAGAACAGCTTAAACCATTATATGATTAGCCTTCACTTGGGAAAACTACGAAAAGGGTGCGTAAAGACATAGAAAAAATATATCGTCCAATGGGATGGTCTCGGAGGCGTATCCAGGAAAAGATTTGGAAGTAGTTTACCATAATTTGGGGAGGGGGTTTCTAAGGGCAATAAACAATTAGTTTTTTTTTATTCCCGAAATAAGTTATTTTTGGAGGTTTGAAACCATAAACCTCACCTCTAAATATTCTCAAGGATAGTTTTAACTGGTGAGGCTTCGTTCCCTACACAGTCTGACCAAAACTCTATGTCTCTAGGCATTTTGAACATAAAACCATAAAATAGATCAACAAATTTTTCATAGAAACTGCTAGTGTGTCTAGTAAAGAGTAAAGTAAGTAACTAAGTATTACTTTATTGAACCGCCTGCAAAAGCACTGTGGGAACATTGGATGAGAACAGAATAGAACGGAATAAAATCAAAAAAAATCGAAATTATCAATTCAATAATCGTAGTATACAACTACAAATATAACAGACATCTCTGAAACTATGTTGGATACAAAGAATAGACAAGGGAAAAAAGCAATAAAAATAAAGTCCTTTGAATAGCATCCATGTTATAAAACCACATCTGGTTAGTGCGTCAGCATGAGGAATCTCACGGGAACCTTATGATAATGATGACGGAGTGAATAGGTAATTCTTAATGGGAAGTAATAGAGGACCTAGGCCACGGTTGGAGTTGTAAAGTACTGAAAGAGAAGAGGGCGGAATCAACATGACCACAGAGGAAACTACTTCTGGTCGGTAGGTGGTAGAAAGTTGAGCCGTACCATTTTCAGTATTATTGCGTTAAAGACGCCAGGAGTTAAAGACTAAACAGCTTCCAGACAGTCACGTTCACTTGACCCACGCATACAATAATTTGTGTCAAATGCTGCACAGCAATGGGTAATAAATTATGTGGGTTAAAGAACGTGGCTGTCAAAGAGAACGAGCGACTCCATGACGCAACATTTGCTACTTACAGAGTTACACATGCGCTGCAAAATTTGGTGCAGCTCCGACCGCTATAATACTGCGCGTTTAGCAGTACTACCTTTTACGTATATGTAGCCTCGACGGTTAAAAAACCTCTAACTTAAAATTAATTGTAAACTGTATTTGTTGAGAGCTTTGATATGCCTAAATGTTCGTTTTTTGGGTCAAAATTCGACCACTTTCGCAATCGCAAAAGAATTCTGCAGACTGACCACACTACATGTCTAACGCACAGAGTTGCTAGATTTCGGAAACTCTTTGTCGCGAGATCACGTTGAAAAGTCGCCCAGAAGTCGCGAGAAAAGCAGATAAATGAAGATATTTAGCAAATTTTGCAATCCACATTAAAAACTATTTTATTGGCTTCGATAAACGCGTCGAGACGTTTGATAAAACCCACGAACTAAAACTATATGACAGACGGCCTAGTTCTTACCGTGGACTGCACTCAAGTCCTTGTCGTGGACTAGTCCGTAGGCCTATACAGAGGCGGATACAGAATTTTTCGATACATAAAGATTTGTTGTAATTATAATCAAAGATATTATAGTCTACGACTATAGTTGTAGACTATAAGGTCTTTGTTATAATTATAATATATATATATATATATATTGAAATCCTAAAACACCTTTTATCAGTAGGCCTACTGAAATAATGGAGATATTTTGCTAAAATGGCATCATCAAAGGGTACCATTGCAACAAAAAGTGTCTATAATGGGTCACTGAAAAAGTACAGCTATTTTTGTTAAGATGACACCTTAAAATGCTCCCATTGAAATGTGGACATTCAAAAAGTTTCTAATGGGTCACCGAAAAAGTACAGCTATTTTGTTAAGACGACACCTTAAAATGCTGCCATTGCAATATGTGGACATTCAAAAAGTTTCTAATGGGGATCGATAGGGTAAATCCCCTTTCCCATACCCTCCCATCCCCTTCATGGGCGCTACGCGCATCACGAGCGTCCAAAGAACGCTCAATTGTCTCCCCCAGAAACCTCAATCCCTCCCACAGAGGAGGGGACTAGATTAAACACTGTTCCTAATTAATGTACCGGTACTCCGAGTCAGCCAACCATTGACGCTCATCCCATGACGATGACCTTGAATGTTATTCAGTCCACGACAGGAACCCAGCGCAGCGTGTCACGTAGGCCTATGCATAGGCCTAGGCGGCTAGGCCTATAATTTTATGTTGATATAATGCGAGAATTTTGGCAGATCAGCGACGACTCGGGCAGCGCAGTTGAGGACAGACTGAAGCTGGCGTATCCGGAACTTTGGGAGACCCGCAAAATTAAGGACAGCATTGCAAACATCCAGTCGGTTCAGCACAAATGAGTGGACATGCAAGATCTCGAGTGGCAGTGGCTTCGTGTGATAGATTAGGGACCTACGCCGGATGACTCTGATCTGGCGCAGTTGGTAGAAGCAAGACTTGCTGATGGAACCATTCGATTCGACATGGTGATCCATGCCCATGGACAGGTCTTCATTATGAAATAATATTGCTTATTCTGTGGTATTATATTCCATTTGATCAACCGCTGTTTGTATCTGATAGCGGTTTTTCTATAATTTTGTACAATTAAAACGAATAATAATAATTTTGTCTTTAATTGACGCGCGACTTTTGGCGACTTTTTGACGCGAACTCGCGACTAAGCAATTCCTAAATCTGGCAACGCTACCAGATCTGCTTGGCAGATTTCTTTTCCGAGAGAAGGGCTTCATCCGCGAAACGGTGCATACGAGATATTTGAAAAGCAAGATCTCGGCTGATATGAATGAATATTGTTGGTAGCTAGACATTTATAACAGACCAGAAATGTCGGAGAATTTGAAAAACGTCAACAGCGACGAGGATTTCAAAAAGCATTTGAAAGATGCTGGGAAGAGATTAATAGTTGTTGATTTTTGTGCGCTGTGGTAGGTAGACTGACTAAAATGTCTTATTAGCTTGTGATGATGATGATGATGATGACAATGAGATTATGATGATAATAATGATAATATTAATATCCTTTGTTGAACAAACCGGTTGACAGACCACAACCGGTTACAGTGTATAGTTATGCAATTGAAACAAGAACAAGAATTAAGCTGTTCTCAATTTCACAAACTGTTGAGGTCTGTTTTTTTCGCTTGATCTCGGCCGGGAGCGCCTCTGAGTAGGTACCTTGAAGGGGCGCTGATTAAATTACGACTGATTGAAGAACAGACGTTATATAAGAGTGCTAATTAGCCTGCAAAGCACGTCTATCCTACGAGGGCTTCGGGAATCGAACTCGAGTCCGCTGATCTCTATGCCAGTGCGCCATCGGGGCCCCCGTAATCGTAAATCCAAACTTCCGAAGTACCACTCAAAAGCCAAGCGAAGGGCACAAGCTTTTTCTTAATCACTGAGCTGGTATGAAAATTTCTCACAAATGTGAGGTGTATGGATTGGGCATGTGAATGGTGGTCATTTGAACGGGCGACACTTGACCGGCGACACTTTAACAGGCGATATTAGAACGTGCTGACAATAGAACAGGCAACACTTAACCGGAACGTTATATTACGGCCCGAACACTTCAATAAATTTGGTTTCAGTTTGTCAGAACTTTTTACTTTCAGTTCTGTTCAGGACTTTAAATTTAGTTTATGTTATATTACGGCCCGAACACTTCATAAGGTGTGGCGTTGTACACTATGCACATGTCAGATACTGGGGGGGGAGGGTTACGGATTCCTTTTCTCGCTGTACAGTGTACATATTAGTTAAAATCAGTCATCTGATTAATTCGCTTCCATGTGCACCTTCAGATTTGTGGTGTTTTTCTTGACAATAACTTGCTACAAAGCTTGTCAACATCATTCCTGCAAATTTATGCAAACTTTTTATTCAGAACCACATTGTAATAACTCTATACCTCACTTTCTTGCCACCAGAAACAACCGATCTCAATGGTTGACTGCATTTTTCAATAGAGCAGATTGACCGCTAAGGAGTAAGCTGATAGAAAGGAATAGACTGGATGTTTGCATGACCGATATCGCTTTCAGAGATGTGTATGCCATTCTGAAGTGCATCACCAGTCATTGCAGACATGTTCACTTCTCAGTTTGTGCACAACACAGAAAAAAAATTCAGTTTTTAGCTTTTAAATTTGGTTTAAGTTTGTCAGAACTTTTTACTTTCAGTTCTGTTCAGGACTTTAAATTTAGTTTATGTTTAATTAACCTAAATAACACTGTTCCCATGATGCAAAGAAGCATAGAGGTATTCTGTGAGGATCTGGACAAAAGCAATTGGTTGCAGCATAATTTGTTAACTATCTAGACTTTTGTATTACAGGTGTTGTCAATGTCAAACTATGGGACCTGTTTTTGATCGACTTGCACCACGCTTCCCACTGGCACTTTTCCTTAAAGGCAATGTGGATGAATGCACTGTAAGTTGCGCATTTCTATTTTATTTTGTATTTGTGTTGAAAAGTTCTGTCTGTCATTTATGGCATTTTAGCCTAATAATGTATTTCAAAGGTTTTTATGCAAATTGACATTAGTAGTAACTGATCTGGATTATAAGGTACGTAGTGAAAGTGAAGTTTTAATTGAAAAGCTATTAAATTTTCTTAAAAATTGCAGTTGGCATATCTGCATCAACTGCTTCAATTGCATAGGAAGGTAGGGAGTGTCTTTACTACTCTTTAGTATTGATTTTATGTTAGGTGCCACTTTTTGTTTAACCCTAGATTGTGCAACAAACAGTGCAACTGACTGTATGGTTTTGGAGTTTGCTTAATTAAGGGGCTGGGTTGTGTGCATGCTACTTGTGTGCATGCTACTTGGACCCACATTACTACATGAGGTTGGAAAAAGGCACATTGTAAAAACACCTTCAGCATAAGAAGTTATTGTAAGGGTTCATTGCATAATTACGTAATGCCGAAAATGACCATTTTCGACCCCCCATCTACCCTGTAACGCCTTGTAACGTTTCCCTTGACCCACCCACTCTCCCCAGTGTTACGTAATGATTGTTACGAAAACTCAGTTGAGATTTAGGTGTATTATTGGCTTATGTGCGCGCGTAATAATAATTCATATTTTCATACTGAATTTAATATAGACTAGTAGGCCTATGTGATTTAAGCTTTTAGGCTAATTTGACAGTATGCTGGGCCTACAATATACAGAATTTTTATTTATATAAATGATGGTCATGTTTGAAATGCATCAAGTGTAAAAGTTTGCACACGGGTAAATATATAGTTTCACAGACTAAATTGCTCATTAATAATTGACCAAAATTAAGATGAACTAATTATTTGCTTAGTCTGGGTACTTCGATAATTATTAATAGAAATAGGCCTATTGCTGAGTTCTGTTGAGCATAATAATAGCTGTATGAGATTCGTGTCCACTAAGTAAAATATGCTTCAAAGTAGTTCTTCAATGTCAGGAATCCAAAGGGAATTAGGCCTATACATGTGTTAATTGTTCCATTGACAAAACTATCACAGATCCAAACAATTTGAGCAGCAGTTTCCGGTTTGCACAACCGGTAGAATAGATAATGTTGATCTGGCATACATGTAACTGGTGTCTGCTGCCGTATCTTCTTCAGATATATAGACCTACTTCGGTTACGTTTTAAATCAATGTCACGAAGTGTAAGCTTCGATCGCGTCATGTCTGAAGGTAATATTCATTAATTTATTTTGAAGGCGTTGCATGACGTTCAGCCCCCCTCACCCACCTACCCACGTGACGTTTTGTAACGCTTTCAATGACCCCACCCACCCTCGAGTGTTACGTAATTATGCAATGACCCCTAATCTGTGTGATGCATAAATTTATGTTATGCATGTATGTTTTGTTATGCTGTGGAAAAGTTTCAAGAGTTCATAGTACCAAATTTGAGACAAGGGTCAAAAATCGAAATCACAATTTAAGAATTTAAACATTGACAAGAGAACTTATAGCTGAAAGGTTGAGCATATGCTATTTTTTCACATACCTCTCTAAGGGGCAGAGGGTGGTAGCGCATTGGATGGCACATAGTCTGAAAATTGTGGAAAAACAACTGGGGTTCGACTATGATCCACTTAGAATTGGGGTGTGAAAAGCAGACTTTACTATGGGGCTCTAAGAAAGACTGGGGAAGGGTGAAACCCGAACCCCCAGCAATTCTCGGCCTGATAACACGCTGGCATGGAGAGCAAGAGGTACCAAGATCAGACATGCTTTGTAGGCTGTTATTAGTGCCGTGTATTGCAGGCTGTGTGTTCTGTTAGTTGTTAAGTTTGGTGTTAATCAAAATTACTGCAAAATTTGTATATGTACAACACTGTGCGTTTGCAAGCGTTTCATTAAAGAAAAAATATTATAAGTTTTAATATTATCTTTTGCAGGATACAGCAATTGCTCTCGGCGTCAAATGCCTTCCAGCATTTTTGTTCTTTCGGGGCGACTGTCTCTTGGATGACTACCGGTATTCAGGCTGTGATGAGAGTCTTCTTGAAGACATGATCAAGAAATCATATGTCCAATTCAAAGAGGAGCTGTTTGAAATGGATGGTCACCAGGTAATTTTACCGATGATGATCAATGTGATGATTGTACTGTTAAATATTGTGGTGAGAGAAGTAATTAGGCAGAACAAAACTGATTTTAAAAAATCTGTTAGCTAGGGATATACTTTAAAAAAGGATGCAAATGTCTGAACTCATGGAGGTTATTCAGAATGTGTATGTATTCAAATTAAAATGAAATGGAATTGCAGAATTTAGCTGTGTTAGTTTGATCAGTGATTCTTTTTCTTACAGATGTGCTTGTCATCTTTTATTGATCTGTACAACTGTGACTGTCTGAATGAAAATCCGAAACATGGCCTAATTGACCTTATCACAGATACTGGTTATCTAGAATCATATTCCAATGAAAAGGTAAGAAACTGGATAATTCGTGGTTTTCAGAGCTTAAGAAGCTGCTCAATTGCTACATGCCGACATCAGGAGAATATGGGAATTTTTAGCACTTTGCTTTATTCTGTTTTAGCACTTTGAATAACTTGAATAATAAGATAGAATATAGGAAAATTAATATTGTTTAATACATTGAATACTACCGAATATGAACTGGTATATTTTTCTGACTTATTGCGCCGAGTATGATTTAACTCATGCTGTTCAACATGTAGCAAGCCGTGCGTAAGCTGACATATTAATACTGAGTCCATTGGTGTATTATGTCCACCTTGCTTTGCATCCCACCTTAAATAAAGTAGAGCATCTCAATGTTACAAGAAATAAATGTGACTATATAGGTATCTATTCTAGGACTAATGTACGCAAATTTTTGTATCAAATACTAGGGACCCAATATGGAAAAGCCTGCCTCCCTGTCTTAAGACAGACATGGCCTTTGCACGCTTAAGCGTCTGTTACATGCACGTGCATTAAGAATTTTTATATAAAACTAATTATTGTCGCTTGTTGTGGTCTTTCAACTGTTTTTCTTCTCTTCTTCTCTTCAGTTTTTCTGTTCCATTGTGTATCAAACTTCGTTCTCTTCTCATGCACCTTTAATAACACCCACCCATACTTAACTCTCCCATTTTCTCAACTCTGAAACTAAATCTGACAAAGGACACTTACACATCATCTTTGATATGAATAATCACTTACTTAGGGCCCCTACCTAGCGGGATCTTTCCTTCAGGGGGTTCCTATTGTTTCTCTATACTTCTAACTCTTGGCACTTCTTAGCACTCACTTTCTCTTACTATTAATCATTATGTACACTGCAAAATGTGTAATTGATGTTATTTTTTTTGAGGAGCAATAAAAACTTGAAACTTGAAACTATATAATATATAGCTTCAAGTTTTTATTGCTCCCCCAAAAAATAACATCAATTACACGTTTTGCAGTGTACATAATGACTAGGTTATTGAATAAATTTGAATAAATTTTGGACAACAAAATCGAATAATTTCACAATTTCAAACAAATAAACTAATAATTACAGTTTATTTCTTTTATTTTTAACTCTTCTTCGCGGACCGGCGATCATACCTCCGCGGACCAGTGCCGGTCCGTGGACCACCACTTTGGGAACCACTGGTGTAATCGACGGGTACCCATGGTAAAAAATTCATAATTTCGAGGGGCATTCTTATTTTCTAAACCTAAATATACCATTTTGTGCAGAAATGAATGCTGAATCCAATGGTGTATTACAAGTTATGATATCTCAAACCAAACCCAAAATCCAGGGGGGGTGGTAACCACCCTTTTGGTAGTCAGTGTTACAAAAAAAGCTTGGTAGCCTGAGGATTAAGGTAACAGTGCACACAACCTCAATGATGTTACCATCATCTAGAACAATAAATAAAGCATTAAGCAGAAAAGTCATGCACTATCTGGTCCATGTTTTTGTGATCCATGCATATTGCATCTAGCTTAAATATATCTTATTGTTGCAAAAATTTGTATACCTGGTAAATTTTTTACAGTTGATGATAACGGTTGCGTTTCGTGAAAGGGTTGACGTGCAATCACTGAAAATAAAAGCGCCATCTGGTAAGAACTTTAGAAAATGATTAGATTTGGAGAATCTTGATAGAGCTGCAAAGTTGCAACCTTAGCTTTTCAGGTATACTAAAACCAAAATGCGCCAGGAATTTGACATGTTTGACAGGCTGATTGCCAATAGGCACCAGTGCTTGAATTATAATTATTAGTTGGTGCTCTGCTCTTCGCTTTACGATAGAGTTTTGATGTTGCAGTTTATGGTATTACTCGCAGTCTTCATGCTTTACAAATGAAAATTGCCATTTGGGCTCATTGCATGATTACGTAACGCTCGAGGGTGGGTGGGTAATTTAAAACGTTACAAGACGGTGTGTGTGTGTGTGTGTGTGTGTGTGTGTGTGTGTGTGTGTGTGTGTGTGATGAGCTGAACGTTACATAACGCCTTTACCAAAAGTTAAGTTATAAATGAATTTAAAATTAACATCAAATGACACTTTAGTCCAAAAAAATAATGTTGTGTTTCCGGTAACTCGACCGACCCACTTTAATTGCGGTAACTCGGATAATTTTGTGAATAGTTTTTATTTGTATTGACATAAGAAGTGACATAGCCTTCTGTGTATGAGGTGTTGAGTAGGGTCTTATAATTGGTGTACGGACCATTGCTCATAGGCTTATTGCTCATAGGCTTATTGCTCATATGGCTTATTGCTCATAGGATCTATTGGTCATAGGTCTTTTTGCTCATATGGTTCATTGCGTTATGTAACGTTCAGCTCATCACACACACACACACACACAACGTCTTGTAGCGTTTTAAATTACCCACCCACCCTCGTGCGTTACGTAATCATGCAATGAGCCCAAATGGCTGATTGCTCATATGGCTTATTGCTCATCTATTGGTCATAGGCTTATTGCTCATATGCTGTCATAATTAGTCGAGTGAAGTTTTAGAAAAGAAAACACTGATTGAAATAGAAAGAAAAATTTACTAGGTCATGTAATTGCTCACATTTAAAGGAAACTGTTAAAGTAAAAGATTGATCGCTAATAACTATAGATGTAATTGTTCAAATATAAAGAGCGTTCAACTTTTTAACAACTACATTGTTCACTACTTCAGATGTCAAACATTTACTAGGTCATGTAATTGATCAAATGTAAAACCAGTTAAACTTTTTAACTACAAGAGTGTTCACTACTACAGATGTCCAATACAGGATTGTTTGATTGACAGTTAATGTCTTGTTTCTACCACCTATGGTGTTATGGACTTTATAATTGAGCAATGAACGGTTGGAACAAGTCAGTTCACGCCTTCATGTATATATATATATATATCTTCGCAAGTTTCGTCATTGACACATTTTTTGTATTAGTCTACCAACGCTAATTGTCCCTAATTGATAAGCACAAGCTAAGGCGTGAAGAAGGTCACCGATATAGCAAACGGTATATTTGTTTTAAACCTAGGCCGAAGTTCGTTTATTTTGGACATATAACCAATGAGCTATAGATGACCAATAGATTCTCTTGAGCAATAAGCCATATGAGCAATAAGCCTATGAGCAATCAGCCTATGAGCAATCAGCCTATGAGCAATGGTCCTAGAGCCTTATAATTATAGCACTCAAAAATAGAATTTTATTTTATTTGTACGTTAATAAATCGCATCAAACATTCTATTTTGATGCGAGTTATTAACGTCCAAATAAAATAATTTGTAATATAAAAGAATTAGGCTATTCTATCATGCCAAATTGTCAATTTTTTCATATATTTTCTATTAATTCACTGAGATGCTGCAGGACATTTTTGTAGACCAGGCGGGCCACTTTTGGCCCTCGGGCCACGGGTTGAGAAACGCTGGTCTACTGTCTTACCTCAGCGTGTACGTGCTACAAATATTCCGGTGTTTACCTAGATATACACACAATACACATATAATACTAGATGTGTTACCCGGCATTGCCCGGGAAATTTAGGGTTTTCAACACTACTCCTCTGGGGTACCCAGTGTTGACGCTAAATTTCGGGTTTCTCCACCCCTCCACCCCACCCTCGCTTCCCCAAAAAGCCAAACTTGACCCGGGTGTGTGTGCTGACTGTGGTCTAATACAATTATTGCGGGATATCTGTTCTGTTAGTATAATTAATATTGCTGTGATCTGCGTTCTTGTGCATAATTCCACACTGTAACCGGTTTCGGTTTGTCAACCGGATTGTTACGGAAATTATTATTGGGCGAGAATGACGTCATGCGCACTGTCGACTCTTTAGTAATGCGTCACGTGGCTGATTAAATCTGTCTTAAGACGCTGATAACTCGGGTTTTAAAGTGAATTAAGAGCTGAAAATAGTCACGTTGACCTTAAAGTTTGGGTAATAATCAATTGCAAATAATCTGTTAAACCAACGCTCTATCATTTCCAAGCCTTTTCTGGGACGAAGAGTCAAAATATAAAGGGAGAAACTTTCCGTCTTATAATGTAGATATACACACAATATGTGCAAGTCAGTGTCCCATCAAAAGCGCGCAGGACAAAAGCGCGCTGACAAAAGCGCGCTCGGGACAAATGCGCGCCGACATAAGCGCGCAGCGTGGACCAAACTTTCACTTCGCCTAACATAAATGAAAGCAATACCCACCACCTATTATACTTCTCACCTAGGGGAGAATGTCCAGGTTTGGGACAGGCCCTGCATTGGGACAGTGGCGGTACAGAAGTCGTCTCTATATATTATCGCGTGTAAAAATAGCCAGGGAACGTATTTTGATGTGGCAAATGATCATACGTCTTATCCTGCAATAAAGAAGACGTTTTACAGAGATATTGGAATTTTTAAATTTCGGGCTAAAAATAATTTGTTCACTCAGTCTCAACCACTGCATCAAATGTCTAGTGCTAATTTAGCTCAAACTATTAGTAAACTGTTTAGGACAGTTCATTGCAAAGCATATGGTGAAATTTGGGGATCATTCAATGAGTACATTTGTTATTATCTCAAAAGTAGTGCCCTGGTCATTGATGGCCTGCATTGGGACATGCGCACATGGCCTGCATTGGGACTATCCCAATGCATGAAATTCATCCTATAAACAAGTAAATTGCGAATTATAAAAAAGAGATGTTGATTAGAGTAGCCTATATTCGCAATTTATAATTCAAGAACTGTAACTTAATTTTGTCGACATTATATGCCCTATTTTTTCATCCGCAATTGACGTTTGGATTAGGCTCTTAGTAATATGATGTTTCAAGAACTTTTCCTTAAGTTTTGGAAATTAGACTTTAATATCGTTGTTTGCATATTTGCCAGACAATTATACCTGATTTTATTCGTCAGCTTTTCATTTCTTTGTCTGTGTATGTTAGTCTATATATTGTTGATTGCGCGCTTATGTCGGCGCGCTTTTGTCCTGCGCGCTTTTGACGGGGTACCGTGCAAGTCCCTTGCATTGATTCTACCGCAGTGCATGTGCCAGTGTGTTTGTATTTGGATATCTCAACTGGGCACGCATAATATGCCAATCTGCATAGATAATTATAGCATAATTATAGGGACCCTCACAGGTTAATAGAAAGATCTTGGCTGGGCAATTCCTCTACTTGGTCTTTAAAAGATAGGTAGCTATCTAGCGTAACACCCAGATCATGTACAGTCGAGGAAAATAAATAGTGAGGAAATAATTCAGAGAGGAGAATAGAATCAATATTCAAAATCTGTTGATGGGTGCCAAAATAAATGATCTGGGTTGTGGATGCATTAAAAAAGAGAGACGGTTTGATGATGTCTACATACCAGTTCAAATAGTGTTCAGTGGGAATCATTTTGTGTTTCTACAGGTTGTGGACCTAGAAAGGTCAAACTCTTCGCCAACCAGCCTATTTCTGACATTCAAGATGGTGAAGAAACGCAGTCAGACGAGACGTTAGAGTAAGTTGATATATGGAGTTTACCATATTGATGAATGATTTTGTATGACTTGCTTAATTTCTCATAATCCTATTTGTATAGTCTGTCAAACAATAGCACATTAAGAACTTTCACTTTGCTCCTCACTCCTCAGTCTCCACATGCACCATCTTGCTTGAGACTTACTATCGACTGTGTCAACTTCGCACAATTGCCCGTCCACTAAGCATAGTGCTGTCACCACCCTAGTCCATTCTTTCATTGCAGCCCACCTTGTAATTCTGTAATTCTCAATGTGATGTTTCCACATGATATTCGCACTGTATGACTCAAAGGTGGTAATGCAGCTCAGCTGATCTGTAGCTTCGTGTTTGAGACTGTCTCTTCCCCCATCTTCACTACCTTAGTTCATGCTTTTATATGTTCTCGAATTAACTATTGCAATTCTCTTCTCGTTGGTCTTCCTAAAGTTCGTCTTTCACCGATTCAGTCAGTTCTCAACTCAGCTGCTAGATTGATTGCCCGCCTTCCCAAGTACTCTCACATCTCTACCTTTATGTTTGATGAACTTCATTGGCTTCCTCTACGTGCTCGCACACAGTTCAAGATCCTCACTCTGATCCTAAAGTCTCAACGGGGTCTTGCCCCAAAATATCTGACTAATGCTTTACTTCGTCCTCACTCAGCTTCCTCCCATCGTCCACTTCGTTCATCCAACAGACTTGACCTATTGGTTCCTCGGTCTAGAACTGCTATGGCTCAGTCTCGATCTTTTGTCTCAATTGGTCCTTCTCTCTGGAATGCTCCTTCTCCTTCTGTTCGCTCTACACTTCTGTCTGTCAGTCTCTCCTCTGCTTTGTCTCTTCTCAAAACCTGCTTCTTCTCACGGGGCCTTGCACACTGGAAGCGCCTCTGAATGGTTCACCCTACTAGAGGCGCTTTATAGATGTTTAAATACAATACAGTATCTGTGCTCAAGGGAACTGGTGTGATGTATGACAGTTGTAGGCAAGCTTGGTGGAAGAACAATGCATCAGCTAGTGGGATTAAGATAATTTTAACCTCTGCCCTTAGTCCCATGACAAGCTTTCAACAAAGGAAGATTTTAACACTTTAGGGTGCTGTATCAGAATGCATACTTATGCATAGCTAATACACTGTCCCAAGAAAACTTGTCACCAGAACTTAAGCAAATGCAATTTAAGCTGACCTTGGAGATAAGTTATTGAACTAAGAATCCCCCATTGTACCTGGTTGTGTCTGTGTCAACCTGTTTTAAGAATTAATGTATATTGACTGACTGACTGATTTGAATGCTTTGACAATGAGCTGCACTGAATTTCCAGGATTTCACTTTATAGTAAACATTTGAAGTTAAAAGGTTGAAGACACGAGGTCTGATTGTGAACTGCAGAGCTCTTTTAAGCTGATCTGATGTGCATAATATCAGCACATATGGCCAGTTGCAACTTATGGTTGTGAAGGATGGACCAGCAAGAAATCTGATGAGATAAGGATAAATGGATATGAAATGAAAATATACTGAGGCAGATTTAAGAATTTTATGGATGGTGTAGAAAGCCAATGAGTGGGTACAGGAACAAATTGGCACAGAATTTTTCGCTTTTAAGCAACATTAAAACAAGGAAGATGAAATAATTTGGTCCCATTATGAGGAAAAGTGGAAACTGTGTGGAAAAAGAGATAACGCAGGGCACAACAGCTGGAGCAAATGGAAGACCACGAACAACCTGGATTGAAAACATTATGTCTTGGACATGCTTGACTATGATTGAACTACTGAGGACGACAGAGGCGAGATCCATTTGGTGACAGACGGTTCATGGTGCGACCAACCTTCAAATCGAAGACAGCTAAAGACAAGACATGATGTGCAATTTGTGCATAATGCCCAAACATATGAAATTATTGCATGAAATATTTAAATAGTTTCAGTATTTTCACATGTTACAAAGAGCCAAGAAACAGAAATACTGTACTTCTACTGAAGCAATATTTCATCTGTTTCCAGTGTTGTGGTTCTCTACAACTCTTATACCGGTGCATTCATAACAGTCCAGGATGTAAAGGACTAACTTGTCCCTAAACAGTTTGTACAAAACAATTCAGCATCTTTTTCAGTTCAGCCTGAGGATGTGAAATACAAACCGTTGTTAAATATACACTATACAGGGTGAAAAATGCAGTTTCACCAGTGCAGTAATCTGGCAAACACTGTCTTACTGATGGATGCAATTAATTGCCTTGAATTCATTCAGTTTAAAATTATCTCATACAGTGACATACAGTGTGTGCTGTGCAATGCGTGCATGCCTTGTTAAACATTTACCTCATGTACCTTTTACAAGATTAGTGAATAAGACAGTTTCACGTCTTTTAAGGAAGAAATACTTTTACAAGAGAAAATGCAACCTAAAGCCCAATCTAAAAATATATTTGACTCTAGAAGAGTTAAGAGAATCATGTAGCATTAAACTGCATTAACTTTGGACTGGACTGGGCTTTAATTTTGTACTAAACAATGCTTTTCATTTTTTATCTAAGATATTTTGCACTGTGAAATGTCCTGATATTTTAAAATTTGTAATATTGATTTTACTCTGTGCAGATTGATAGCTAGAGACTTGGACGGCCAGACATTGCTTCAACTGTCGAGCCCAAGGTTCAAATCTGTCACAAAGCTTGTTGTAAGCAATTTAATTTCTTATTCATCTTAAGTCATGAGCCAATTTTAATTTACAGCTGCAGCGCTTGAAAGGAAATTTGCGTTCCAACTGCATTAAAATGGTGTCCTGCATTCACCAGTTGCATTGTCTTGAAGTCTACTTCAGTTGTTTTCAACCTGAGTTCCTGTGGAACGCAATGGTTCTGTGGGCATGCCAGGAGGCTCCACCATAGTTTGATATAAAATTTAGGCAGCTCCAGCTGAATTCACAAACGGATTAGCAATAAGCAGAATCCTTCATAGTATGCCTTGCTTGACCCGATCCTATGCTAAATAATTAGCATTATTATACGGGAATGAATTGCCATTGCACTAATCGACTTGATCTCCCTGGATTCTGATCTAGCACCAGAATGGAACATAGTAGTCGGGCTGTTGAGGACTTGGTTTGATATATCATTAGTGAATAAGTTGGTCTCCTGGCATGCTAGTACTTTTGTGTGATGCTGAGAAGTTTTGAAGATTAACAGCATAGTTGTTTAAAACGGTTTTTTCGTTTTTTATTTTTAAAATGTCACTTTTTTCTTTTTTGTGTTGTTTTATTCCGTATTTTCTTTTTTATGTAGCTATTTATTTATTTACTGTCTGTTTTTGTTTTTCTGAATTTTATTTTTGTCTGATATTCCTTGCGTTTTCACTGTACTCTCAAGAATTCAGCTTACTAATGTCATTATTTAAATATTTAGCATCATCATTTGAGAAATACATGAATTTATAAGAGTTATTTTGATATAAACTTCTTAGTAGAAAAAGTAAAATCCATCCAGTTTCATGTGGAATACAGGGAGGCACAGTTCATCTCATTTTCAATAGCCTTGAGCCAGCAATGGACGAATCCCAAGGTCCTGGATACAAGGCCGGTGTATTGCAGGGCTTGCTGTTTAGTTCCCAGCTTACGCCAACCAGTACCAAATTATACTGAGTGGTGACAGAAGCATGTGTGCGTAAACAACTTGCCCAAGGTTGTTCCCTGGAGTCGAACTCGCAACTGCCCGCTCCGTGAGCAAGCGCGTTACCGATAGGCCACCGAGTTGCATAAACATCTTAGGCCTATGTAAATGGCAATTTTAAGTACAATATATACTATATAGGTGCTAATTAGTACACATCTTTAGTCTTTGGCCTATGTCTTATTAGATTTTAATTGCGTTATGTTGCTCGGCATGAATTTATGCAGACTTATGTTTACAATTTAAATTTTAAAAGATTTCAATACCTTTAATTTTTCTCTAGTTTTTATTAAAACAAAGTTACAAGAAAGAATGAACTGTTGCAGATTAATGTCACTTATAATTAATTTTGGCCTACTAATAAAGTTGTGTTATTTGCAATTAGGATAAAATTGCAAAAACAAGGTTTTTAAGTTTAGAATGCATTTTAAGATGTAACAGAGTTAAATTATTTTCCCTCGACTTTTTGGTAATTTTTTTATTTAGAATAAAACGACGTTATTTACCTTTTAAAATTCCATTTCCATCATTGTTTACTTCTATGATTTAATATTTGATTAACAGTTACATACATATATGACCTTTTGAATGAATCTATTCATGATTTAGAAATGACGTACATCAACGAGAATCAATTTTCAAATTATGTCTGTTGATAAAGTACCAGCTAAAATTTTCTTATCTGGGTCACTTCACTCTGAAAGAGAAGAACAAGTCTTAAGTCACAACTGATGGAACACTCAAATTGTAGCACACGCCACTGGTGGACCTGGATTCAGTTTGGGTATTGGTCTTGAAGGTTGCTCAGAAAGATTTGAAAATGTTTTTGACAAAAATGGTTCTGTCTTGTTTAAATAATTTTGTAGGTATTACAATTATTATTTTCCATTTTTACATATAACCCTGTGTTTGGTATACATAATTATGAAATCTTTCTCTGGACAATGCCAAACTCTGCCACTGGTTGCACTCTACCAGTGCCAGTCTCAAGTCTGGATAATGGGGGAGGGTGACACTAATCATCTTGTCATGACACAGTGTCGTTAAACAGCAAAGAGCCTGGACAGTGCCATCATGTCATGCTTAAATTTAAGGCTTTTGGCTAGGATAAAACTCTTGAAAGCAGGGAAATTAAATTTTCATTCTATTTTATATGTTTTACTTATATTTTTGTTTATTATTTTCAATTTCAACCACTTTAAGAAGCTATAATTTGCTATATTGATATTTTAATCTGTGCAATGCTACATTTTTGCAAACGATGTCTTTAAGAACTGAATGTCAAAAATTTCTTTTTTTGAAATAGCAGAATTTTTATTCATCACTTATTAACAATTTAACAGCTTATCTAAAATGAAGATTATATCAAAACTATCCCAAGAAAATTTTAATCGCTTTTCTGAGGTTGTGGGTATTGGTACATTCTCATACTCTGCCAAGTTTCATTAAATCCTTTGCACCAAGCAAGTCCATGAACTTTTAATGTGCTTATCTCGAATTGATAATTTCCAAAGATTGGATGCATGATTCAATCACTCATAACTTTACAAAAAAAGTAAAAAGTAAGTAAAAAGTAACAAATTTATTTTGTTGTCATTTGATAGCAAAAATATGGTTTTTAAGAATCTATAATTCTATATGATACTAATAGAATTTATGTGATAATTATATGATACTCATATTATAAACTTTTTGCATATTGATCATTTTGATTCCTTAGGTCACATAATATTATAATGTACTGTGAACCTTTAAACATGTTCGAAGCCCACAACAGCCACATCAAGGAGACCAGCTTATTTGTCGGTGTTATTTTAAATCGAGGCTGCTCTGTTTGTTTTGATGCCAGGTCAAAATCCAGGGGTTCAAACTGAGGCAAATGTAAGGTAATATAATGTACCATGGTGGTTAGGACCCCTCTATAGCATGTCTTCAGGGCCTTTCAGAGTTGCTGACCCAACGATGAGCAGTAAACATTGCAGAAACATCAGATGCATTTCACAAGAGCTTTTGCCATCAAGTTCAGAGAATGTTATATTACAGTTGCTGGATTGGCGATATGGATCGGTCTTCTTTTCTTTGCCCAGGTTGCTTTGTTACAATGGTATATAAATTGTCTATCATTATTGAAAATCATGTGTTTAAGCAGATTCTGCAAAATGGTACATACAAGAATAAAAGAAATTGTTGTAATAATTTAAAATACCTAAAATATATGCCACATTAAACCATTTTGTAAGTGTGTATGTGTGCTCTGTTACTTGATCAAGTGCCTTATTTTCCTAATGCTGTGTTAGCATTCTTTAAGCTATGGCCACCTAAAAGAGCAAGTTTAGATAAAGCTTCACAAAAATTACATCCTTAAGTTGTCATCTTGTCTGCACGTCTAATAACTTTGCATAAGAAACTTGACTTCCAAAGTGACACTTAATGAAAATACCATGCCTTATTATGCTTATTTGATGTTTAAAAATCAGTTTATATTAATAATAATGATAATAAGACGATTTATATAGCGCCGTAGCTCAGCCGAGGCCGAAGGAAAGGGCGCTGTACATGAGTTCAAAAGTTACTGTCAATTATACGATTGTTTAAATAGGTGTATCTTGAGTCTAGATTTAAATCCCTCCAGAGATGTTGCATTCTTCACATAGTCGGGAGGAGTGTTCAATGTGGTGGGTCCTGACACAGAGAAAAAGCTTTTGCCAAACCTCGTGGAAGACCGTGGGACTTGTGGCAGGCTCCTCGATGTAGATCTTAGCCTATTGTCTGCAATTGGAATAAAACTTAAGTTACTGTAAGATTACAGTTAGATTTTATTGTGTTTTGTTAAATGACTAAAGTTCTATCTTTCTCTATCTCTGTAACCTTACGACTTTAGATTGTTTGAATGATGTTTGTATTTCTTTACTGCGACTTTGAATGTCATCCTAGACTCGACTTTAAACCACTGTCCTCGTAAAAAATTCAAGATTGAGCTTTCTTTTCAGGTATGCATCACTAGCAATCAGGATGCTTCAAGCAGGACGATACTAGACAAACTGCAGTTCTTTGGTGGTCTATCATGTGAAGACATTGTAAGAAATTTGTTTTTTAAGTTTCTATTTTATTTGTATTGCATGACAAAGTTAATGATATGTGACCGAACACGGCAAAGCAGGCTTTTGTCGCAAATAAACTTTTTTATTCTCTCCCAAGATTCTCCTCTGTGAGACCTTTCAAATGACGTGTTATTTATTTATGATGTTCCTAACTGCAGTTGTGCGCTTTTAAAGTTTAGCAGTGACAGAAAGAACATATGGAGAAAACGCGTTCATAAGCCGTCACATGATGCGCTTGACAACGTGAAGGCTGTTTTATGGTTTTTAATTATTAATCCGTTCTGTCATGTCATGTCATTGCGCCGACGTCGCTTCGCGACGGTTGTCTGCATGATCGGACCAATGTACTCCAGCAAGATCTGTCCTTTACTGTCCTCAATAGCGCCGCTCCCGATAGACCGGTCCACAACGTGATGTTATCGAGCCAGCATATTCTAGGTCTACCGCGGCTACGAACACCCTCCACCAGCCCCATCATGACACTATTTTCAATATTGTCCGGCTGTCGCAGGATGTGGCCAAAGTATCGTAATTTCCGGGTTTTGACATGGCCTAACAACTCGCATTTTGTTCCTGCTAATTTGTAAACTCGTTCATTAGTCAACATTTCTGTCCATGAAATACGTAGTAATTTCCTAATGCATTTGTTTTCCAAAGCCTGTATAATTCTTTCCTCCTTCTTTAGAGTCCAAGTCTCACAGCCGTATGTATGTATGTATATGAACATTTATATAGCGCCTTACAATAACCTCACGAAGGTATGTTGCTACTGGCCACACTAATGCCCTCATCAGCCGTATTTTTGTCTTGGAGCTGATTGCCTTATTCTTCCATACCTTTGTCAACTTAATCATGACTGATGTACCCATGGCTAACCTTGTTTTCACTTCTACATTACAGTCTGCATCTTTCGTTACTCTGCTTCCCAGATAGACAAAGGAGTCTACCTGCTCTAAACTACCACTGATCACTCTAATCTCCAATTCTGTGTCCGTATTTGTCATGACCTTCGTCTTTGCGGCATTAATCTTCATGCTATACTCGTTTGCAGACCTCTCAACCAATTCTTGTAGCTCCTCTGGTGATGTAGTCAGTAATACAATGTCATCTGCGTATCTTAGGTTGTTAATGATTTTACCCCCGATTCTGAATCCACTGTTGAATCCCTGCAAGGCTTTCCTCATTACTTGTTCTGCTAGAATGTTAAAAAGACATGGTGAAAGGGTACACCTTTGTCGCACTCCTTTCTTAGCTCTGAACCATGCTGACGTAAGTCCATCTGTCCTAATATTTGCGCGTTGTTTTTTGTAAAGTTTCTGCAGCAGCTGAACTATTTGAGGCGCGAAACCCATTTCTAACCTAGTCAGCCAGAGTTTGTCGTGTTGTATCATGTCGAACGCTTTTGTGAAGTCAATGAAGCAGAAATATAGTGGTTGGTTCCTTTCCCTTGCTTTTTCCAGGATTATTCGGAGGTTTGCGATTTGGTCACGTGTTCCTCTTCTAGGTCTGAAGCCAGCTTGTTCCTGGGCGATCTCGCTTTCAAGTTTGGATTGTATCCGTTCTAGTATCACTCGTAATAGGATCTTGCGATAGTACGGTAGTTTCCGCAATAAAGCGGGTCACCTTTCTTGAAAAGTGGGATGAAAGTTGACTGTGTCCACTCATCTGGCCACTTTCCGCTCCTCCACACCTCCGTGCATATGTCATGTAGTTTGGTCAGCGTCATTTCCCCGCCGTACTTAAGCATTTCAGCGGCTATTGCATATGGGCCTGGTGCCTTTCTCGTAGCTGATTTTAACAAAGCTCGCCTGATTTCTTCCTTCAAAGGTGGTGGTTCCCTTTCCTGAACATCTATATCTGTAAGATCATTCACATCGTCATACAACTCCTCGCAGTATTCTTGCCATCTTCCATTCACCTTCTTCGGATCCACAATTTTTGTCCCTGCGATGTCCTTTATGGCTGTGGTGCGCGAAGTGAATAATTTGGTGAGTCTCTCTATGGTCTGGAAGATGGATCTGCTGTTGCCTCTTTTTGCGTTTTCCTCCAACTCACTGCATAACGTTTCTAGCTCTGTTTGTTTGTCCCTACGCAGCATCCTTTGCACCTCATTTCGTAATTTTTTGTACTCGTCTGGAGACTTTGCTTTTGCTTCACGCTTCTTTTTTATGACTTCAAAGGTGTCGTCTGCGTTCCAGTTTTTGTGTATGATCTTGTCTTTTTGCAATGTCACACTAGCAGCACCTAGTGTGATGTCTTTCAGTTGTTGCCATAGTTCGTCAGGTGTGCGTGGTTCGGTGACTCTTTCCAACTCTTCGAATCTATTGGTCACTTCAAGTTGGTACTGCCGTCTGATCTCTTGGTTACCAAGTTTTTCAATATCAATCAGAACCGTTTCTTTTTAAGCCTTAGCTGTAGTGTCAACACCACGAGATTGTGGTCAGAGTCACAGTCCGCGCCCAAACAATCCGTTCTAGGTTAATTTATTTTCTGCAAATCCCGAAGAGTGTTTCATTATGTAGAGCAGACCTTGACCTTTCCAGGCATATGTAATATTGATGACTTTCCACAAGGCGACTCTAAACGCTACCCTGTGAAAAACTGTCAACATCACATTTATTTGTGCTATTCTTATACGCAATGCCCATTAAAACTCTCATTTTTGTGGTCAAATAATTATTTATATGGTTCTTCTTGGTACCTAAAATGTTTTTAAGATATTTTCAAGCTTGAATTTGATGAAAACTAAATTTGTGTATACATAAGAGTCAAAATGTGCAGTTTTTGGTTTGCTCGTAAATTAACGTTTCCGAAAAGCGCCTAGTTTTGGGATAGCTGGTCACATATATATTTATAACAATTTAATTAATGTTGCATTTCTTAAGTGAACTGTTGTTCAACTTTTTAGTATTAATTGTATAGTATAAAACTAGCATATTGCCAATATCTGAAGTTGTGGGGGAATAGGTTGGAGGACGGAGTATTGCGAAAAACTGAAAATTACCTTAGAGCAGGGGTGTCAAAGAGCTGGCCCGCGGGCCATTTCTGGCCCGACAATTTTTTTCTGGCCCGCAGAGCCTTCCCTAAAGATTACAAAATTAGAGGATAAAAGTTCAAATTTTTATATTTTACAGTCAGCGCCAAATACAGAGAGGTTTTTTCTTACTGACGTCACTTTTGCTCAGACGCACAGCTCTGTGTAGACTGTGTACCTATGGTTTTCGGTTGGTTGTCTCTCAAGGATTCTGTCTTAGAGGATAGGCAAGATTCTATATTAGACCTTGGAAGGCTTGGAGGATAGGTTACTTGTGAACATTTTGTGGTCATGATTTCGCTCTAAACGATAGATGGCACTCCACTTAAAATTCCGTTTCTATCGCTAAGAACCATGTTTTGAATCTCCAAAGGCATTTGTTTGTTTTGCAAACAATCATTCGTCAATCTGCTTTCATAGATGTAATTAATTGAATGCTTTTGTTCTGTAAACAAGATGTGAAATTTTCTGCAACTCCGATTATCGCCCGAAAGCTTGCACAAAGCGGTTAAAGAAGAAGAAACTAGTCCTATGTAGAGAAAGTCCTTGGTTGTCTGTTGACAAAATTGTGAAAGTTACGAAACTTATATAAGTCTTATAATATTTAAAATGTTGTCAAAATTTAATAAGAAGCGAAAAGTCGACATTGAATCAAGATCTTTTCGCGATATTTGGATCAGATCACTACCCAATTTTGCTCATTTGTTGGAAGATGTTCACACGTTAGCTACATCGGTAAGAGAGCTGGCGGCCGCGTGTCTGTGGAAGAGCGTGCGGGCTGCGGTTCGATTCCCGAAGGTGACTATTTCAGAGATTCAGAATCTCGGGCTAGCACAGTCCGTCCACAGGGACCTAAATGGCGTGGCGTCCATTCAAACGGGCGAGCGGTGAAGGATCTCACCCTATAAGGGTTGAGGCCATAAGACAGCCACTATATGAAAATCGGTTCTTTTTTTATCCGACCACCAAAATTTATAAATTCGATGAAAAATATTTTCTGACGAAATAGAAGTGGGATTTATCGCGTGAGGGTCGGTTAGGGTTAGTTTTAGGGTTAGTGCAGTCATTCTGCTGAAATTGAAGCTGGATTGATGAACAATAATTTTCAATGAAAAATTGATGAAAAATATTTGCTGATGAAATAGAAGCGGGATTTATCGAACAAATTCTTCCCTAAATAGAAGCTGGATCGATTAAAAGGATTCTCGGCAAACTAGAAGTTCGATTTATTAAAGATAACAACACTGCAACGTTAGTTCTTGGTGTCTTGGTGGTCGGATAAAAAACAAGTAACCTACCTAAAAATCCGATTACATTTACACTGGCCCGCCATTTGTTGGAAGATGTTCACACTGGCCCGCCACTAAAAAAGGTTTGACACCCCTGCCTTAGAGTGTGGAGCTAGGTGGGGTGGGGTGGGGTGGGTGGGGTGGTGTATGGATAGAGTTGGGTTTGGTGGGGTGGGGTGTGGTGTGGCTGGGCTGATGGAAATAGCTGTGAGAGTCAATAGGTGTGTTGTGTGCCAAAAAGAGTTAAAAACCTCTGATGTGATGCTTTGTTTGTTTAGTCATAACATAAGTTTTTGCCTAGAGCATGGGCTGCAAACCTTGAGGGTGTTATGCTGACACAGAAAATGGTCTGAATTATTGCAGTTTAAATATTGCATTTGTTTTTGCCTAAAAGGTTAATTTTTGCCTAAAATATTGTGTTTGTGCATGATTGGTTACTTACTCTAGCAGAATTAGTGAACTGTGGATATGTCAGCAATTTATCTTATCCATAGATATCATAGTTTGGGGCAGCTATGTTCAATTGTTCATTGAATACAGTGTATAGGACTTTTTAAATTTCTTTTTAAGGCTGAAGGGCAAATCGGTGAAGAGGAGAGTGAGTCGATTGGTATGGGTGATGATGCTGATTCAGCAAGGTAGAAAACTAGACTGTTGAATTTCATTTTATCGTGAACACTGAACATGTTTTGTCTATGGTATAAAACTTTCTCAATACAGTTGTAGTAGATTTTATTGATTACCATTGAACAAGATAAATTTCCATGCAGTCATATACAATGCAACATACAGCATAGCTACAACAAAGAGGGTAGTCAATCGAAACCCTTAACACGTTGACCGCCCAGGACGAGTTAGCTCGTCCTTCAGCCAGTCATTTAACATGGCGTGTAGGCGGTCAATGTGTTAAAGTACATACAGTTCCGCCATCTGGGTCACCTAAATTACTGCACCATAGTATTGACAGATGGATGTTTCTCTATTTCACTGATGGCTTGAGTCCTTTTCGAGCCATTATCAATTTATGACGTCACTTCTAAGGTAAAAAAAATTACATGTATCCGGTAATGCTCTTTGTACTCTCTTCTAGTCACTGCTTTCTTGTGCCCACCATGCTCTTTTGTGCTCACTGTGGTCTCTGCTGCTCACTGTGTTTCTTATACTCACTGCTCTTAGACACTCACTGTGCTCTCTTTGAAATTGAGCACCCTCTGTTCATATACATGCAACTGTCTGATAAATAATGGGGTTGTATGTATGTGCTCTTGTTATAGCGCCCCTTCCAGGTTGCTATTCTGAAGCGCTTCTGACTACAATGCAGACACTTTATTTGAGTTTCACGTCGAAGCGCTTGAGCAGGCGTGAGTGACGGACTTGCTCAAGGTCCCTACACGACGGCTTGAGGTGAATGATAAGCTAGATAAGCTGTGTCAGCTTCTTCCCTTTATTGAATGTTTGTTAAATTAGTATGACATGTATATATATATATCTATCTATCTATGTAATTTATATAGCGCCCCTTCAAGGAACCTACTCAGAGGCGCTCCTGACCCAAGCCCGGTCAAAAAGAAAAGTCTTGAGCAATCTATAGAAAGAGCCAGACATGTTCCGAGGGTGGGAACGCAGATTAGAGGGAAGGTCATTCCAAGCGGAAGGTCCAGTGACCGAAAATGCCCTGTTCTGCCTAGTGGCAGTGCGGGCATAAGGAACCATGAAGTCACCTCTAGAGGCCGAGCGCAGAGATCGGCGACCCACAGCAGTTGAGGTCAAGGTGAAGAACTCACAGAGATAGGGAGGTGCTGTGCCCAAGACGCAGCGCCAGGCAAAAGAAGCAACCCTGAAATGAATGCATGACTGAACCGGAAGCCAGTGTAAGACATCACGAATATAGTCAGAAATGTGGCCAAACTTAGGGACGCCACCCACCAAGCGTGCAGCCGCCCGCAGGACCCCCTCCAAACCACTTAAACGAACCTGAGGAAGGCCAAAGTAGAGAGAAGAACAGTAATCCAATCGATTAGCAATAAAGACATGGACCAAGGTGGAAGCGGAAGAGGAAGACATAGAGCGAGACACGACTCGCAGCTGATGCAAATGGTAGTAACAAGAGCGAGTCAAGGCCTTGAGATGATCAACAAAAGACAGCTCCGAGTCCAGGACGATACCCAGATTGCGCACAGATGTGGGAAAAGCAAAGGTGGGGAATTCAGAGGCTAGAGACCCCAGGTCAATCTTACCCAGCTGTTGACGAGTTCCAAGCCAGATATATTGGGTTTTAGAAGGGTTTAAGCGGAGTCTGTTGGATGACATCCAGGCAGTAAGACAATCAGTGGCATGTGACATAAGTCGGACGGCAGAGGCAGCTTGGGACGCTGAACAATGAGTGTAGGACTGAACGTCATCAGTGTAAGAGTGACTCTTAAGTGAACAAGAGGCAAGTAGGGCCTCTATGTCAGCCGTGAAGAGGAGGTAAAGAAGAGGCCCCAGGACGGAACCCTGGGGGAGGCCAAAAGGAGCAGGACACCAAGGAGACCAATTTGAGTGGAAAATAGTTGAGGTGGTGCGCTCCGATAGATAGGAAGTGATCCATTCAAGTGGCAAATCCCTAATCCCAAAAGATAATGAAATACGACTTAGGAGAAGATCATGATCCACAGAGTCAAAAGCGGCGCTAACATCATATAAGGCCAGCAGAGTGACTTGGGACCTATCAATGGCGCCATATACATCCGAGAGAAGGTGGGGAAGGAGGGACTCAGTAGAAACCCAGACTGGCGGGGAGGAAGTAAGTTATTGGAGTCCAGATAGTTTAGCAACTGACTGGCAACCAGTTTTTCAATAATTTTAGAAATAAAAGTAACGTTAGTATCGGCCTATAGCTAGACGGAACAGCCGGATCCAGTGTCGGCTGCTTAAGGGTAGGAGTGATGATTGAGTGCTTCTGGGAAGACGGCAGGACCCCTTCACGGAGCGAAGTGTTGCAGAGAAGAGTGAGGAACGGCAGAATGATGTCGATCGATTCCTGGATAAGGAACGGAGGAAGAGGATCGAGCTCCGAAGACTTAGGCGGCGAGGAGAGGATCAGACGGCGAAGATCAATGTCCGTAGTCTCGGAGAGAGCAGTGAAGCGGCAGTCCTTAGAGGTGCAGATAGGAGGAGAAGATTGAGCAGTATCGTGACGTATGGAGGAGATCTTTAACTCGTAGTAGTCAGCGAAGGCGACAGCTGTGAACGGAGCTTTCTGTAGGGTGGAGGCACGAGGTCGCCCAAGAAGGTCCTTGAAGGTGGCCCAGAACCGTCGAGAGTCTCCAGTACTGGAGGAGATTAAGTTCTCCCAGTATTCGCTCTCCTTCTCCCTGTAACGTCGGTGGTTGGAGCGAACGAAGAGTATCCAGGCGGACCTGTCCTCTGGCGAGCGCGTTCGTTGGAAAACACGCTCAAGTCGTCGGGCTTGACGGCGTAGAGAATGTCACTTTCCATCGAACCAGGGAGAGAGAGGATGCGATCGAGTCTTTGGTGGGCGAACCGGAAGTAAGCGATCAACGATGTCAATCATTGATCGGTTGTAGATTTCGAAGAGGTCAGCAGTAGATTGACCTTGTAGACTGTTCGGATCCGAGTAGGCAGAAACTGCTGTTAGCGACGCCACAAAGGCCTGCCTGTCCAGATGTTTCCAACCACGAATCTGCCTCAAGGCGTACGTTGGTGCCTTGTGTAGGAAAGGAAGACTTGCCACCACGAGGCCGTGATCGGAGATAACCGGAGGACAGACGGTTACGGTCGGGACGCAGTCATCACGAGTGATGACCAGGTCCAGCCAACCACCATATTGATGAGTAGAGGTTGACACATGTTGCGCCAGCCCAAACTGTTCGAGAGTCGTGCGGAAGGTGGTAGACGAGGAGGAGGAGGGGACCTCCAGATGCAAGTTGAGATCGCCGAGAACCATGATTTGCGTATTATAAAGAGCGAACTGTTCCAGGAAGGACGCAAATTCGTCGAAGAATAAGGATGGAGGAGGTGTAGAACCTGGACGGTAGACAGCGAGTACCGTGTAAGGACCATGAGCGCCTCAAATGTGGTAGGGGTGGAGGAGAGAGCGATCGTTTTTACTCGCAAGCTTGCCCGATGGTAGAGTATGATTCCGCCCCCGCGGTTTGGCACATTTGCAGCGTCAATCCGTGGGCGGTCAAGGATGGAGTAGTCCCGAGGGATGGAGCGTAGAACCGAGACGTCCGTAGCCGCCTGGTGCCACGATTCAGTTAGGACCAGAAGATCCAGTCCAAATGAGAGAATTGCATCCGCAACAGCGATGTATTTCTCTCGTATAGAACGCACATTCCAGGTGGCGAGGCGAAGGCCCTGGCGTGCTGATTCTGACGTCGGCTGAGAGGGAGGCTGAGGCACGTGCTCAGGAGAGGAATCCAGCGACGGCTGAGCGATAGGTTGAGGCGTAGGTTGAGGTGTATCGAGAGACGGTGACAAGGGCTGGAACGAACGGCAGCAGGCCCAGAATGAGCCAATTGACGGTCTCCAGAGACTATCAGCAAACAAGGCCTTATGTACAGGCCGTTGTATGCGGAATGTAGACTGGCCTAATTTCCAAAGTAGGTCACTTGAATAGGTAATGAGCGGCGTATCCTTCGCACCCAGTGACCCATGTCAAACCAAATGTAACTCGTCAAAAGCAAAAACGCAACGTTATGCATCGACGCTATGAAAACTTGAGAGAGAAAATCGTAACCAGTCATGCGGTAGAATTTGACGTAAAAAGAGCACCTTTGAACTAAAGTATCCGAGAAAATAGATAAACCGAGCCTAACCGGTGTTTTCACGCCGAAGCGCCACCTAGAGTATGTCAATATATATATATATATATGTATATATATCTATATATATATATTGACATATATATATGTATGGCTTTGCTTTAATCAAGTTGGGTTTTTTCATGCTATTTTGTTGTATTGCACTCTGCGTTATTGTAACTGTAAATTAACAATTGGTCATGCATTCCATTCAATAAACTCAGAAGAAAAAAAAATTAAGTTTATAGACACTAGACAGCCATTGCATTTGTTTTTACCTTGTTATTTAGTGAGGAAGAGGTTCTTAGTGCCGGAATGCTGAACCACGTCAGTCTGGAGACTGTATTGAGGACAGCTGGAATGGAACTGTTAGTGAAATTCTTCGACACAGTTGATAAATCATGGATCTCCCTGCGCTCCTTGACCATCAAGAACTTGCAGGACCTTGGGATAGACTCAGAATCAGCACGAATGCGCCTTGTAGGATTATTCGAAGCATTTTGGCATCAGTTGGGTTAGTACAATATATGAGTTGCATCTGACCATTGACATGTACTATATAGTTACTGGATAGCTCAGTGATTCCCAACCTGTGTGCCGCGGCACACTAGTGTGCCGCGAGAACTTTGCAGGTGTGCCACGGGAAAATTCTAATATGTTGTTAATTAATTATGATTCCAAACAAAACACCCGAAAACATCGATCATCACTACAACATCAAAACTTATATCAATTGGTCTTAATCTCTCACACTGCAGCAGGTTAAGAAATCTCCAAGGGAAATCTTGATTCTTTTCCCTTGGTCAATGAATCTCAGTTTTAAAACAAATGCACCTGAAATACTAGACAAATTGATAGGTCTACATTCTACAACCAGCAGTGCAACATTACTTCCCTTCGCTTGCAATCGACAATTTGGACTGGGTAATCGGCGAAAGAACAAATTATACAACTCACTGATTTATGAAATGACAAATTTTATCAGTCAAAATTTTCCGAAAAGAGTTTCAATGAGCTTTGGCTTTCCATTCAGAAATTATATATCCTTCGATCAGTACAAGAGCAGTGAAAATTCTTCTGCCATTTGCATCTTTGCGGTTTTGTGAATTTAGATTTTCAGCCTGAACTGAAATCTAGTGTAAAAAGATGGAGAAACTTCTTATAGAATCAATGATGAAATGCGAGTAGGCCTATGATTGTCGTCTCTGGAGCCTCGTTTCAGTTTGATCTGCTAACTGACTCACTAGAGTAGGCTATTATTAGACAATAAGAACCTTATAATAAGAATATTAATAAATAATAATTAATGACAAATAGATAAAAAAAGGTAATTATTATTTAGTGTGCCGCGAAAATGTTTATTCTGTCTTAGTGTGCCGTAAGCCAAAAAAGGTTGGGAATCACTGGGATAGCTAAAGCTTCGGCTATTAGTCCATGACCAATGGCGAATCACACGTGACTTCTTGTCAGGGATGCGAGCGCTTGTTTATATGTAAAACCATATTAAATTCGTCATCATCAGCACCCAATATTATGAGGAAGAACTGTTCTAAAGATTTGTTGTCCAATGAAATCAAATTATAGTACATTGCAAATGTATGCAATATATGAGCATTTCAATTAAAATTTTGCATGGCATGTTTCTCAAAAACCTTGTGTGATACAAAAATTCTAAGAACACCATCGTGTTCAGCGCATCAAATTCTATAGAAAACAGTCAAATTTGTTTCAGAAAAGAAAAAAGTTAAAATTTATTGTCCAGTGTAATCAACAGTAGGCAGACACATAGACAGAAACTTTACATAACCTGTATGGCATCTTAGCTCCAATTCGATTGCAGCACTCAACTCAATCGACCATTGGGTTTTATAAGTATGAGTAAATAAACAGCTCTTATTAATTATTATGTATAGTCATGTGACTTTGAATTGTCAACTTCATTATTGCAGTTGTGTGTGCAAATATTGTTCTTTCCACAATTTATTTAGATTCAGTATCATTTCTCCAGTGCGTAAAGAATAAGATTATTCAGAAGTTGATTTCTGTTTACTCATCGATGTGTTTTGAATTGTACAGCGTTCCAATTTAAACATGCCACCTTTGTGAAGATGCAGACAGCGACGTTCGAATACAAAAACATCGAGAAGCTCATGCAAAGTACTATCGTTCCGCACAGAGGAGTGAGGCGCTTCGACAGATATCTCATACTGATGGTTTGGCTTGTTTGATGAATCTAATTATAATCTAACAATTGTTGTGCAATGCAACTGTATTTGATATTGCCCTCTTTCCAGAGCTCAGAAGTCCACATACCAAGGCTGTAGCCGGGATTTGATTTGGGGGGGGTTAGCCTACTAACATTTTTCGGCCAAATTTTCTGGCGACCTTTTTTTTTTATTCCTCGAAATTTCTTATGACCTTTTTTTAGTCATCACTTGCTTTTCGTGGAATTTTTCGCCTGAAAGCCGTTCACCGCAGCGTAGAACAATCTAATTTCATGTTTTTTTCTTCTGAAATTGTGATATTTTGTGGGTTCTGGGCTGCCAGTACCTTGCACAGTGTAGTTCTTACATTATGCGCTAGTAAATGCATCATTATTTTTTACATTTTTCATTTCGGGAGTGTTCAAAACCCAAAACACCCCCTAGCTAGGGCCTTGCCACACACAGCGATATGGTGCTGGACAATTGTCAGCTAAAGGCTTGCTCAAGGTTCCTGCAAGTAATTGTCTTGGACAAGACTCGAACCCATACTATCCAATCCACATTGCAGACCAAGTGCTCTAACCAATCGGCCATCACATCCTACAGCACTTGTATAATGTCATGAAAAGAAATACAGAAGTGAAGGCAAGATGAAGCTAAGCTACTGTACCAAAAGTGACATATAGGAAATATTTTTAAATACATGCAGGCCTCCTACTTTGGTCTAGCTTTAGCTTATGCACAGCTTTGTCATCACATAGGCTAGGGGAGAGTGTTTGTTTTGATCTTGTAATAACCATAATTAATGCAATTATATGTGAGGTGCTCCATCAAAAGCAGGCTCATGTTGTCGATTTTCAAAAACCAGATTATTTCATTTTATTTTACAGCATGAAATTATGTTTCCGTCAACACAAAAATTATTCAGATATCTTCAGTAGAACCTGAGATAGGGTCATTTGAAGTATTAAATCATGAAAATACTTAAATCGAGAAAATCGCAATTAAAGTATACATAAGAAAGTCCTTGACAACGTATAGTAATAATAGAGCTATTGCTATGAAATTTGGCAGGCACAATCATAGGCGTACGGGACATTTCAGTAGTGGGGGGGGTCAAACAAAAAAATTTTGCCCGAAAAACCTGACCTTTTTTAGTCGTCCGCCCAAAATTCCTAGGATTTTCCCATCCGAAAAATCTGCCTACCTTTTTTTTAGTCATCCACCCAAAATTCTTAGGATTTTCACGTCCGAAAAATCTGCCAACTTTTTTAAACCCCTGCGCAAAAAAAAACCCCGTACCTATTTTTCCCGAAAAAAATTTATCAAATTTTTTGCCCGTCCGTGCCTCTTTTGCCCGAAAAACACATTTGCCCGAAATTTGAGGGGCATTTGCCCCCTCTGGACCCCCGCCTCATACGCCTATGGGCACAATGTCCATGTCAGGCTCACAGCAAATTTCATTGCATTCGCTTAAATATATCCGATGATATGACATTTTTAGTGAATTATTAAAAACCCGTAGAAATAATCAATCCGAAGAATGCAACTTTCAAACCACAAACTTTCATTCTGCAATGTTGTTTAAGTTTTACCATTCATTATTACATCTACATTCAGCAAATAAAAATCCATTGCATTTGCTTAAATACACCGTGGTTCAATAAAAAGTAAGCCAAATTGTTTTGCAAATATCTTTAATACCTGATGACATATCACGCTAAAATTTTACAGATATTTAGAGAATTGGACCAAGAATATGATTCCAAAATTTCATGAGATAAAGTTGAACGGATAAAAGGATATGAATCTTTCAACTTCATATGCCGAAATTTCAGTTTACAAGCATTTTTTTGTTAGATAAAATGTAAGCCAAACTGTTTTTCTTACATCTCTAATGTTTGATGATTAACCATATTAAAATTTTCCCAATATTTGGATAATTGAACCAAGAATAGGATTCCAAAATATCATTTCATAAATTTGAACGGATAGAAAGATATGTATATTTCAACTTCATCTCCCAAAATATCAGTTTTCAGCAAGTCTGTTATGGTATCCGTTTCGGTTTTGGTGCTTGGTCGTTCTCATTAATTTTAGTCTTCATTGATCCCGAAGTAAAAATTAATGGAACCTATTATCGCGACGTTCTGCTGTCACAGCAACTTCTACCTGTAATCAGAAATCCAGCCCCAGACTGCCCTAGCCCACAGAGTCAAGGAAGCCATCGAAATAAGATAAGATAAGATAAGAATATTCTTTAATATACCAATTGCTATCCGCATTTTGGTGTACATACAGAGTATAATAAACAAACGTACATAATTTCTATATCCAATCAATGTCAAAGTGTTTTAGAATAGCATAAAATCCTAAGTCCAAATCCAATATAAATTTTAAATTTAAAAAAGAAGTTCTTTTAATGACCAACAATTTATGCTGCACTTTGGTTTTTATGGTATTACATTTAAATATGATAAAGCAATAAATGCTGACAAGAGAGACGCCAGACGTCATTTATCGCACATAATGGGCTCCGAACAACCCAAATTTGAATCCTGTCGACTATAAACTGCGGAGCGTGATGCAAGACCGAGTCTACCAGACAACAATCCATGATATAAACGATCTGAAACAACGCTTGTTTGAAGTCTGGGATCGCCCGGACCAGAGGATAATCGACGATGCTGTTGCTCAATGGCGCCAGCGCCTCCAGGCTTGCGTGCAAGCATGCAGCAGGAGGAGGACATTTTGAGCATCTTATTTAATTCAATAATCAAACCATACTGTTGGAATAATATTGGTGGTTCATTTCTCTACATATCTGGAAAATCTTAGACTGATTAATCACCAGGCATTAGAGATATAAGAAAAACAGTTTGACTTACATTTCATTGAATCTAACAGAAAATTGCTTGTAAACTGATATTTCCGCATATGAAGTTGAAAGATACATATCTTTTTATTCGTTCAACTTTATCTCTTGAAATTTTGGAATCATATTCTTGGTCCAATTCTCTAAATATTTGGAAAATTTTAGCGTGATATGTCATCAGGTATTAGAGATATATGCAAAACAATTTGGCTTACTTTTTATTGAACCCCGGTGTATATCCCATGATATGACATTTTCAATGAATTATTAAAAACCCGTAGAAATAATAAATCCGAAGCATGCAAATTTCAAACCACAAACTTTCATTCTGCAATGTTGTTTAAGTTTTGCCATTCATTATTACATCTACATTCAGCAAATAAACTCATGTTTGCACTAAAGATTCAAAGCAAGACATAAATAAAAAATGCTTTGTATTTGCACCACATTGAATGTTGAGTTATGAAGGAAAAAATTTAATGTGCCTTTTATAGAACGAGGCGACATGTAGCCTAGCTAGTATAATTGACTTCAGCAAATTTGAAGAAAGGAGCAACACTTTCTATGACCTAGGCCTAACATAACACGACAATGGCTTCAAATGGTTTAGAAGACCAACAGTTCATGTTAGAACCACTTCTAATTCACCTGGAACGCTTAATAGCCCATTTCCATGACTTCCACATAAAAATCACGACACTGTTCATGCACTGAGACACTAGGCCTACTGTTATTCAAGCTATTCCATGAATCTGCAACTCTTGCACTGAAGACATTCTGCACTAATTTTTTTCTTAGGTAGCCTAATGTTTGTTTGTTTGTTTGTATGTGCACTTGTTATAGCGCCCCTTCAAGCTCTCTACTCAGAGGCGCTCCCGAATGCAGAGCGGACACTGCATCGGAGTTTCACGCCGAAGCGCTGAGCAATTGTGAGTGAAGGACTTGCCCAAGGTCCTTACGCGGCGAGGTGGATTCGAACCTCGAACCTTCCGGCTTCAAGGCAACGACGCCACCACTACACCACCGCGCCCCACAATATATAATGTGACATCATCAAACCATTCGGAACTGTAGAAAATAATACCATCGACTCACTTCTAATTCGTCCGCAAAACACGCCGATGATAATTTTGACTTCAATGCGTCGGGGATCCTATTTATTCTCTTCCGAAATTGAGATTATTTTACTTTTGAAAAGTAATTTTCTCGAAGAGAATTGTGAAAAGGAAATCAAAAACATCTATAGGCACCATATCGAGTGTGATTGGATAGTACTTGGGTCGGGCCAAGTCAGGCATGCGCAGTTCGTGCCTGACCTGGCCCGACCTAAGTACTGTCCAATCACACTATGGAATTTTGATCACGTAACCGTTACTAGGGAATGACGTCGAGACATTTAATTATGTTTATGCTAATCGGTCTATCGGGCCTCTTGGGAATTCTCCTGTCATTGCTTGGTGTTTGAAAAACAACGTCAGTACATTGATAAATCTAAAAATAGACATGCTAAGCTTTCCAGAGGTATACAACAAGTCGCACCTATTCCAGACATGGCCACATTAGAAGGCGATCTATTTGCATTAAAAATGGACGTTTTCGTTTATTTCATTTCGGTACCTTCTACAATAACGTGATTTACGCAGATTAAAACGCAAAATTTGGTCATCCAATTAGGTTTTTTTGATAAAGAAATGATTATATTACACGAATCTGATTCAAAGTCAAAACACACAGTTTTGACCCGGTCGGTCATTTTTGGCCGATATCTCGAAAACGTATCGTGCGACATGCGCCTGGTCTCCCGAATCATCACACATATATGCAAAAAATCTGCACGTTGATCATTTATTGTTCAAGGCATATGCACTGTCAAATTGAAAGATTATTGCACTGCAACGGCTAGCGCTTCAATTTATCTGAGGTCATGGAAGGTGCCTCTTTGCAACAGGTGATCTTAAAAATCACCATTTAGGTACGTTTCGGGAGCAATATATTTACATTGATGCCAAGGTATGATGGTATAACACCTTAGCATGCCAAGCACAATTTGAATCCCTCATTGTCCAGAAGCAATAACATTTAGAAAAGTGCAGAATTAAAACAATTGTCTTGTCATTGATACAATAAAGCAATAATTTTAAGGCTTCAACCTTCGACTAAACAAACTATGTAAGTAAAATGTCAAGCAGAGCTACAGTTTTGCAATGTCAATTTAATCTGGTCACAAAGAAATCAACAACAATTCTGGTCACAGATGAACTTTTCTTGAACAGCTTTCTATATTCCAGCCCTACTCACCATGGGAGGCCTCAGATATTTTTTAGGAGTGGCAAAATACAATGGACATGGTTAAGTTTTTAGCAAGAGCTTGAGAAATGGTTTTTTTCAGAGAGGTTTCTAAGTGTGAATTTCTCGGGTTTCACTTTGTGTATAATTGACACCACTAATGTTTCATTGGAAAGAAATTTTTTAAACCAAAAGGTAGTACGGTAGTTAAATATCCAGGGGAGGCAAGTGACCCTCCCTCTTTCCTCTTTGTGCAAGTAATTTCAAAGCACAGATCACAACGTCGGCACTGGAGCCAGTCATCTGGTGACTCAATTTATCTTTCTCCACATCCCTCACAACATTTCACAAGGGCATCAGCCGCATCATGTTCTGAGGCTTTCAGTTTGCACTTGTTCTTATCACATTTATCTGAATTTCAAAATATTTTCAACAAAGTGGTAAAACTGCACATCCTTGAGGGCCAATAATGCTTGCTTGGGCATTTTATCTTCATACATATTATAATATTTCCCATTATCTATCAACCAATTAACCAATCAAATAAAAGTCACCCTATATATTGATATTGGTAAATTACTCAGTTGATTCCTTCTTTTAATTCAGAATCCACTTTCGTCTTCGAACAAGTATGCCAATTAATAATAACATATATACACATGATCTGCTTATTATGTAAGTAGACTGCTGCATTCCTATTTCAACCAGTCTGTATATTATATGGTATTGTGTCTATTGCATAGGGTGCGTTTTCTGGAACTCTCTCCTACTATTTGTATTTGTATTCAGCTAAATAGTGTGGCCAATTATTCGTATTCTGCCGAATAGTAATAAATGCTGTTCGGTACAACTCTAAAATAAATATTTGTCTTTGAAGGCCAACTGGTCTCCATCTCGAATGCAAATTTCATCTTTGAATTGTTTCCTCATGTAAAAAAGAGCTTCTATAGTTCCACTTTGATAGGCACTAGGCAATCCTTTCACAGTTCTTGATTATTATATAGAGCTTTACAAAATGGTCTATGGGTTAGCCATAGGAAAATAGAACGCTTACTAGAACCCCTACGGGTGTAAAAATCAGGTCTGAACCACTTTTGCCTTGGTAATGTGTTATGCTGGTTAGAAACCTTTACGCCATACTCATCGATAATGTTAAACACTGTGCAGATACAAAGAATTGTGAATCCAAAGCTACAAAGGCGATACAACAATGTTAAGGACATAATAATGGAAGATCGTGGCATTGTAGCGGAGAGGAGCCTTTTCCACGGATCACTCTTCTGGAGAGATATAACTGAAAACGGATTCAACGTACAACTGTCGGATCCGAGTTCCATGTTTGGACCCGGTAAGCTGAAAAACACATCTGGACTTTCATAAAGCAAATTTTGGAAATCCCTTAACACACTGAGTGCCACGTACGTATATATACGTACTTCAGCCAGTCATTTAACATGGTGTGTAGGCAGTCAAATGTGTTAAAGCAGCGCTGTCCATCCTGCGGCCCGGGCATGAGGTTCTCGTAGTGATGTAG
Source organism: Lumbricus terrestris (assembly GCA_949752735.1). Lineage (NCBI taxonomy): Eukaryota > Metazoa > Annelida > Clitellata > Crassiclitellata > Lumbricidae > Lumbricus > Lumbricus terrestris. The sequence goes on along the minus strand of OX457038.1, from coordinate 26,776,184 downwards.
TCTTTGAGGAGACTGACCCAGGTGACTTTTCGTTTTTAATTTCTATTCCTGGACACGACTAACCTGACCTTGCATATCAACCCAAGAAGTTCACCTCTGGTCAGTTCATGAGACGTGTAATTTGCGAGCATCTGATATCAGCATTATAAGAGACGAAATATTAGAATAGATTTGGGATTATCATTGTGAATTCGAGACTGGGAATGCGGAAATGTAAGATCATGACTTGATGGATCACACACCATAAGTATTAGGATAGTCTGCTTACAACATGTGGTTTCAAAACTGTTCGGTCAACTTACTATCTAAATCTTTAGATGGTTTTATATGTTGATTACACAACTGCAAGGTTAACATTAAGGGTTATCTGATAATGGTGTTGGAACAGCATGTATGAATTCATAATGTGTATTTTATTTGCAGGTCATCAACATTTTACCTTTTGAATGTTATTTGCAGAGAGATTGCAGCTGTACATTTGAAATCAGTTAATCGTACAAATGTAATTTGATGTTGTTGGTGATTTAGGAATCTACTTCGCCGAGCACTCGTCAAAGAGTAACCAATACGTCTTTGGCGGAGCAGATTCCGGATGCCCCAAACATGGATCTCGGTCCTGCACAAACTGCCCAAGGTTAGTTCATAGGTTAGGTCTTATTTGGACAAGATGGTTCTTAGAACCTGAAAACATTTCATTTCATCTTATTTGGTAGCCACACTGAGGAAGAGTAAACAGATTGGACAATAGTTACTCAATTGATTAATGCACTCTGGCTACTCAAGGGTCTCAAAATTCGTTGTTAACCCAGCTATTAGGGCACTGCCTTGATTGTAATATGGTTTTATCTAAAGAAGAGCAGCCATGCTCGTGTAATCGTGTAAACAATTCAAAAGAATAAACTTATCTAAGGACTTGACATTGCTCTTGAAATAGAGGAAACTAGATATATGTATTCGTTTAATCAAAATCAGGTTGACAAGTTACAAAACGGTTACAAGATGAAGTGATATGTGGTCAAAAAAAGTACAGTGGATTACATTGTTCATTGCTCACAGGTTAATTTTTAAAATTTATTGGTAAGCTCTTGTAGAGTACCCTAGTGTGAAGTTCTTGTCATTATTTGTTTGGTAATAAAAAATTGTGCGTTCTTGGGCGAAGACCATAGGAACGTTTGATGACAGGCGGAAACAAACTCCACAGGACTAGTAATGCAAAGATCTTGAAAACGTGACTATTGAACTTTTTAGAGCACTCGAAGGAGCAATGGCTGGGTAGTTAATGAATGGATAGGGTATCTCATTCAATATATGGACCCCAGTAAGTCTGATAGTACTTAGCATATGTATATGCATTATGCTGATGATAAGAATTTGTATTTTATCTCTGCTGGGTCTGCAGAGCAATACAATTATTCAGCAAGTCGAAGAAATTAAATGCAAGGAAGATATTTGAAGTTCTAAAGGAATTTTGGCCGGTCATAAGGCAGGACAAGAGTAAAATAGGGAGGTAAAATGACCTGCTGCGATCTATTGTAGTGACATCATGGATAGTGTGGGAAAAGAAGTGTTTGTTTAATGGAGATTACAGGCAGCAATCATAGCAATGGGGGCATAACATCTGATAGGCCTAGCAGAGTGATGTGATTGTAGTTATACAAAATAATTAGGGTACTGGCAATCGTACATAAAGTGAAATGTGCATTGTTTTGTTGTTTAGGCAGTTGCTGCTTTGTGACGTGGTGCTTGGGAAAACTGCCAAACTGTCGGAAAGTGAAAAGTCCAGTCATGGCCCGGTTGGTTATGATTCTGTAACTGGTGTGGCAACTGGATTTCCGCTACAGTACCCTGAGTACGTGACGTACCAGAACTATCAGGTCGGTGTGATCAAAACAAAATTGTTTGATTCATTTAAGTATTTATATAGCTCCTCAGGGAAACTAGTCAGGGGCGCTCCCAACTCTAGCACAACCGAAAAGAACAGTTTTCGAGTGCTTATAGAATGTGTCAGAGAGTGATCTAGGGAACAGGTGCAGCTCAAGTGGGATGGCATTTCATACCACTGGGCCAACCACAGAAAAAGCACGATTTAGCATGATTGGATTGAGAGCACTGCCCTTCCCTCTGAGCATAGGGATAGACTAGTCCGAGTACCTGACACAGGTCGGTAATATGAAAAGCCATTGATAAATTGGAAGAGGTGAGGTTTTAGTTTAAAATGCAGCCTCAGCAGCATTATCACAAAACACGACTTGCGTACTTGTATTAAAAGTTTATGATGGCTTCAGTTCATAGTGAATTATGGGCCATTTAAGGTCACTGTAGGGTGTAGACACTATTGCATTCACAGACCCATCCAGTTTTAGGTAACAGCTGTATGCATAATTTACACATACACATTATTTATTGGCATCAGGTTTAATCATGTTTCACGAAAACTCCCAGCTTTGAATTTATTATATTCATTTGCGCTGCATATGTTGCGGCTATGCTGCTTGATGCATGGTGCATCTTAACTCAAACATTAATTTCTTCTACATGCTGAGTAACTCCCATGACCGCGAAGAGATCGGCTGAAATTGTATAGCTGGCGCCACCACTCAGTCAAATTTACTGATGATTTTCTCTGTTTTTTTTTCCAGGCGAATCCTACTCACCTGATTACGTACAAGATACAAAGGGATCGAACGAAGTAGTCACGAAGAAGCGCCTGAATAGGTGAATATTATTGAAGGAACTGAATAAGGAGTATGGCCCAGAGTAACTTTTTATGTTGGACTGTTGTGTAATGTGTCTACATTGAACATGCAAAGAACTCATTGTATTTTCTAAACAGAGGAATGGAATGTCTGTTGCAATTTTAAAAACTTTATTAGCATCACCCAAGGTCTTGGCTTCCATGCAGTACAGACAATCAGATAAACACTTACATTTATGATACGTTGTATATATATATATTACATACACAATTGTATTTTCAATTCATCCTTCTCCAATCTACCTCCTCCACCCCCTTTGCAAAGGCTATTTAACTGATATCATTTAGCATGTATTTTGCCATAGGCTGCTATTTATTTAGTTAAACATCATATTTGCTGGCTGAATTTTTTATAACTGTTATGGTTTGCTGTTAGATCCTAACAGAATATAGTTTTAATGAAGTCAAATGCTATCGGACAACTATAGGATAATACAGAGCTATAAATAGGTTAATGTCGATGTCATGATTAGACATTTATTTTATGTATGTACACTTTGCTGAGACCCCTCCCTCCGTACTTACCCATATGCAGTAAGCCTAAATCCTGTGGCACCTCCATGCATATGTAATTATATGGACTTAGGCAATAGGAATTATGTTTCTGTAGGTAATTTTCTTGTGATTTTGGATTGTAACATGTTTGCTAATTTTACTAAATTCAAGACCTGAGCGGTATTATAGTTGGAATACAGAAGTGATACTACACAAGGGTACTTGTACTGTACTAGTGTGGTGTTTATTTTCCTCCAAACTATGCAGTGCTTTTAAAAGGTGCCTCTCTAAGCGACTAGATTATAATCAACTGTGATGTTTTATTTTACAGTTGACCGAATACGAACCTGCTGGAAATGAAATGTCTGCAGAGAACTGATAAGACAACTGCCAAGAGCTGCCTTGTCTTGATGTGAAGACGGTCTTATCTATGTTTCATAGCTAATTTTTAGGGGTATTCTCTAGTGGAATAGAAACGAAGTCTGTGGATGGCAACCTAGAAATGTATCTGCTGGAAATTAAATGTCTGCAGAGAACTGATAAGACAACTGCCAAGAGCTGCCTTGTCTTGATGTGAAGACAGTCTTATCTAGGTTTCATAGCTAATTTTTAGGGGACTTCTCTAGTGGAATAGATACGAAGTCTGTGGATGGCAACCTAGAAATGTATCTGCTGGAAATTAAATGTCTGCAGAGAACTGATAAGACAACTGCCAAGAGCTGCCTTGTCTTGATGTGAAGACAGTCTTATCTAGGTTTCATAGCTAATTTTTAGGGGACTTCTCTAGTGGAATAGATACGAAGTCTGTGGATGGCAACCTAGAAATGTATCTGCTGGAAATTAAATGTCTGCAGAGAACTGATAAGACAACTGCCAAGAGCTGCCTTGTCTTGATGTGAAGACAGTCTTATCTAGGTTTCATAGCTAATTTTTAGGGGACTTCTCTAGTGGAATAGATACGAAGGCTGTGGATGGCAACCTAGAAATGTATCTGCTGGAAATTAAATGTCTGCAGAGAACTGATAAGACAACTGCCAAGAGCTGCCTTGTCTTGATGTGAAGACAGTCTTATCTAGGTTTCATAGCTAATTTTTAGGGGACTTCTCTAGTGGAATAGATACGAAGTCTGTGGATGGCAACCTAGAAATGTATCTGCTGGAAATTAAATGTCTGCAGAGAACTGATAAGACAACTGCCAAGAGCTGCCTTGTCTTGATGTGAAGACAGTCTTATCTAGGTTTCATAGCTAATTTTTAGGGGACTTCTCTAGTGGAATAGATACGAAGGCTGTGGATGGCAACCTAGAAATGTATCTGCTGGAAATTAAATGTCTGCAGAGAACTGATAAGACAACTGCCAAGAGCTGCCTTGTCTTGATGTGAAGACAGTCTTATCTAGGTTTCATAGCTAATTTTTAGGGGACTTCTCTAGTGGAATAGATACGAAGGCTGTGGATGGCAACCTAGAAATGTATCTGCTGGAAATTAAATGTCTGCAGAGAACTGATAAGACAACTGCCAAAAGCGTTGTCTTGATGTGAAGACAGTCTTATCTAGGTTTCATAGCTAATTTTTAGGGGACTTCTCTAGTGGAATAGATACGAAGGCTGTGGATGGCAACCTAGAAATGTATCTGCTGGAAATTAAATGTCTGCAGAGAACTGATAAGACAACTGCCAAGAGCTGCCTTGTCTTGATGTGAAGACAGTCTTATCTAGGTTTCATAGCTAATTTTTAGGGGACTTCTCTAGTGGAATAGATACGAAGGCTGTGGATGGCAACCTAGAAATGTATCTGCTGGAAATTAAATGTCTGCAGAGAACTGATAAGACAACTGCCAAAAGCGTTGTCTTGATGTGAAGACAGTCTTATCTAGGTTTCATAGCTAATTTTTAGGGGACTTCTCTAGTGGAATAGATACGAAGGCTGTGGATGGCAACCTATAAATTGACTTTGGTTCAAGCTGAGAGATTGTGGAGGGACAAATGAAGCTTTTACAAGCCAAAACTTGGCAGTTTTTTGTTACTTTCAAGTCGGATCAGTTAAGAGTTTTGTTAATTTTAATACCAGTCTGCAGAGTTGACAAATGGATTTTGTTAATTTGAAATTGGAGTGTTTCAGTTTTCTTTTAGTTAGCGATTGTCATGTTGAGTGTTTGATATATTACTTTTAAGTGCATTCATTTAAAAAACTTGCAAAATAAGCAACATGCACACAAGTGGATTGTTTGCAGAGTGCATTTGGACAATCTGCAAAGAAATATAAATTCGTGTGTGCATACTGTACTGTGCATGATTCTAAACTGATTCTAAATTGTGATGTGGAATCACCTATGTAGATTGTAGATCTTAAAAGTTCATTGGCATGGTAACTTAACGAAGATTCTTGTGAACATGATAACAATTTCTTGCCACATTTCAGAGAATTTCTTGTCAACAGTTAGGTTCATGTCATTTACTAGACAAGATGCTGCATTTGAAACAAGTCGTTTAGTGACATTTTTTCTATTATAAATGTGCATTGTGCCGTTGCAGAACAGCTTCATATGGTGCTATTTGACTTGTTTAGAGACTATTGCCTGTGAAATAAATTCATTGGGTGACATTTCTTATATTTTCAATTGACATGACATCTTTAATTTGATTTTTAGACTTATCCTGTTAATTGTGCACTTTTGAAATGTCAATGTGGATTTAACGCACCCTTTAAGTTGGCTGTAAATCTCAAAGTATCCATACCTTGGTGCTTTTGTGCTGGTGAGCAGAAGTCATTTAAGGTAAATTGCTTTCAAACTTGCTATCATTTGTTTCATAACTGTGTAAGTGACAGCAAATGTCAGCAATGAAAGGCAGAAAGAATGCTTTTAAATTATTTCTCACACTTCCAATTACCTGAGTTTTTTTCCAATGTCATTTTCTGTTACACGGCTTTCCACCTGTGTTTTGTTGCATAGTTCATGCGTAGGGGTTAGTTGTAGATGCTTGTTGAATGCAGGACATGCAATACTTTTCTGGTTATGAAAGACTATAGCCTAATGATGGTAAATTAGACATGTTTCATACTGAATTCAAACTAGATTTTGTTTCACTTGCTTAACAAACAGCTTTTCATTTAAAAGTTTTCGTCAGACTTAAGCCTTCTGCTGCCACCCTTATAATTCAATTCTAAGCTCGCTTGTTTGTCTCTACTTCATAATTAACATGACCATATTTAAATAATTGATAATAATTTTGAATGGGCCAATAAACTGATGAACTTTCTTGTAAATATTTATGCAGATTAATTGATCAAATGTAGAAGAAACTCCAGGGAACTCCCTAGAGGAATGTGCACGATTAACCCTCAGGCTACCAGATGTGCTTACCACCACCCATAGGTGGAGACTTGTGGTGCAGGAGGGTGCCCCAAGTTCTATAAAATTGTTGTACAGAGTTCTGTTTTTCGCAATAGGCCTACTTCTCTGATAGCTGTCACAAACAGTTGATAGCTGTCGCAAACAGTTGGTCTATTGTGCCACATCCCATTCTGTTGTTGTCTTCTCCTGGCGCCTTTCTCATTTTCAGACTTTTACCGCTGCCTCCACTTCTTGCCCCAAAAATTAAAGTAAAAAAGTAAGTATTTTCTTTGTTACTCCACTTGCAAACGCAAAATGAGACATAGAACATCATTATAATACATTGAAGTAATAACAGGTAATAAAACGTACAAATTAAAATCACAAGTTGAATATAATATAGTTAATAAACTTATCATCAAACAAGTTAACTATATAGCATTCTGGTGATAAATCACTTTCCAATCAATGAATCACATGTGGTATCTCTAGATTATTATTATATGTGTCCCATCTGACCAAAACCAGGCGTAAGTCGCAACACACGCTTCTGAGATAATGACCAAAATGTGAAAAAACCGAATTTTTCATTTTTTTGGGACAGAAAATGATAAATAAATATGTTTTATACACATTAACACCAAAACTTTGCCAAAATATTATTTTTAATTATTTTTTGATACATCTGCCTTAGAACATAGCATGTCAAAAGTAGGAGTGTTAGTTGGCAAAAAACCCTGTTTATAAACTTTATAATAATAGTGGACAGACGACCCTCATTTGCAAAACCCCAACATACTGGTGAAGAACAGGGCCTAAAGCATTTGTGCGACTGTGGTGGAACATATAACATCATCATGGAGTCGGATGCCTGTCACACCATGCGACACAAGGATACGAGATGCATAAAATGATTGCTTTGCTTTACAGACAATGTTATCAATGTGTGCAGAAAACCCCATCTATCTGACACCAAGTACCTTAACTACTTCAACTCGTTCAAACTCTATTATGGGGGAGGGCAGTCAGAAGTTTAGGAACGGGGATGCCTAAAGATGGCCTCACATAACTTCTTTTAATCCGGAATAATTGACGTCGTGCGCTTGTGGACCTATGTCTCTTACAAAAGCAAAGTTTCTGTTCTTGCGCCCACACCCGGGGAGAAGGGGCAGTGTGTCATTCTGGCCCGACTGCTTTAAGGGGCCCAGGCTGGGTAATTTTAGGCTCATATTATGCAAAGTTTATGATGTATCCCTTCAGTTTGAACTTCAAATGAGCAACTAAATTCATAATTGTATATGGTGTATCATATTTAATCATTTATGAAGCGTCTTTAGTAGTATTGACCATTTAGAGGCGCTTCCAGTACTCAAGGCCCCACAAGAAAGACAAGTTTTGAGAATCGTAATCGTGCGAAGAAGAGAGACTATCATGACAGAAGTGTAGAACGATCTGAGCGAAATGCAAGAAAAAGGCGCGTTCCAAAGAGAAGGACCAAGTGAGGCAAATGATCGAGACGTGGTCACGTGGGCCATAGCAGTTCTAGGACGATCGAGGAACCGTGCAGACACTGCAGAGTCAAGTCTGTTGGATGAACGAAGTGAACAGTTGGACGAAGTTGAGTGAGGCCGAGGTATAAAGTCGGCCAGATATTTGGGACAGACCAGCTGAGCCTTTGAGCCTTATATTATTTCAATTTGTTTATATTTTCCTCCTCATAGGCCTAACCTTTAGATAGTTTAGGTACCCGTGGAAGCCCTGCCTATCAGCGTATAAAGATCAGGGATTTCTCTCATCGACCCTGCTTGAGCCTGCAAAAAGCTTTAATAACGGACTAGTCTAATCTGCAGTTGCAGAACATTAGGTGGATAATTGCAAGATTATCGTGTCTATCTTGCATCATGGCCGGATATTAGAAATAATCATTCAAACCGTGGTCTGTGTCCAGTGGCGTAACAATAGGGTAGACTGGGTAGACAAAGTCTAGGGGCCCCCGAGTGTAGAGGCCCCAGAGGGGCCCCGAGTTCCTAGTTACGCCACTGTATATAGTGATAATACATTTCAATATTCGCATTTTGTCTAGGGGCCCCCGAGTTCCTATATATACGCCACTGTCTGTGTCTAGACCTGGGGGTGACTTTGGCCAGCCAATCTGACTGCACTTGACCATAAAGTGACTTGAGATCGACTTGAAGTCGACGACTTGGAGCTAAAACGACTTGACTCGACTTGGTAGAAAAACAACCGACTTCCAACTTGAAGTCGACTTCTGACATGGCAATAACCGTTAGTCTATGTATACGTAGGCCTACAGCTAATAATGCAAGAAGTCCAACCAAACATTGATTTCCTACTAAGATTAAATTTAAGTAGGCTATAGACCTCAGCGCCTGATGAGTAAAAAGTTTCAAAGCTTATCAAACCTAGCCTATATTATGCTGCTTGTGTTTGAGTTTGTACAGTTTTGTAGTGCCTGGGCTACCCATTGGCCTATTTTAATTTTTAATATAACTATAATATTAGGCCAGTGTGAGAATTGTGGAAAAATAACTGGGGGGGTTGGACCATTATCCACTTGGAATTGGGGTGTAAAAAACATACTTTAACATGGGGCTCTAAGAAAGACTGGGGGGTCGAAACCCCCCAAACCCCCCGGCAATTCTCACCCTGTATTAGGCCTATATATGCAGCCGACAATGTGACGGCATATTAGGCCTATTAGGAGGTTTTTAAAACTTGTCTATTGTCATTGATTATTCAGACTTCAGTCGATAAGACTCGATATCATTAATATTTAACACAGAATAGCAAATTGTATGAATAGATCGGTAGACGACAGTCGGCATGAAACAGAAAAAATATAATATAATAAATTTAGCTGCAAGTTTACCAATAATTCAAAGTCGGCTCCGATATTATACAAAATGATTTCGCAGCCTTCGTACGTGGTAGACCGTAAACGCATGGGCGGAGTTTATCAGGGCTGGAGCCCAGGGGCTAATCCCCCACCCCACCCCCCAATAAGACCCAGATTCACGAGCGTCCGCACTCCGCAGCATGTATACGAGGGGAGAGAGAAGGGAAGGGATGAGTAGTGAGCAGAGGAATATAGTCAATACCTCTATAGGCCTACCTGGGGAAAGTTAGGCCCTTGCTGACAGGTTGAGGTCCAAACACGAGGAACCAAAAGCTTGAACTGGGAGTCGTTCCCAATTCGTGTTGTATAATTTAACGTATTTCACCCACTTTCCCATAACGTGAGTTAGAGAAATACCATCTATAGTACTTTTTCCAAAATAGGCCAGGTGCCCGCGTACCTCGTGCATGAAAGATGAAATTTGCCGCCAATTGTTGGAGCTTAATCAGTGTTGCCACTGAGGTTTCTGAAATAAACCCAGATTTTCTTCAGAAAAACCCAGAAAAACCCAGACTATTCATATAAGCTATTTTAGACCCCCTTTGTTCAAATTAAGTTGGTTTTTCGCTCGTTTGTATGAGGGTTAACAAAATGCTTGTCAAAAGAGTCGAATAAAATGTAATTATTACAACTGTTAAAATATCAATTGTCAAAGTTGCCCAATTCGCGCTTTTCGCGACGACCTGTCAACCCATGTAGGTTATACATGTAGGCCTACATTGTACAATGTACATGTATATCGTATTTCGGAAACAATTTCAGACAGCAAAAGCGGATTCATGGAGCGATCAATCAGTTTGGAAAAGAACCCAGACGATTGCAATTGTTACTTCAAGATTAAGGTCAGATTTCAGTCACATAAAATTTGACTATCGTAACAGTTTAAATTGACAATGAATGACCATGATTTTTTCGCATGCTGGGCTCCGTGGCAAAGGATCGAGAGGGGGCCAGCGCAGAAGGAGCGACCGACGAAGGTGGAGTGATGCTATGATCGGTTCCTTTCGACAACCTAGTTTAGTCTCTGTGACAATTGTAAAAAAATTGTATTTTTGGGCGAGATTTCAGCCCGAGGACTAAAACAAAAAGCCCAAGTTCTTCCCAAGTTCTTTTTTAGCCCCTCCAAGAACGGAAACCAAACTCCGCCCATGCGTGGAAGTTAGAACTGGCAGACCTATATGGGCCTAGGGCCCTAGGCTATGCCTAATTATAATTTTTGAAAGCACCGGTAGTAGGCCTACAAAACCTTCTTGAACACTGTCGATCCTGTCCTCACGATCATGGGTTTAAAGCATGCATGGTGTTACACCATGGTTTAAAGCGAAAATTGTAGACCTGTCTGTGTCTGTCTCAAGTCGGTTTAAGTGGACTTGTCGAAAAAATCGTTTCTGCTTACCGCAGCTGACCTCTAGTCGAAGTTTGTAGAATGTAGATAGAAGTCACTATTGAAGTTGCTTTTCCGACAAGTCGACAAGATCTAAATTCTAGTCAACCCCGGAGTTTGGCCTATCCGTAGTAATGTCAAGAATAATTATGTGCACGTTTTTTAAACTGTAGGCCTACGCCGCTCGGTCGTCTGATCAGTGGCGGCGCTTGGGGGCTAAGCCCCTCCTTACAAGAGACTCAGCTTCCTAAAAAGGAGCATCCGATTTTTTACATTGAAATATCCACGAATTTCGGCCTGATGAAGTTGATTGGACCCGACGCCTGAAGTATACCCCCGCAGTCGATCGAGTCGTGGGCTACGATCGACTTGGCTCGCGCGACGATCGACTCGATCGACTTCGCTGACTCGCCGACCTCTCAACGACTCGATCGACTTGGCTCGGCCGACGATCGTCTTCGTCGACTTGGCATAGTTTAGTCTCTTGCTCACCATCTGCAGTTATATGATCTTAAAATGAAATTATACGATAGTAGATCTGTGCCATGTGACGTAACAATAAGCCTAATTTCGTATTCTCAGTGAATTTATAGATTTGCTATGTAATCGCAGTGACGTCACAATAGGCCTCGTTTTAGATTATGTAAATGAATCTCAATAATTATTACGGTAGATCTGTGTAATAATTATCTAAGTTAGTCACAATAGGCCTAGTTTATACTCTCAAAATGTACTTCTATAATAACAGATCATTATCATAATCGAATTTAGCCACAATAGGCCTATTTCATTCTCAAAATGAACTTTTTTAATAGTAGGTCTGTATCATGATCGAAGTGACGTCACAATGGGCCTAGTTTTATATTCTCAAACTGAACGTTTAATAATAGATTTGTATCATAATCAGAGCGATGTTGCGTTTAAACAGTCTCAGTTTTGTAGTAGGAAAACGAAATAAGGCCAATATGATAGCAGATCTGTATCATAATCGAAATGACGCCACAATAGACCTAATTTCGCTTTCTCAGTGAACTTATTTAATAATAGATTGTATTATAATAGAAGGTGACGTCGTAAAAGGACCCATTTTATATTTGCAAAATGAACATAATATACCGGTAGTCTCGCGGTAGATCTGTATAATAATCGAAGTGTCGTCACTATATAGATGGTTGTTTGTATTCTCAATATGCACTTCTATAATAGTACATTTGTATGTATGTATGTATGTGCACTTGTTATAGCGCCCCTTCAAGCTCGCTACTCAGAGGCGCTCCCGAATGCAGAGCGGACACTGCATCGGAGTTTCACGCCGAAGCGCTGAGCAATTGTGAGTGAAGAACTTGCCCAAGGTTCTTACGCGGCGAGGTGGATTCGAACCTCGAACCTTCCGGCTTCAAGGCAGCGACGCCACCACTACACCACCGCGCCCCACATTTGTCTCATAATCGAAGTGACGTCACAATAGACCTTGTTTATATTCTCAATATGCACTTCCATAATAGTACATTTGTCTCATAATCGAAGTGACGTCACAATAGGCACTGTTTTTAAATTCTCTATCATCATCATCATCATCATCATCATCATCATCATCATCATCATCATCATCATCATCATCATCATCATCATCCTTAGGCTCAGCGCCCGTAGGAGTCGGACGCCACTCTCTGTCTGAGTCTGTCTCGCGTCATATTGCCCAGCTTCAACCAGTCCGGTCAGCAGGTCTGCTCCATACCATTAACATCTTGGAGCAGCTATATATAGACCACCTTGCCTGAATGAAGAGAATATTGGGAGAGAGGCATGAAGGACAACCTGTGTCAATGCCCGTATGTGTCCCACGCTCTCTCCTCCGACTCTCTCCACCGGTCTGTCCTGACCGGCCTGTGCATGTCTGCCCCACATCATGACACCTTGAAGCATCTGGGTCGCTATGTCACGTTAAATTCTCTATGTGAACTTATAATATAATAGTAAAATTGTATCATAATATAATCAGAGTGACGTTACAACATAGTTCTGTATTTTCAAACATTAATAAAAATAATATGACAGCAGATCTGTGTCCTGATCGAAGTGACGTCACAAAAGACCTAATTTCGTTTTCTCAGTGAACTTATTTAATTGTAGAACTGTATCATAATCGAAGTGATGTCATTCACGTTCTATATTCTCAAAATTTACATCTAAATAACTTGCATACAGGTAGGCTACATGTATAATTGTATATAATAGTAGATCTGTATCATGCTCAATCAGGAGCGGATCCAAAGAAGGGGGCAAAATTTCTGTATCCGCCCCTGCATTCGTTCGACTCAAATCGAAAACGTATGTCTATAGTCAACTTTCACAGTTCCACTTACACGAAATCGCCAGCTGCCAAAAGGTTCGTTAGCTGAACTTGTGTACAAAAACTGAATTACGTCATTATATCATCTATACGTCACTTTGAGACTACAAGAAATAGTAGACCTAAGTAAAATATCTCTAAGTCGAGTCGAGTAGATGAAACAACGATCGACTCGACTTAGCAAGACTCACGATCGACTCGACTTGCAAGTCGACGATTTTTCGATCGACTCGACTTGGCAAGACTCACGATCGACTCGACTTGCAACTCGATCGAGTCGACGATTACTTGGCCGAGTTATGATCGACTCGATCGATCGACTGCGGGGTGCCGCCCTGAACTAATGCTTCCTGTTTAAACGTATAGCCTACGCCTGCTGTTTAGCGAATCTATCGTAGGCCTATAATAGGCCTAACTAAAATGATGGCGTTGCCCTGCTTTTTCTCTAAACTTGAGCTGGCACTGCCATAGATTACGCTCAGTGGCGGAGTACGTAAGCTGTTTGATGCTTCCTTAACTTTCTCTGATATACTGTTTGAGGGGTAATTAAATGCGATGCGAAGGAAGGAAATAGGCCTATAGGCTTAGTCTCGGAACACGCTTAGTGCCTATGCCGTGACATAGGCACTAAGGACTAATTACGCGGTCATATTTATTAAGTCACTAGATACAGCATACAACCAAGGCTTGGAAAGAGGCATAGGCCATAGGCCTAAGCGCATGGGCGCCGAATTAATTGACCCAAAGAGTGTGAGTGCCCAAACGAATGTGAAAAATATCCGAGCGTGAGTGCGGCCAAAAAATGTTGACCTTTTTTCCTAAAAGAGTTACTGAAATTATCTCTGTTCATATTATGCGGAGACTTGGTCCTGATTTTAGGGGACGAACTCGATCGTGGCCACAGGACGATCGCACAGCGCCGAGTAGGGAATGGGTTTGGTTAGGAAAACGGTTCTCAACCTGTGGGTCGCGAACCCCACGGGGTCGCCTGACGATTTGCCAGGAGTCGCCTGGACCCTTCAGAAATTTTTTAAAGATGTAGGCCCAATGTCACTTTCAACGTTAACCACTGCACCAAAAAACATAAAATAATATTATACTTTTGCTACGAGTTATATAATATATAATTATTATAGGTCTAGCAGCTAAATTAATTTTTGCCATTTTAGTTTTCAAATATAAATTCCCCTTTTACCATTATTCCAAAAATGAAGCATTACTCGATTTGCTCAAAGAATCTATGCTGTCAGCTAACTTACCATAGAGAGACCTATACGAGGGTGGAGACTTGGGATGACAGTCTGACAGAGGGAAGGTCCACTTGAAAATTGTGGCTGGAACCGAGCTGCTTGCAGGTCTTTCCCCCAACACTTCATAAATATTATTATAAATTTCTATAGAACACTAAAGAAGAAGAAAATTATCCGATGTTTATCCATAATGATAATATGTCAGCTTTGAACCAGCATTGCCGTGTGCAAAATTTAAAAAATGATATCTGAGATGATAATATATTAATATTACTGAAGTCTTAAACTATAGGCCTACGTCTCTGAGCAATGAAATCATGAATAAGTTTGTTAAGACGACCGCTTAAAGTGCCACCATTCATGCAATCATTCCGAGAATTTATTTAGCGCCTTGACATGGGGAGAAAGCATTTATTGAGGTCTTAGACCATGTCTTAAAAGAATTACAGCATTGAAATAATGAGAAATTTTCTTGAGATTACATCTTAAGATTTGACCATTGCAGCGTAGAAATAAAAAATTGAAGCAATGGAAGGGGACACTTTCGAAGTCTTAAATAGGCCACTGATATGATGAGCAAGTTTGTTAGAACGTCATCGTAATCGTAATCGTAATCTCCTAATTTCTAAAGCGCCACTGGAAAGACAAGCGCGGGGCACCGGCTTATTCACGAGCGCTGCGTTGAGTTAGAAGGGTTGTCCGTGAGAGTATAGTCCGTGGTGGTCCGGGTCGAGTTACCATAGGATCAGGTTCAAATGCGTTGAGTCAAAAGGGTTGTCCGTAAGAGTAGTCCATGGTGGTCCGGGTCGAGGTACCGTAGGATCAGAGGTGTGGAACAGCTACTAAGGTGGGTGTCGTCTGAGCCGGGAATTGGAGGGTGGGGGATCAGATGAAACAGGATAAGAGTTCTTGAAAAGGAGTGTCTTTAGTTTCGAGTGAAAGGCCCGAGGTGTGATGGATAGAGGAGCCTGAGGAAGGTGATGGTGTGTGATTGTTAATGATGGAGGACGGACTGAAAAGGATCGGAACTCAGCAGGCAGATCATTCCAAAGGCGTGGTGCTGAGTTGGATATGGCTCGGTTGGAGAACTTGAGATGACTTGTGACCGGCGGTCGAGAGAGTGTAAGGCAGGCGGACGATCGGCTAGAACGGGTAGGCTGGATGGTGAACAGTTCGCGAAGATATCTGGGCTGGGAGCATAGGCGCAACCACCCTATGGGACCCACGGGACGCGTCCCCCCAACTTTTGAGTGGTCCCATTGACTTTATCATTATGGTCCCCCCCAACTTTTAGGACGTGATTCATTTGGTCCCCCAACTTTTAGGACGTGATTGCGCCTATGGCTGGGAGCATTGTAAGGAGTTGTATGTTAAGGAGAGAACTTTGAAATGTCAGCCTGAATTGCTACAAATGTAGTGTGAAATGTTAAAAAAAATCGACAATGGGCGGGGCACTTACATTTCCTCCCAAACCTTTTCCCATGCTAATAGACTTGGAAACCCTATAGACTTCAAACTATAATATATAGGTAGCCATGGTAGCTCACTGAATCGTAAGAGCCAGGAAATCTCTCACATTTTATTGCCAAAAGCAGTTCTCGAATTATGCGGGTGAATATGCAAAACAATGGACAATGGTATAAAATGGTGAATGGGGGTTAAATCAGTCAATTTTTATGTTGGGGGTCGTCACAACTTCCGAAATGTTACCAAGGGGTCGCCGCACTAAAAAGGTTGAAAACCGCTAGATTAGGGGATGTGCTGCTTCACAGTTTCGAAATTTTTTATTGCCTCACTGCAGTGGTAGCATCTTGGGCTGTCATTTTAACGAAATTGCTCAACATAGTCATGGTGTAAGACTTGAAAAGCGTCCTTGCATTTGTTTTAAACCATCCACACAGAAATAGTAACATTTCAAGCTGTTATCTCATCAGGATTTGCTATTATTTCATTGTTTAAAGACATGATTTAAGACTTCGATAAATGTTTTCCCAAATGTTTAAGCAAATTTGGTCACTCTTTGGGCAACATGTAGGCCTAGTCTACTTCTCTTGAAATCAGCACAGAAGAAAAAGCACAATCTTCGTTAGCAGCCATATGGGCATCTTGGAGCACTCTCCCCTAATTTAGGCCAACAGACTCAAATTTTGCACAAGAAATCAAGCAATTCTGTCTACATTAGCCACTATTTAGCGAGTCCATATTTAAAAAAATAGTCTTTCAAATAGTTTTGACAGACAACTTAGTCAAGGCTGATTTGTTAACGCAGACAAAACAATATCCCGCTTTGTGATGCTGGGAGATGACTCTCGCGCAGTGAGGAATATTATTGAGTAGGCCCTATAATTATGTATGTTACAATAAAAAGAAATTATTATTTATAATTATGCTGGAGAAATACCACAATCTGCAAACTCGATCCTTTACCATTATGCATGTATGTATGTATGCGCACTTGTTATAGCGCCCCTTCAAGCTCTCTACTCAGAGGCGCTCCCGACTGCAGAGCGGACACACGTACTGCATCGGAGTTTCACGCCGAAGCGCTGAGCAATTGCGAGTGAAGGACTTGCCCAAGGTCCCTACGCGACGACGTGAGGTGGATTCGAACCTCGAACCTTAACCATTATATAATTATAATAACCATATCCCTCCATAATATGGAATACTCTTCCTCCACTCTGCGTGGGACTCTTCTTTCTGATCGCTATCTACATATCCGTCTCTGTCTGTCTGTCTGTCGCTCTCTCTTTCTCTGTCTCTCTTCTCTGTCTGTCTCTGTATGTCTCTCTATCTCCATCTGTCTGTCTGTCTCTCTTTCTGTCTCTGTCTGTCTGTCTCTTTCTGTTTCTCTCTGTCTCTGTCTATCTGCGTCTCTCTGTCCGTCCGTCTGTCTGTCTGTCCTTCCGTCTGTCTCTGTCTCTGTCTCTGTCTCTGTCTCTGTCTCGTCTCTCTCTCTCTCTCTCTCTCTCTCTCTCTCTCTCTCTCTCTCTCTCTCTCTCTCTCTCTCTCTCTCTCTCTCTCTCTCTCTCTCTCCAGACCTTTCCCCCAGGTTTTCGCTCTGTGAGGGCTAATGGCTGTAAGCGGTGCCATATAAATTTCTAATTACATTTTACATGTAGCCTACATTCAAGGAAAAAGGATTCCAGATTCCCATTTTAGTTGGTGCCATGGATAGAACGAGAGAGAGAGAGAGAGAGAGAGAGAGAGAGAGAGAGAGAGAGAGAGAGAGAGAGAGAGAGAGAGAGAGAGAGAGAGAGAGAGAGAGAGAGAGAGAGAGAGAGAGAGAGAGAGCGCGGAACGTTCAGCAAAAAAAGAACTGGCTCGATGACCCATCTATTTCTCATATAGGCCCCTGTATATTTTCGTCACTGATGTGCATAGGTCCAAGGCTAAGAAAGTAAAAACCAGTGAGATATTAATGTGCAGTAAGTCAACAGACTCAAATGTAACAATGGTTGTCTTCAGTGTGCTATTGTCATTTTAAGTGGAAGCTAAAATAAAAATCCAATAACTGTAACTATAGACTATCTACACCAATAGTGCATAATTACCACTGAATTAAAAAAATTATTAACTAATGCTAAAATGAAAAACCATACACTATATAAACACTGACATTTGCATGCATACGCTGTCAAGTACGTGTAAATGGAAACAAGTGAATAGGCCTAGCTATTATTCAATGACTTACGCCGGTTTAGGTGTGTCTATTGCCTGCCGCAAGCATAATATCTCCTTATGTTGTCATGGCAACTGCAACAATGAAGTTCTAACAATGACGTAAACTATTAAACCGTAACATTTTATGTTCCAACGTCTGTCCAACGAGGTAGTGTCTGCCAAAGACTGAACTACTGTTCACTAAAAGTGCGGTGTGGCCACGCTGAAGTTGTTACATTGAATGCAAACTTTAGTTTAAATATTGAAACTAATGCAACCAATAAGACATAAGAAATCTTCTAGAAACCTTGGATTTGTTATAAAGGGCAGTTATAGCCCATGTTGTATTACATTTTCTTGTACTTTTATTTCAAACACTTGTAAATCTGCCTATAATATTATCTCGTGCAATTAATTGCACGGAAATAAACTCACCCATAGAAAACATTTTTTTCTTGATTTTTCAAATACGGTAAAGTTATCAGTCATCACACCAGGCAGACCATCTTACGAATAAAGAGCAGCGTTGATTATAGTTACTTCAGACTAGAGTCTGATAATGGCACCCATAAATCGAATGAGCTTATTCCTCTAAAATTCCTCATTGGATACTCGCAGGACACGTAGTTGCGCTGCTGTGAAGAATATGTGTTATTCAAAAGTTGATAGCGTGGACAATCATAATGTTATCATATTGTAAGAACCTTACAATATTGTAATGTTACTCTTTTCGTTTAAAAGTCACGCCGCCAATTTGCCTCGCTGTTTCTGTCTGTCTGTCCGTCTGTCTACCTGTGTTTCTGTCTGTCTGTCTGACTGTCTGTCTGTCTGTATTCTTCCAATGTCGTCCGTCAAATAGCCTACTAACGACAGAAGTTGCTGGCTGGCATACTGCCTATATACAGGTCTTATATAGCAGTGTTCAATTTCCCCCAGAGGAGGGGACTAGATTAAACACTGCTTATATAGGCCTAGTCCTGTCCAAATCCCAAAGAATAGGCCTACGTCGTGCAGCGTTGTAATCATGGGCGCCCGCAGAAATTTTTGCAGGGGGGGGGGCAAAATTTTTACGATAGTCACAATTAAATTTTTTAGTAGCAAGAGCTTGAAAATGCAATGCTGCATGGAAATTAGGAATACGGGTATTTTTCAAAGATGTTTGTTATGCAAATTTCTCAGTTTCATTTTGTGTATAATTTTTAATATGAATAGTTTCCTTAGAAATTTGTTAAAATTCAAAAAGCAGATCTATGTTAAAAAGTAGTTTCCTAAAGGTGCGCTATGTAATTCTATATAATGAACGACTGACTAAATGAACCAAAAGGTGTCCGTTTGCAAGGGGCAATTGCTCCTCTAGCTGCTTCTAAAGCGCCACTCGAAAGCCAATCGAAGGGCACCAGCAGTTTCACATGTTCTGCATTGAGTCAGAAGCCTATTCCCAAGAGTAGTCAGAAAGGGACCCGAGTCTTGTAGCCAGAGGGTCAGAGTAGCTGTTAATGCGGGTGTCATTTAGGAAGGTGGAGGATCTGAGGATCAGATGAGTGTGGGTATCAATTGTTTTGAACAGATCTTTTTGTCAGTTTTGGGTGTAAATCCTGAGGTGTGATAACCAGAGCCAAGTTTATCTACAGTTTGACCTCCCCGGATTCTGTATTGGCAGCTTGCAAAATGGACAAAAAGGAGCCTGGATTATAGCAGACTTGGTTTGTATAATTACAATGCTGGTGAATAAGCAGCTCTCCCTGATATAATTTCAGTGTACTTTGAGAAATTTTCAAATTTTTGCGTTAGTATTTAATTTTTTGCAGCTGTGATTAATTGCATTACAGCTGGATTCCACTCAAGTAGGCCATAAATCGATATGCCTTCTGTTTGCATGGGTGCCCACGGGAAGGTTGAAAGCCAATGGTCATTGTTGCAGTTTTTAGAAAGAGCTTGAACATGCAAGGCAGAAAGTTATAAGAGCATGTATATTTCTATAGAGATTTATAAATGTAGGCTAGATTTCTGACTTTCATTGTCTGTATCATTCGTATCATTGGTGCACTAATGCAAAGAAATTTGTTAAAAACCCAAAAGTAGTAGTTAAAAAACATAGGTTTCAATTTTCCAGGGGGGGGCAAGTGCCCCCCCTTGCCCCTATGTGCGGGCGCCCATGGTTGTAATATTACTTAAAACATATTTTTGCCATGTTTCGCCGATCATTGCTTATCCAATTTCTACTTCCATAATTATTTTAACACTATAACTGGGGTTGCTTTCCATACCGGGTAGCCAGCATAATTTTGAAAAGAATACAGGGTGCGGTTAACAGCATATTGAGACAGCAACAGGCGGGGTCAGAAAGGACAGATCATGCAGCGAACAAATCTTCCAGATTGTCACGCGGGTGCGTCAGAGATGCATTTTGTCACCATTGCTGTTCCTGATAACGATCGATTGGGTGATGAGACGAAGTACAAAGGAGGGGGAATGGGGCCTGGAGTGGAAAGAAGCTGGGACACTGGCGGACCTAGACTTTGCAATGATATAGCGCCACTAGATGAGTCTTGGGACGGAATGAGAAAACTCACAGACAGTGTGGAGAGAGAGGCGGGTCTGGTTGGACTGAGGATCAATACCACAAAAACAAAGGTTATGAAAATAGGAAAATGGACAACGGCGGAGAACATCAAAGTTGGAGACGATGTGCTGGAGGAGGTGGAACACTTTTGCTATCTGGGAAGCGTAATTTCAAACAATGGCAGCTGTGATAAGGAGATTGGAAACAGACTGAGAAAAGCCAATGCCACATTCGGGAGATTGAACAATATGTGGAGGAACAAAGGACTCAGTCTAGTAACAAAGACAAGATTGTACAGAGCTTTGGTGCTGACAACTCTATTGTATGGGGCGGAGACATGGTCTATGACAAAAGCCAATATGAATAAACCGGAGGCGGCACATCACCGTTGGCAGAGAAGGATATTGAAGATCACTTGGAGAGATAAGATCAGAAATGAGGAACTAATAAGGAGAACATCCATGGAGAAACTGGAGGTCAGTGGAGGACATGCTGAAGAGGGTACGCTTACGTTGGTTGGGTCACCTACATAGATCTGGAGAGGAAGGAGCTCTGAAGCAGGCACTGGATCCGTCGGGATAGAGAAGAGGACGGGGAAGACCGAGAAAGACTGGCGAAGCACGATTACACAAGATCTAAAAGACGGCGGAATGACGTGGGAGGATGCTAGGGTGGCCGCGGAGGACAGGATAACGTGGGGAGGCTGCATGTGTCGCCCGATGCGCTACTAGCGCGTGGAGGGACTATAAGGTCTAAGGGAGTGGTCTACCGAGTGGATAACTCGGGTACACGGCGTCGCCCATGAATTTGTTTCCGACCCAACTTCGCTCCGCAGAAGCGGAGTGGGAGACGTGGTGCACTCTAGCTGTCTAGCTGCAAGGTTTCAGATGAATAGCAGCGAAACTGTGGTGAAGGTGTGCATGCAAATAGTGAAATTTCATAATGAAACGTGAACTTTCGGTTTCTCGCTCCTCCCCGCTCCAATGTTGAGGGGATTCGTCAACCCATCCACAGCAGAGTGGTATAGGCCTACCATATGTCTACTATCTAGATGCATAGCTTCGGATCAATAGCTATGGGGTGGGGTGGGGCTGTGGCCGGGAGCGGGTCGAATTCTATATTTTCCGGGCAACGTCGTGTGCCCCAGCTAGTAGAAGATATATTATTTTCATCCATCGTCCAAATGCTACGTCTAGCCTACTATAAATATTTTGATCGCTCATCCAACTATATAATTATGCTAACAAGTTTTACTGTCACGTGCATGTAGGCCTATCCACCGAATCTTTGATAGTTTTAGTTCAATGCAGGTCGGTGCAACAAATCACGCTTTTTCAATGTCGAAATCAAAGTAAGTAAGTATTAAGTAGGCCTATATTCTGTCATATGGTCAACTGCAAAATAGCGCTCTGGTGAACAAGTATGACATATCTTCTTTTAGTCCTCTGTCCCTCTGCAGGTTTCAACTTCCAATGACGCCATTTTTCTCTTCACTGTGCTTTTCTCTTCAGTTCGTTGTATCCGTTATAGTCATCATCCATTCCAGCATCATCTGTCCATAACATAATATACAATTCACACAAGACAGCAAAAACTATCAAAACTAAACAAAGTAATCAGTATGTAAACAGCATTCTAGCTACAAATGTTTTCCACATCTGATTGTCTGCTCTTGGTGACATCCGGTCATTGGTGTCTGGGGCGCAAGTTATGATCCGCTTGCTTCGCTAGAGTAGGCTAGCCTATTAATTCATCATACTGTCAAACCTGACGCATATAACAACGTTTCCATTAGTTTCGAAATATCCTGGAGACAAAAATTGAACACACTGCAAGAAACACTAGGCCTAATACCTGTTTCAGAAATTTCTTTGTATACAAGCCACTTAACAGATACTAGAAGCTGAATGTATCGATGCGTATCATCTCAGGGACACTGCGGCCGACTCCTTTGCCATGGTTACCAGTACTAAGTAACATCCATCTGTGCGGCACTAGGAGTTTGCACTTTATAGAGCGCCTTTTAATAGTAATTATAGTTAACTATGTGTGTGTAATGGTGGATGAGTGTGGATGTGCGTAGAGATAGGTGGGGGAAGCAGCCAGATGTTTTAGTAGGCCGTGCTGACGAGGTTGTACCTAGACCCGCTGCATCAGCGTCTTTTGGAGCTGCTGGCGTGCAAGACGGAACAGGGCTGCGGCACGTACAGTAGACAGAGGCACAGAGACAAAGGGAGCGAGACCGTGTAAAGGACCGATTTCTGCTGAGCTCCGCATGAATAGTGTTTAAAAGGAACAGTCACCAATACACAGCGCTCTTCGCTCGGTGCTCTTCGCTCGGTGTTCTCTGCTCGGTAGCGATCGATCTTTCGTGGTGTTGATGTTGAATTGTCCGTTGGAAAGGACATGAAGCGAAGCCCGTCTTCCTGGATCTGGAATCGGAACGACGTTAAAGAGTATAGTGAGATAGTTGAAGTGAAGTTTAGGCGACGAGGAATTCTGCAGAACGGGGCAGTCTTTTGAGACGGAAGCGAGGAAACGAAACGGACGAAGCTGCGAGTGAATCGAGGTCGACTAGGATCCGAATTGCGTTGCAACAGGAAGCGGAGAAACAAAGGAAGAAGCTCTGCGAGTCAAAGGAAGAGAGAGGACATTGAAGTCGAGTTACGTAACGACTGAGAACGACGAATGCAATGGTATGTGTCTATCAGCAGCGCAGGCCTAATAGTGTTTGATTATATTGGGGAAAACCCGTACATGAAATTCTCCCCTTTATCAGCTGCTGCCTTAGTTAAGCTGGATGAATGAATGAGTGAGTGTGTATTTTTAGCTACAAAGTTTACTTTTGCGCTATTTTGTATTCTGTTAATCATTGCATAAACTGTATTAAAAGCAAAGCAATCGCTATTTGAAACTATCATGTCTAGAGTCTCAGTAACTGACGACGGACGGAACGACGACGAGACAGAGATAGGTCTAGAACGGACGGGGGACGAAGGGTTGCGACTTCCCGGAATGGAAGCCGGATTAATGGCACTGCTATCGCGCATGAGCCAAACGCTGTCGACTATGGACAATAGGGTCAGGCAGATAGACGACCGAGTGAAGGGGGTTGATGAAAGACAGTACGGGATGGACAATCGACAGCGTCAGATAGACGAACGAGTGAGAGGAATGGACAATAGAGTCAGGCAGATAGACGACCGAGTAATGGAGATCTCCCACGACATGGAAGTGGTCTTCGCCGAACAAGACGACGTGAGAGACCAGTGGGCGACGTTGACGACCAAATTAGACCACAGACAGTTCGAGAGGCGAATGGCGGATGAAGAAGTTATGGAAAGCCGGCAGGATAGAGAGGGGCAGACTAGCGGGATGAGGCCCCCGAGGGAGAACGAGACAGAGGTAGAAACGGACCCAGGTGGTGAATTATATACCATTGTAGGGCAATGCCCTTCCGCGCCCCACTACGGTGCACTTCGTCAAGGTGAAGAAGAGGGAGCCAGCGCAGACGCTATGCCAGATAGTCGAAGGAGTGCTAGGTTGATGGGAAAACCTAGACCGGACTACTTCTGTCTGGATAGGCTGGGATTCCCCTCCCACGCCGGTTTCTCCACTCGAGAGAGAGATGGGAGAAGGGAGATGATAGAAGGAGGGGCCCTGACCGTAGGACCAGGGGTGGTACACCAAACAGCGGGACTTAGCACCCCCGTTGGCCATCCCTGGGGCTACAACGACGTTCCAATCGGGCCAAACCCTTTGACCGTAAGCGGAGGGTCGGGCGACCGGGAAACGACTGAACCGGGGGCAAGGGGGCTCCGTCCCGGTAGTGCCAGACCCGAAGTGAGCGGTCGCGTAAAAAGGGGGAACGTCACACATCCACCCACCTCATCTTCGAAGGGAAGAGGCATTGGCAAAGTTACTGGGAAAAATCATGTCAAATGACAGACTCCCACTATATAGAGACATTGTGTTCCACCCGAATGTTCGCCTCCCATCGAGACGACCCATAGGCCTATGGCTAAATCCACCAGCGGAGGACATGACAGCTATTCGGCCTGGTGTGCTCATGTGCTGATGTTGTGAACCATTCTCTCGTGGTCGTGCCATCTGTCTGGCCCCTGGCCATGATCTGCCACGTGGGCATTGGTCAACGCTGAATCGCTTTCGAACTGCGCGAGGATGCTGTGCTGCTAACATGGTTCGATGGCGGCAGGCTTCGGCAGGCCCGCCGAGAGGGGGGGCAGAAGGGGCAAATGCCCAGGGGCCCGGCGACTTTTAGGGGCCCGGAGGGGCCCTGGTTACAGTGATTATAATAATGTTGCATAATTATGTTGAATACGGGCAGCGGGTCCAACCTATAATCATTAATCACTCATATTACTTAGCCCAGGTTATTGTTTGTGATTTATGTTGCTTTTAACAGACCCTAATAGACTATTACTGATACACTGCTGCAACTGTTTAAGTTTCAGGCAACTGTTCATTACCTTAGTTATCAGTGTTTTGCCAAAGAACACGCTCACTTCCGTCTCAGAACGTTCTTTTGGTAAATTTTGCGCTGTCAGATTTAAATCATAAGTGAACAAAAATCTAAATGATAAATTTCTCTCGCAACGATGGAATATTTTATAAACACAAATCTGAAGCTGTGGAGCACAAAGACAAAAAGAAAAGGCTAATAAGTTTGAAAAGACAAAAGTTGGTAAGCTTATACCCCAGTACAGTCGCCCACTATCTCAATTCAGAATCTCAAAAGAAGGCAATCAGAGCCAGTGTAGTTAGGCCTAAGCCTACAAGCTCCTACATGGGCTGATTCTAGTGAATTCATGATGATCGTATGTAAGCCTATAACTGAATGGATGAAAATAAAGTTTGTGGTGTTAATATGTTAATTCCAAATGAAGACATTATAAATAAGAATTACGAAAATGCTGAAATTATGGATCCTGTAAAGAGGCATTGTTTTGATGTTGGCACTCTGCCGCCAGGGCCCGCGTTTAGACCTATACACAAATGATTGAGACGATATAGACTGCTATAAAGCTTACAAGAAACGGTCCTCCAAGACATTCGGACAATTTCACAGGCGATGAAGAAAGAGCATTTCCGAAGTGCATCCTTTTTTAGGTTTGCAGACAAGATGGAGAACTACAAGTTTATTATAAGAGATATTGTTGCAGTTAAATCCAGAAAGGCTGCTTGTTGACTACCATATATTATTTTAAAATTAAATTCTTAGTATTAAGAACTGATTAAAATAATTAATGCAAGCATCAACGTAGGCCCTATGCATTCATACCCCCATTATTGTTATTTGTATTTGTTTTGTGTAAATTTGATCAATAAGTCTAAAGGTAGTTTGGGGCCCGCAACTGCTCAGCCCAGGGGCCCGGAATTTCTGTCGGCGGGCCTGGGCTTCGGACCCACTGCTGTGTAGCTGTGGTGAAATACAGACAATGTCACACTCACACATCGACGTGACATCGTAAGTGACTGCAAAACAACTCGCTTCCCGGGTGGCTTAACCGCCTTGCATGTGCATGTGGCTGATGACTCGATGCATGAGGCTGCTGTTCAGTGACTAGACGCGTTCTGCAAAAACTAACTAAAATAATAACAGATAGGCCTACCATGCAGCGTGATATTCTAGATTGCAAGAACTAGCAATGTCAACTTAACTCCGAGCACTACCACGGCATCATTCCTTTGCTCTGCAACCTCTCACGTAGTTTCGGTCAACACATGAAGGGAAACTATAGGCCTAACTAAGCTTTTTTAAACTAAACATCTCTGTAGCGCGCTCAGGCTTTGACTACTTGAGAAACGTCATCTTCTGTCATAACATCCAGTCACATCTAAGCGACGCAAGCGCATAGGCAGGGCCGGCCTTACCTATAGGCAAAGTAGGCAGTTGCCTAGGGCGCCGCAGTCTTGGGGGGCGCCGCGGCACCGGCGAATTAATTTGTTTACACTATATTCTTTTAAACTCAAAACTTTCGCTAATGGAAAAAATTAAAATAATTATGGATTCTTTGCACCTGTTCAGGTTGGTTTAATTCAATTTCAAGGGCTGCATAAATTTTAAATCGACAAATAAAATTCAATTTTCAACGACATTCCGTACTCTTTGCTTTAAGAGACATGCAGGTTAAAACACGCGACGATCAATTTCGATAGTGAAGATGTCGCAAGAAATTAAATGTATGAATTGGGAGTGGGCCTTGCTGAATATGAAGATGAGATTACAACATTACAGCCTGCCCTTTATTCAGATTGAAATAAAATAGCCTAGTAGGGACGACGATGAAGAAAGGGCGCCGTAGCTGAGGCAGGGCCGACCTAAGGCATAGGCAAAGCAGGCAGTTGCATGGGGTGCCAAGTTCTAGAGGGTGCCATTTCCATCAAAGAGGGCGCCATATCCACAAGAGTGCATTTTAATATTTTTTAACTTATACCATTCTCCACAAAATTGAATATTATCCAGCCTTCAGTGTACTAATAAAGAAATTAGCCTATAATGAATTACTCACTTGAGTGTAGGCCTACAAGGCCGTAACTAGCCTATAGGGAGATGTTTTGGGTGGTTGAACAACCCTCCGCCCCAATGAAATAATATAAAAATGAAATAATTAGGGCCTATGCATTTGCTAGCACATGACAGTGTGTAATGTAATTTTGAGTAGAAAATAGTCGAAAATCGCGGAAAATAGTGTTGTTTGGACGTCAGAAAATTCGACGACTAACGAAAGTCGTCAGAAAATTTCGCCCAGAAAAGTCGCCCGCAGCTTATACGCACCTCAAAATTCATGGTCAAGAAAACATCCCCCGAAATAAAATCCTGGCTACGGCCCTGTAAGCGTATACCGGCTCTGCCTAATTCATCTTTAGATTCTATAACGTGGGCTGAACAATTGAGTGGGGAACTAAGGGCGACAAAATTAATGCAGGCCTATGCCTGGGACGCCAAATGTATGCATTGCCTAGGGCGCCACTTGGGCTAAGGCCGGCCCTGCGCATAGGCCTGTATAGTATAGCCTATTTAACCCTTCGTCGAATTAAGACACTCTTCTGATCTTCTGTAGGCCTACGTATACTTCCGGGCAAAACTATGCTACGTGTCCTTCTGTTCTACGACACCCTCTTTCTTGTCACGGGTCCGCGGAATGGGCTGCATAGACGGCGTTCTCATCGGCGTCAACCGCGCATGCGCTGATCCGAGGCTGTTTCTTCCTGTGGTTTCTTCTAGGCCCTTACAGGTCCCCGGCCGCATATTCTTAGCATGTACAGTTGTACACGGCAGCTGCAACCGCAAGCTGTTCAGTCAATCACAAGTCACGATACACGTGAAACCGTCTGCTCCGCACAACCAATGAGAAAATAAAGGCGTTACTAATCGTAAAATAAGAATTTGTTTGACTCGTTTTAAACAGTCTTCACTGTTTTTTGCAGAGTAGGCCAATTTTAAACTTAGCAGCTAGGGTTGCCAGGCGTCCGGTAATGAACCGGACAGTCCGGAATTTACACAAACTGTCCGGTCAGAAATTTCAGACATTACCGGACATGGCTGTGTCCGGTAAATTATTATTGCCAGCAACAAGTGCATCTGGAGTGCATATAATTTCTTGGGGCCATGAAAATATCTGCTGACGATTTTCCCGCGTATAATGGATTGCCTTGTGAAACAAAGTCAAACTTATAGCCTACATACCGATCATCGTCGAAATGAAGGCGTCGTTAAATAAACTATCATAACAGAGCCAAATATATGATGCACGGATCATGCTAGCCTGTATACCTTGTGCGTATAACGTTGGAGGCTGGATTCATAGTTCAAATAATGGTTGAACCGAATCTCCGTATTTAGGCCATGTCTCTGTATGTCTGTTTGTTCGTCTGTATGTCTCTATCTCTATCTGCACAAACGATCTCTGCCTCTCTGTCTGTCTATCTCTCTCTTTTCCCTTAAGGCTTAAACACCGACGCTTGTGGGCCTAATCTGCCTGTGCTTATCTGCCTCTCTATCTCTGTCTGTCTATGTCTGACTGTGTCGATCTGCCACTCGAGCTCGCTCTGGTCTTTCTAGCCTGTCTCTTAACCCCCTCCCCGCTGATTAATTATATTTGTCAGTACAAAGATTCCCGCCTTAATGATGCGATCGCATTTAGCTTTGAAGGTCTGTAGTTCAACTGAGGTTATCTACACTCTACAGAATGGAACCGAGTGCTAAAATCGTTAAATGTATTTTTAATATTGTTTAATATCCGAATTCACTATATATGGCGCCAAATTTTCAAATTTGGCATTATAATAATTATATAGATCTATGAATAATCTTATCCACCCTTCAGATCTATATAGGCCTGTACTTGGCTGAGTTTCCAAACGGACGTCTGTATTTAAAAAGCAAGTTATCTAGGCGTCCGCGGTCATGCCTTTTATATATATGTGTATATATATATATATTATATTATATTATATTATAATATGAATTATCCAATGTTGCCCGGGAATTTCGGTTTTTCGGCCCCGCCAAACCTCACCCCACGCACACGCACACACACCACACACATATGCGCATATATATATATATATACATACATCAAGTTACGGGCCATATATATATATATATAAATGGCCCGTAACTTGATGTATATATGTATGTGCGTGCGTGTGTGTGTATGTGTGTGGTGTGTGTGTGTGTGTGCGTGTGTGTGCAACTGTGCATATATATATATATATATATATATATATATATATATATATATATATATATATATGGCCCGTAACTTGATGGCCATTGTCCGGTAATTTCCTGAAGGCCACCTGGCAACCCTATTAGCAGCAGTTTCTTCAAAACAATTTTACGCATGCCTATATAGGCCTAGCGATATGAGCCTGAGTTCATAAGTCAGCAAATGATTTCCAAGTCGAATAGTAGACCGTAGACCGTAAACAATCTCAATCACTTCCACGCGACGATGTACATGTAGCCTGATGTAGGCCTACCAAGTGTAGG
Organism: Lumbricus terrestris; assembly: GCA_949752735.1. NCBI lineage: Eukaryota > Metazoa > Annelida > Clitellata > Crassiclitellata > Lumbricidae > Lumbricus > Lumbricus terrestris. Next base: position 26,746,452 of record OX457038.1, on the reverse strand, counting down.
CCCAGGCTGGTAATTATATTAATCTATTGCTCTAGCGTTATAAATTATTCGTCAGGCGCAGCATAGGCCTAGAGCCCAATAATTATTTTAATCAATTCGATTGAGACCTTGGTATGAATCATTTTCATCAATCAGCTTCCATTTATGATTTAGGTAGCCTAGCTACGAATTCACGTCTTCAAAAACTCGTTTAGGCTAATCAATCCAGCCTCTACTTCTTTAAATTAAACTTCTATTTAGGCCTAGACAGCAATTATCATTCAGCAGTCCAGTTTTAATTTCAGCATTAACATGATTCCACCTCTGATTTACGTGAGATATATATATATATATATATATATATATATATATATATATTATTCAGCAGTCCTCTTCTCTTTATCGAGATACTTTCGTTAATCAGACTTGTAATCAAACCTATCGACAAACGTTAAAACCCATGCAGTGGTTAGTGGTTTAAATTAGGACGCTAAATCGATACCCCAATTTCCCTAGTGAAATTAATAATCTGCGCCTTAGTGCATTTCTAAACTGCATAGGCTTAATGCAATTTTTATTTGCGAAGTTTTCTGGCGTATTTTATGATGCCTGCAATCTGCGTGGCTGCGTCATACAAATGGAAGTTAATTGGACGGACAAGAATTCTTTTTGTAAGGTAGAAGTTGGATTGATTCGAGAATATTTGCTCATCATATGAGTAACCTAGCTAGGCCTATACTCTGTGTACAGGTCCAGGGGTGGATCCAGGGGCCAATCCGGCCATGACCCCCATTTAGATTTTTTTAAATTTCCCACCAGCCATTTTGGCATGGAAAGTGGACGTGGCACCCCCACCCCATCAGTTCGGCAGACCTTTAAAAAAAGTAGTCCATGATGACTAAAAAAAGGTCATCAACTTTTTTGGCGGATAAAATGGTATCTTTTACGTGAGACTTGGACAAACGACTAAAAACGTCATCAGATTTTTCCGACGGCGACTAAAGATGAGATTTTTCCTTGCCCAGGACCGAAAAATTTGGACCCCCTTCGAAACATTCTGGATCCGCCACTGTACAGGCCTACCTGCATGCTTTATGCCTATAACTGGCAACTACAACTTAACTAAAATGAAAAGCCATGGCTTTACCGTATAAGCAATTCCGCCACTGTTTGTGCTCAGTTAGTGCCAGTCCCAAGCCTGGATAAAGGAGGAGGGCGACATAATCATCTTTGCTATGACGCAGTGTTGTTAAACACCAACAAGCAATAACGATAAACATCGACATTTGGACATACACTGTCTCAAGGACCTTGGAACAAATGACGTCGGTTCAGTTGTATCTATTGCCTGCAAGCATAATCATGTTGTCATGGCAACTGCGACAATATAGCCTAGTTCCAGCGATAACGTAAACGATGACGCATACTATTATTCTGAAGCAGGCTTAATTTTCTTGAGAAAGTAGGCTATTTTCAGTTTTTATTTTCAATGTCATGTCTGATAAAGGCTTAAACTCCTATAATATTATGCAGTAAACATTGTTAAGCGTACGTGCTACATGTATATATATATAGCCACATTGACTTTATAACCTCCTGCGTTGAATTGCAAACGGTGGCCTATAGCATAGGCCTAATTTTATTGTGTCATATTGGACTAAAGTAAACCAATTAGAAATATTCTGTGATTTTTCATTTATTGGTTTAGAATTCGGAATCACAACAAATGGTCTTCTGTAAACTTACGAATTGTTTTAGGGCAGCTATAATATAGTCCATTCTGTAATAATTAATCTCCTTGTGCCTTTACTTTCCAAGACTCCTACATGTGTCTATATCTCGTGCAATTGCACAGATAACAAACTCACTCATAAAAAACAGTTCTTTCAATTAAGCTTTTCAAATACAGTTAGCTATCAATCATCAACGCCAGGCAGACCATCTTATGAATAAAGAGCAGCGCGTTGATTATAGTTTTTCAGACTACATGCAGTGTCTGATATTGGCACCCCATGCCGAACTGAGACTAATTAACTCCAAAATTCCTCATTGTAGGTGCATCCGGACACGTAGTCGCGCTGCCGTGATAAAATAGCCAATTATTCATGAGTTGATAGCGTGGTCTAATATTCATCTTGCTTTAAAAGTCACCACCATCCATTTTGCATTTCTGTCTGTCTGTCTGCCTGTCTCTCTGTGACTCTGTCTGTCTGTCCGTCTTCCTCCAATGACGTCAAGCAAATAGGCCTGCTATACTGTTTGTTAACAGAAGTATGAAAAGCATCACGTGATGATGGAGGGACTGTATACGTACAGAGAGTATATAGCGACTATAAACATATAGGCTACTTGGAGTAACCCTAATTAGTTCTGATCGTCGAGTCGACTCTCATGTAGAATATAATAATTTTTCTTTTATTTAACAATCCGGTTGACAGAACGCAATCGGTACGTTACAGCGTACAATTCTGCAATTGAAACACTTCACAAGAACGGAGAAGACAGAAGACGTAGCCTAAATCTTAATTATATCTTCTAAGAGAAGAGACAGTCTAGCAATCATATCGGTGCTAATAGCAGCCCACAAAGCATGTCCGCCCAACGGGGGCTCGAACTCGTATATAGGCCTACCTCTCGCTCTCTTCACCAGCGTACGTGTTATCCTCGTGCGCCGGGTCCCATCATGCCCTGTAAAGAGCTCATTATGCTTTTCATAGAGTCACCAGAACAACTATAATAGGCCTAGCCTAGGCCTATATATTGTTTCCAGAATGATGCAAGCTAATATGCTGCTCCTCAGCTTCTACCTGGTGCGACTTTACTATATACCGCCTAGGACCTGCATGATCATGGTCGAACGTCTCTTAATTTGCAAGGGTCTTCGTTCTGAATCGTTCAGGGTATTGGCTATAATTATATCCTGCTTATCTGACATCGACGTCGATGTTATCTGATGACTCGCCTATACTGCAACTGAAAATGCGCTCTCTAGAAACGACTTCCAAGGTCTATCCGCTTTCCCCGCCGGTTGTTGATCGTTCCTGCCAATTGTCAACATTCAACAAGAGTTGGGAATTAAGGATTCCCAGATTGTGAAGATAGGTAGCTAGCCTAATAGGTTTGATCACTCCCAATTCACTGCAATACATAGGTCTAAACCCTATATATTATGTACGATTCATTTTATGGTTTGTAAACCAATTTAGCCGTAACTAGAAATTGCGGTGAAATTCATTAGGCCTACTGAATGCAAAAAATAATATTTAATGTAACAGACTCCTGGAAAGACTCATGGCACCATTAAATCATACTAAGTGACGTGTTTTTTGAGACATGTGATCACTCCGGCGAGGACAAAGCGTTTTGCAAGGCATATAGAAAAGCTCGATAATCTCGCGATTTTCGCGACTTTTTGTCGTGATCTCGCGACAAAGTTTTTCCGAAATCTGGCAACCCTGACTGGTTCCGGAATTCCGCGAAACAATTGATTTGAAATTTGTATGGAGTCTGCATGAATATTATTATTGTTAGTCAGACAATTGTAATAGACCAGAAATGTCAGAAAATTTGAAGAACATCAAGAGCGATGACGATTTCAAAAAGCATTTGAAAGATGCTGGGAAGAAATTAGTTGTTGTTGATTTTTATGCGCTGTGGTAGGTATAGGCTGACTAAAATGTCTTAGCATGTAATCGTAAATTCCAAACTTCTAAAGCGCCACCCGAAAGCTTATTCTCGAACGCTGAGCTGGTGTGAAAATTCATCACAGGTAAAATTCATCACAGGTTTATTATTAGTGACTTGTAATGATTTCCGTTGGAGATATGCGCTTACTCTCGAATACATTTTACAAGTTGCTGATATCTTATTTGTATTGCCCTGGCCCTATAATTTTTTAAAAATAAATGTATGATCAGCTTTTACTATCTTGATCAGTCCTTAAATCATTCCTCTGCTCAATCCGCTGCGGCGCTGCTAAATAATTTAACGTTATTTCAAAAGCTGCTGCATTCTGTGGTTAAATTAGGTTACTCTCTAAATTTTTACAAATATAAAACCTGAGTTTGGTGAATCTGTGACCCATATATTTTCTAAATATTTGCTATTTGGATATGAGTTCGAATGGTTTGATGTGCAAAATAAGGTGCATATGGTCAATTATTTAACAGGTCTAATCTTTTAGACTTTGGCGATTCTCCATTTCGGGGAGGAGGTTAATGAATATGGCAGGAGATAGACAACTGTGGAAAATGCTCATCCATTCGTGCAGCCAACCATCGCAGAGCGACGATGGCGGATTGACTTGACTTGACTTGATTCTCATATGTAGCTAAGGTGGCAGATCTGAAATAGGTATGCCTACCAGAGAACAGACCCGGCTGTATTTAACCACTCGGTGCACTGATGATTACACGATAATAGCAACACAAATTTGGAACAGCATTTGTTTTCATGATTTATTTCTGCTAGAGCTGCGAAAAAATCCCAATTACCCCACATCAGTGATCAATGTTAAATCCTGTGTTTCTCAAAGAATAAAGAAATCTCAGTACTCTTCCCAAATCTAGACTATCCGATTTTTAAATAAAATTCCGTATTGCAGCATTTGTTCATTGATTTGGTTCGTTTTATTTGTGTGAAGAGGAAAACATGACAAAATCGTATTAACTTTTCTTGAAAAGTTCCAGATTGCGTTTGTCATTACAATTTTTGAATTTTGTAATGGTTTTGAGCAACATGGAAAATAAAGACTTATCTCCAAGATATGATTTCCATGGGATGCAAGGAATCGGGAAGGTATTCTGTGAGAATCTGGGCAAAAATTATTGATTTCCAACAGTAATATATCCATCTTGATATTTTTTATTTATACAGGTGTTGTCACTGTCAAACTATGGGACCTGTCTTTGAGCGCCTTGCGCCTCACTATCCGCTGGCAATATTTCTTAAAGTCAATGTGGATGAATGTACGGTGAGTGTTACAGTTATAATTTATTTTATTACTGGCTGGGGTACCGTACCCGGCATTGCCCGTGAAATTTAGGATTCGACCCACTGCTGGCCACAACCCCACCACACCACACGCTCCCCCACCCCACCACACTCCGACCTCTGCCAGTACGCCACCCATTAAATTTCCCCTCCACCCCTACCCCAGGCCCCATTACCCACCCCACCACACTGACCTCCACCGGTACGCCACCCGTGAAATTTGGGTTTGGGGGAAAATTTCCCCTCCCACCCCACTCCACCCCCCACCACACTCTTGACACGGGCCCAGAACAGCCCCACTTCCCAGGATTGCTGAATAAACTGAACAATCACATGAAATTCCTAAATTTAAAATCTGGATTTTCCGCAACAGGCATTGTACCTCTTGATAGAATTCAAGTTCCCAAACGATTACCAGACGAGAACAGAGAAGTTGGTGGGCATAGAATTGAAGATGTTTTTTGTGAAGTTGTGGTTGAAAATTTGAAAGGCCATTATGGTACGAACAAGCAAGAGAAACAGGCACAGAAAGGAGGAAAGAAAATTATAGCTGGGAAGGAAATTCAACTATCTGATCTCAGTAACATCGACAACACTGTACCTGGAGCAAGCAAGGTACTGCCGGTACCGGTACTGGCAAAACGACGTAAAGTTCAACAGGTAGAACCATTCTTTGATTCTGAAAGTGGTGGATCAGTGTCATACCAAGATAGTAGTACAGGTACTACCAGTCCTTTGTATGACTTGACAGGGGCTGACAGTGAATCACCAGTGGCCTCCACAAAGTCCCAGTATGGACCTGACCAATGGATTGTTGTGAAGTATGAAGAAAAAAAGGTTATCTCAACTACATTGGCAAAATTCTTGATGTTAAACCAAGAAGAAGACTTCTGAAAGTGAATTTGTTAAGAAACAACCAGGATTTACTGACAAAGAAGCTGCTGTTGACCCTGCAGTTCCATATAGCCTAATGCAGTTGTTGAAGAACTACAGAAGCCTTCAGAAAACAACAGACTGCTCAATTCCAGTTTAAAAAATGTCACCAGTAAAGTTATGAATTAAAAGAAACTGGTAAAAACTTATGAAATACGTTGTCCCTTTGGCAATGGAAAAGAATTTTTTTGGATATAATCTCAATGGTCAGTTATCCAGTTTATGGACTTTTTGGATCCCCAGGTGGTAGGGATACTTGTTTCCTTTTTAAAACTGAAGAAAATTAACAATGTAGCCCCTATTAGGTCCTTATTCGATAACACATTGAAAAGTAAAAAGTATCAAAATAACGCTGCCTCCTGGGGTTACAATGATAACTCTTGGGGCTTTTAAAAAATATACCAGATATACTTGAAAAAAGAAGAATTTCATCGTAATCGCAAGACATCATTTGGTACAATAAAGCCAAAAAGCCATAAAAATATATTTTAAAAGTTCCATTTATGGAACCAAATATGCAAAAAACTATCAAAGAACTCCCCAGTTGATGGGTAATAATGTAAACATCAATTGACTAGAGAACTTATTGCTGAAAGATTGAGCATATAATATGCTATTTGGTGTTTTCATGTATACCTCTCTTCTGTAGGATACGGCGATTTCACTCAAGGTTAAATGCCTTCCGTCATTCTTCTTCTTTTACGATGGGTGTATACTGGACAGTTATTGTGGTGGTGATGAAAAGATGCTGGAGGATAAAATCAAGAAATTGTATGAGCAGTTCAAAGGCGACCAATCTGCATTGGCTGATCAACTACAGGTAAATTTACTGATGATGATCAATGTAATAATTGTACTGTTAAAATTGTTAAATCTTGAACTAATTAGGCAGAGCATCATTTGCAAGAATTTTCTATTTGTTTAGCTTCGGATTTTTATTGAAAGAACGTGATGTAAATATCTGAACTCATGGTGGTTATTAAGGAAACGTATCTGTATACTGGGAAAATTAAACGATAATTGGAAATTCGGTTATCGGTTCCGAAAACGATAATTATCGGTTTTTATTGTTTACAGCTGATATTTAATCGAATTCATTAAAAAAATTTAAGGAAATTATGAGAGATGATTCATTCATTTGTACCACTTTTTGCATGAGAAACGTCGTCAAATCACTGCCAGCCGGGAATTAGCAGATTTTTCTATATGGTCAATTAAAAAAGCTGATAATCGGTTTGAAATCGGATTTTTATGAGCAGCCAATAGTGGATTTGCCAAAATCTGATATTAACAACCCAATGTATAAAAATTTAAATGAAATGTAATTGCAGAATTTAAAAGATGATTAGTTTGATCAGTGCTTGATTGATTTTGTTGCAGGTCAGCTTGTCATCATTTATTGACTTAGGCAAATGTGATTGTCTGAACGAAACTCCGGAACACGGTCTTAAATATGCTCTCACAGCATCTGGATACCTGGAATCGAACTCCGGTTGTAAGGTAAGATGCTCGATAATCCATGGTTTTCTGAGTTTAAGAAACTGTTTAGCTGCTACATGCCAACATCAGCAGCATATATGAGATTATGTGTAGAAGTTTAGCACTATGGATAACTTTGCTGGTACGAGAGAACGTTAGAGAAAATAAATATTGTTTAAAATTATCGTGTACACAACTGTACAGAATGGATAATGGGTTTAGTGTAGTTTCGACATCTTGCAAGTGTGTTCCCTTAACTTGTAGAACACCAAGAAAGTGTATTTGTGAAATGTGGCAATTTAAACAAAATTGGCATCTACAGATTAAATTTGTTTTGACTTAATTAATATTACACTTCTAATGTGTTAGTGTTTTAACTTTTGATTACACTTTTAGCTTGACTTTGATGGCTAGCCCAGTGCTTCTCAAACTATGTCATGCATGCCTCTTCTGGTATGTCAGGTGTTGCTAAGTAGTGCAAGAAAAAATTCAATAAGATTTTTCTTGGTGTTTGCCCGTCTTTCTTTATGTCTGTCACGTGCAACCTGTTCATGAAATTTCTACATGTTTATGCCCGTCTTTCTTTGATTGGCTATACAGGAGAACTTGCAATGCTCCCTAATAATTAATTGCAAGGGTCACTTGTTGTTTCTGATCTGACCTTTACTGGTGGTACAACTGCATACAAAGTTTTTATGTACTGGAGCAATGGAAATTAGGTTTGAAAACCATTGGGCTTGTCAATTAGGCAGAACAACATTTGCAAGAATTGTTGTTGTTGCATTAGATCAACCCTACTACCGTGAATGCTTGAGACAAGCATTTTGTATATATGGTCATATTCAGTACAAATACTTTTGCGTTTCTCTCAAAACTGACTCTATGGCACCTTTTAAATACAGCCTCAATGATGTTACTGTCACCGAGAACAATAAGTTAATTACCGTGCTGCAAACAGTGCTTAGTCATGGACTATCTATAGATATGCATGTAATGCATGTATGGCATAAATATATCTTACTGTTGTAAAAATGTGTATAATTTTTACAGCTGATGATGACGGTAGTATTCAGGGAAAGGGTTAATGTGCAGTCACTCAAGATAAAAGCACCAGCAGGTAAGAACTTTATGAAATGATTACATATTGAAAATTCTTTACAGGCTTAGAATCTCAGGAATACTGAAACCACAATGAGCCAGAAAGTCAGACATGCAGGGCTTAAAGTGTGCCTGGACGGTCATGGACGGCGTCCATGCACTTATTTTAAAATCTGAGGGCCGTCCAGCCACTTATTGGCGAGCACAGACCGGAAAGGTAAGGGGCGTCCAGGCACTTCTTTTGGGGAAGTAAGGGGCGTCCAGGCACTTATTTTTCCACACTTTAGGCACTGCAGACATGCATAATGTTCAGGCTGATTGTTGCCATTGGGTACTGGTGCTCATAAATTAGATGGTTCTGATCTTAGCTTTTTAGTAAGTTTTAAATGCAAAACGGAGCAATACAGCATGAACCATTTTGTGCTACACCAATGTAATAATTAGTAATCAAAATCTATGCAAATTAAATGGGACGTTGAGTGAAGCAATTGAAATTTTAGTGTCACAAAGTAATTTATGGTTCATCCTATATTGATAATTTCTTTTCAGTCAAGAATCACAAGGTTTTGTAGCAAAGTAGGAATCCAGTTGTAAATAAAGTCGGGAATCGGTGTGGAGGCTGACTGCTTGACCATTCTACAGTGCCTTACCATGTTGAGAACCTTCAAGGAATCTAGAGACATCAGGCAGACGTAGGGCTCACATTTAACTGCTTAGACTGTTAAATGGGGCCCAGTTGAATTATCAGTGCATGTGCAATTGACCAAACTGAGGACATATTGGTCTGATTATTATGCAGTTTTCATCAGGGTTGGTCAAGATTGGAGGGCAGTATTAATGCACCACACATTTCCCCAGAAGTTTGTATGATATATGTGTGATGGATTTAGGGCAGAAATCGGACTCAAGAGTCAGAGGATCTTAGGGATTGAGGTGACTTTGCTCTCTTTCCATTGAGGATGGGGAAATACGATTCCAATAAAAACTTTGTAAACAGTATATGGCATGGTGTGAATCATTTTCTGCTTCTCTAGACCGTGGGCCAAAGACCCTGAAGCTGTTCATCGACCACCCAAAGATCTTTGATTTCCAAGATGCAGAGGAGATGAAGTCGTGTGAGACGTTGGAGTGAGTTGATATGGAGTTTACCTAAGTATTGATGAATGATTTTGTTTGACTAACTTAAGATTTCTCATAAGTCTTTTTTTAACTTTGCTATTTATATAGTACTTGTGTGTCGCATTTTTCATAAAGTATCAATCTTGTAATGACAAAGTGTTAATCTGTAACATTCGGAACTGTGTCAAGGTCTGAAAATGAGTTTTAAAAATGTGCATATTACTGTGTTAGGTCTCTTAGGTACCCTATGCTGTTCATTGCAAGTAATTGTGGGGCGTAGTGGTGGTGTCGGTGGTACCTTTTACATGATAGGCGAAAAAACAGTTCGCATCTTTCAAGGAAAAATATTTTTGCAAAAAATATGCTTCGTAAAATCCAATTTGAAATAATAATTATCTGTCTCCAGATGAGAGTTAAGAGAATCATTTAGCGCTGAAATGCATTGACTCTGGAATGAACTGAGCTATCATTTTGGACCTAACGATGTTTAGATTTTTATCTGAAATGTTTTGCACTGTGAACTGTCCTGGCTATTTGATATTTGTAATATTAGTTTCACTTTGTGCAGGTTGACATCGAGAGATTTGGATGGAAAACGTTTAATTCCACTTTCCAACCCGAATTTCCAGTTTGTCGACAGCCTGACCGTAAGCAATTTAATTTTTTAATCATCTTAGATCAGGAGCCAATCTTAGCTTAGAGCTGGAATACATAAAATCAATTTCACGATTTAGATGTACATTGACATTGTGCCCACCATACACCAGCCACAGTCTCTTGAACAGCCACACGACATTTTTTTTATACCACATTGCATTAAATCTGTCAACGGCTAATTATAATTATTTTTGCAACCACTGTCAAAACAGCCTCCAGCTTTTCGGTTTCAAGTGTCGGTGACAATGATCTTTCTGTGACCTTCTACTACCCCTTCCAAGTTTACCTAAGAAACTGGGCTTCCAAAGTGACACTTAGTGAAAATCTGTTTTTATTTTACTTTGCGGTTCTTATTTGATGATGTAAAAAAGTTTGTCACTTTGCAGTTATGTATGACTATGTGTTAAATTTATAGAATTTCATCTTTATATGTATACAGGCCTATTATATACTATATATATAATTTTATGTACATATATATAATATCTGTGTGACTGTCACTTTATGACTAAAACTCTGGACTATTTTATATTTTATGTTTATTGTGAATGCTGAATGTTATTCTAGACTTAAAGTTCATGTCTACCCTGTCTTCACAGACATAAATTTGAGTTTGCATTCCATTGAATGTCTTTTCTTCAGATATACGTCGCTGGAAATCAGAACTTCTCCAACAAAACTCGGCTTGATCAACTGATGTTCTTTGGTTCACACGTAACATATGTAAGAATTTTTTAATGCTACATAAATTGCTTGACAGAAAAAATGATTAATTATAACAATTTATTAATGTTTTTCTTAAGTGAACTGTTGTTGAGCTTTATAATATTAATTCCAAGGTGCAGCCACATGTTGAGCATGTGTTCCATGCCTCTGCACTAGAGTTGTTAATGTTTTGGCAGACAGATTCTAATATATCCTTCACCTGACCAGTCAATCCTTATTCCTTAAGTCCCTTAAATCTTTTTTCTTTTGCCGTGGCTGGGCTGGGAGCGCCTCTGAGTAGTTTCTTGAAGGGGCACTATATAAATGCTAATAATGAATGAATATCTAATCTAATCTAACATTTGTAAAGTGCTTTTCACAGCAGAGCCAATCAGTCAGTCCACTACTCTGCATCCAAGGGCCACTCTCTCTTCGTAGTTCAAATTCACTTCCTTCACAAAGTTAAAAAAATTCACTATATCACGCTGGCTTTCAAGCACATGGATCTCGCTATAATTCATTGATTGGAAAGGGATTTATCACCAGAACACTCTATAGATGACTAGTTTGACGCTAATATTTTAGTTATTTTATTCAACTTGTGAATTTGTACGTTTTTTTACCAATTATTACTTCGATGTGTTATAATGATGCTCTATGTTCCATGGTGTGTTTGCAAGTGGAGTTTCACGCTGAATCGCATGAGCAATTGCACGTTAAGGACTACGTGGCAAGTGTGGGTGCAGTGGTGGTGTCCGGTGCACCGGAATCAGGGTTCCAGGTTTGAGGATGGATTCGAACCTGGAACCCTCTGATTCCAAGGCACCGGACACTGCCACTATGCTCCACACTGGTTATTCCTTGTTTATATTGTCTATTCTGTGTAATTTGGTCTTCTTTGGTGCTCTGTTGTTCACACTGTGAATGTAATTTGTGGGATCGCATCAGTTGACATTCGTTCTGTTTTATTAACACTTTGACCACTCGTTCTTCGTGGTCAAAGTGTTAATAACACTCGGTTTTGCCGAGACACGACGTACGAGATAATTGTTCTGTACTGCTAATGATGATGTTGAATGATGTTGTAGACATATGGTGATGATGGGCTTTTCTGAAAAAATGCCTTCACTGGACTTGAAAGGCAAGCAAGAAGTTCAAGAAGACTCGTTTTGACTATGTAACAAGAACTGCAACTGTGTACAATAACTAAAATTGTGGAGTTAATAAATCTGTTCGTGAAAATCAATAATTAACTGAAATATCAAAAGCTAAACAGCTGAGCATCACATTGTTACTATGTCTGCTACAAGGAGTAATGTTTTTAACTTTTAACAAGTTTAGTTGAGCAAATAATAACTGTTGTAAAATGTTTAAACTCTGTAAACTTTGTTTCTAAATGTTCACCTGTTTTTCACGTGTGGTAATTTGACTTGTCAGCTATTAATCAAATTCCGCATCAGTTTTTCAGATTGGTTTGTCTGAAAATTTAGAATTTGACCTATAATTTCTAACAAGTTACAGTTAAATAACAAGTTGTAGTTTACTGTTCTGGAATTTGCATACTGAACTTATTCTTCTATTTTTCAATTAATTTTTTATGCTTAGAAGGTTTTTGTTTGCACATCATCTTGGCTTGTGTGAGGTCAAGTTTTGTATATAATGCGGACAGTTAGCGTCTTCTACATCTGGATGATTTTCATCCTGGCAGAGGAGACAACTTCGACCCATAGGGCTTTAGCCTGACCTTGACCCGTATTAGTAGTATTTTTCAGCGAGATTTCAGCCCAAGGACTAAAAAAGTCGCCTTTTTTGGGGCCGAGAAAATAATTTTTTGGCGCCGCTCGAGTCTCAGCCCCGACAAATTTAGCCCCTCCAAGAACGGAAAACAAACTCCGTCCATGTTGATGGACTGATTGATTGCCATCAGAATTGTGTGCTGCCACATGTTGTTGCTTCAAGATTATTGATAAACTTGGCCCAGAGACTGAACATCTGTAAATTGTGGACAGTAATCCAACCACTTGTCCCGGAATACATTGGTTGATCTGGCCTGTTGACAAGGTTGACTCAACTGTGTGGGTGAGCTGGTTCCATCACTGATGACTCTTAGTCTTATAGCCTTTTTGTGCATTGTTTTGCAAAATGATAAAACTCCATTTTGTTATGACAGCATTTAGACCAGTGGTTCCCAACCCATGGCCCGTGGGCCAAAAGTGGCTTGCCAGGCCTAAACAATGGCCCTCCTCGCAAAGAAAAAAAAATAGGCCTTTATGACAAAATTGACAATTTGGACAGGACAGAGCACATAATTATTTTCCATTGCAAATTATTTTATTTTTATGTCTATAAATAATATCAAACATTCTAAATTTTGATTCAATTATAACAATTTTATATGCACCAGATCAAAGGTTGGGAACCATTGCTTTTAGATAACTAAATTTCAGCCTTGTGGTCCCCTAATGTCCTTCAACTCAGAAAAAGGAGGCATTCGTGTCCTAAAACTTAGAAAAAGTGGCCCTAAAGTCAAAAAAGGTTGGAAACCACTGATTTAGACAATCGCAGAGCGTTCAAATAAATTATTTGCTATCGAAGTGGTGCTATATAAATGTTCCATTGCAAATACCGTTCTAAAAATATCGGAAACATTTAACGTGATTGTGAGAACTGTCTTAGTATGTGGCATGCATAAACTTAGTGCCAGACTGACAATTATATTCCCCATGGATTTGAGCTCATGTGACATCAAAAGAACCTTGCCTGCCGACTGAAGAAAGAGGAATCCACTTGATTGGAAAAACATACAGTACACAGTACTGACACGACAGTATCAAGGTCCAGTTAGGGTTTAAAGTGGCCCAAGTTGGTGGGAACAGCATTCCACTGCTCTCGAAATTCTTGGCTTGCGTTCCCACTGCTCACCATGGTGAAACTCTGGAAACAATAAAACTCTTCATCAGCATTCCCATTGCTCACATTCAACGTTCCCACTGCTCACATTCAACATTCCCACTGCTCACCCAAACCACTTTAACCACTAGGTCCAGTCACATATATCAATGCCAATTCTAGGCTAGCAGACAGTTGTGTTAATACATGGATGTTGGCATAAGACATGCACCATTATCACAGTTGAAAGCACAAGCGGGGTTTCAAGTAAAAACGTCAACAAGACATCACTATCAGAAACTGCGAAAACTATAACTGCCACAACACCAGCATCCCATGAAAACAAGCGGTTGACGTATGAATATATTAAACATGACAATACAGACCGCAGGCAATTATGAGATATTTCCAATCAGCAATCAATAGATATCCTCTTTCCCTATTCACTAGGATTTCTCTCTGATATAGTGGACACTGGACAGCCTTGCAATTGTAAATGAACATTGGTCCATGCGGTCTGTCTGCTTTGTCACTGGGCTGCACTGGTATTGTGCAAGAGTAGAGTTGACACAATCAGAAGTCATTTATAGTAGCTTCAAAGTGCAGAGAAGCTGGCCATGCTAGCAAACAAGCAAGACCATGATTAGAGAGACTGAATTTTGACTAATTTGAAGCCCTTGTTGGGTAATGTACTGTATAGCATCCAGGCAGTTCCACAATGATTTATTTGCAAAGTTTAATAAAAGTATAAAGAAATTAATATATTTATTCTTAGTAATGTGGCTTGATATTCATAGAACATTTTAAATAAGCAAGAAATTATTGTAGCACAGACTGTTGCGCACATTTTACATATTATGGAAGATGTAGACACATGTAGGACTATGTGTAGCCTACAAAATAAAATAAATCGTGTGGCCTAAGACATGCCACTCAACTACATACAGTTCTTAGATACTACTTTCCCCATAGGCTTTCATTCATTGATCACACCTAACTCAGTCAAGTTGTGGAGATGGAGAGACCTTCAAGTGTTGCTTCAAAGGGTAGTGATCCTGGCCAGCACAAGATTTCATATCCAGAGGAACGTTGTTCTACAAAAATGAACTTTAAACAGAAAAGGCTCGATGCTGCATCATCAAAGTGCATTGTGAAGGACGCACTGGTTTAGGCAAGGTCATTTAAAAAAGAGTCCTGCTTACGGTAAAATCCCAGACAAAGAAGCACCAAAGCTTCTGCAATTAGGCAACGCCAGAGTCGTACAGAAATATTAAATTATGCCAGTGAAGGACATCACAATGCTGGAGCGTGGACTCTTGCCTAACGCACCATTCCGCTCAATACGAAGTTTCCAAAACTGTATAAGAACTACAGTGTATTGTTAAACAGAAAACATTTTATTCCTCTTGCAAGCAGTGTTTATGTGCCATATAGTAAGGTATATGTCTCTGATGACTGCATTAAAATGTCCACATTGTGCTCTTAATGAGAGCATGGGATGGGATGATGGCAGCATTGAATGTTCGATCAATTGTAATTTATATAGCTCCCCTTCAAGGTACCTACTCTGAGGCGAAATTATAATTATCAAGCTGAAGCAAGTCAGGCTTGCCAGTATGAATAAGATAATTCACTTAGAAAACTCAGTCATTTATGCAAATTACTTCTTAAAAGTTGAACTTTTACTAACAATTTCTATATTAATTCAAACTATATTAATTATATTAATTCAAACCCAATATTTATTCGTGTTGCATATGAACTGAACCTCCATATAAAACCTTTGTCAAATTTGTTGTATGTAACAGGCTGCGTTTTGCAAGCCTGAAGACTTAATTAAACGAAAATTGAATTGAATTGATCCAGTCATTTACATTACTTTTTCATAAAAAATTTCACGAACTCTTCTAAGCCTTGGATCATGGGGCTGGGAAACTTAAGAAATATGTCAGATGTCTGGGATGTCATGGAAAAGAGAATAATTATTAAAAAGTTGACGTCAGAATGTCAGTTTTAGCCTACAGCTGTTTACACAAGACTACCTTTGTCAATTCATATAGACAAGCATTGTTTAAATAAAAGGTAAAATCAGCTAGGAGGGCTCTACCCTGACCAGATGTAGCTTCTTACAGCAATTCCACAGAACTGTAAGTCAGAAGAAGTGAAACTGTAAACGAAAATTGATCCAAACTGCACTTCAATTTATAGAATTGTATCTCAGTGAAGCAGATACTTTGTGTCCTTCTGAACAGTAATCTTGAGATTTCTACAGCAACCAAAAAGCAAAGTCACAGGAACACGCTCAATTATATATGTATGTCTATGTATAGCATGTACAATTGTACATATATATGTGGTGCACTTATTCATAATGAAAATGGTGTTGGGCTGCAAAAAACCCAAGGTTCATGAAATTGCGTATGAGTGATATTGATAATGATAGCGGCAGAACACAATGTATTTTTATGATATCTTATAACCCTTGGGGGGACCCCTAAATGTCCTTGAAAAAATTTGAAATTTTTTCCCTAACGTTATTTTTCCATCAATTATACTTTTTGGCTGGAGAGACTTAGCATTTTCAAAAATTACCTCAAATTGGGACACCCTAACGCTCATTTACTGTCATTTTCATGTCTTAAATTTTTGACTACAGTAACTGGCAAAATTTTATGAATGTGATCTAGTGACATGGTCAGTTTCTCATCACCAACAACCCATATAATCTATAAATAGGAAGCAAAGTTGAAAGAAGGGCAGCAATTCTCTATAAAAGGTCGTCTGTTTCTACCAATTACAGTAAGTATATTCTTTTGAGCCAGTCACAGAAGACTCACACTCCGGTGTACAAATGTCAGCTGAATATCCAGGGAACGGACTATGCACTGGAAGAACTGTAGCACAGAGAGTTAGATGACAAGCCAAAAGACCTAGTGCCACCATAATCTGGTTGCATCTTGCAGACCATAACAAAAGTTTCAACTATCCATAGTTAGTTAGGCAGGCTTATAGCTGTTACTTGGCTCAAAACTATCCATAGTTGGTTAGATAGTTAGTGATGGTGACATCATCAGTTGCGCATGATACGCAGCAGTGGGTAAAGAAATAATCCATGTGGGAAACCATAACAGGTGGCAGACAAAGAATTTAAAGGATATGTAAACTTCTTAGAAACAACAAAACCAGTGCAACAGTTTACCAAAAACCCAGAATGACATAGAAGCAGCAAAGCAGAATGTTCTACAGCTGCCATAGTTTTGTAAATGGTTTGTTTGCAAACATACACTGTTCCAAAGCAACATCCTTAAATTATTACTCTTCCAACACACTTTACTTCTCACAAAAGCTAAGAATAAAAATAGTTTAAAAAATAATATCCAAACTGATAGCTTGTTTTCCATGGTTCTTCCACACAGCATGTCCCTAGCCATTTCTTAAGTGGCTAAATTCAATTTAAAGTTTTGTTAACTATTGGCAAAAGCGCTTTTGGGTTCAGCTCTTAGTACCTTTGTGATTTCTACTCACCATACACTTTCCTCATATGACCTAGGTGATCTGTTTCTTTCCCGAGTTAGGGGCCATCCATTTAGTTAAATATACAGATTTGCATAAATCCTGAAAAATGTATCTTCCAATTTTTATATATGTATATATTTTTATGATATAAGAATTGTGCACACTTGCATTTTTTTTACACCCCACCTGCTTAAGTACACTTGACGCACCCGAATCCTATAAAATGCTTCACATTTAATCCATGTAGAGATAATCAACGATTAATAATATTTATTAATGTGCTTTTGCAGTTAATACCAGTCAGAGGTTACATGGCATACAGTTTCCACCTTTACCACACTCCTACTTCACCCAATAGTACTATTACTCCTCTGTTGAGTGGTTCATTAAAAGGTAAAAAATAGAAAGATTAATTATTATCAAGGTTTCACCAGAGGTGGTGAGTGGTGCCAGAGATTTCCTAAGTTTCTTGTAGTCAGGGCACAGTAATACACGTGACCCATGCGTGGGGTGATTTACGCCCCAAATAAATTCAAAGTAGGAAAGTTAGGTAGGGCAAAGGATTTTTCAGCAGGACTTGCTTGCCTGGCTTGCCCTGCTGTAGCACCACTGGATTTCACCTATGCATGCATTCGTTATCAGTAGACCCCCCCCATATACAAGCATCTTGGGTTGGCATGAAATGGATGGCCCCTTAGGAATATGCCATGGTGTAGCACAGAGTTATTCCTGTAGTGTTTTCATCAATATGCGTGTGGCTACTGGAGGTAGGACTGTTGCAACTCACATTAAAACTTAGGTCATGAAGTGCCTTTGAGAAGCCTCTTCTGCAAAAGGTGCTTCATAACTGACGAATACGAATATAATACAAACTGAAATGCTGTTAACGCACAGTCAATTCATGGACTTTAGCATAAAATCACAACATTTCAAGAAAAACGCCACCATCCTGTAGAACTTACACAAGTTCCTCAGAAAACTGTGGCTCTCCCACACTGCCTAGCAAACAGTAAATAAAACCGGCAATCAACACAGCACACTGGACTCATATGCTATGCACATTGCACAAGGAAGCTGTTTGGAGAGAGCAGACGATTGGTCAGTAGACTTTACATAGCAGATTCTTATTGGTCAGTAGCTACATTGTCCGTCACACGATGACGAACAAAGTCCGGTTAATTGCCTGATTTGCATTTGATTTCATGTTATCTAGACGGCAAAATGCCACGCAATAATTAACAGCCAGTGAAGTCCTCTCACCCCACGGCCACGGTGGCTTACAGGCAGTCACCAAGCGAGCAACCAAAGATCTGTTTTAAACGACTTGATCTAGCATCTGAAGTTCGCACTCCTCTTCGATCTGCGGTTCTAGACCGGGTGCGTACGGCACGGACGGGTGTCGCAGGAGTGAAGGGTTTGGCTGCGGCTTCACGCAGTTTTTTGTATCACTAAATTCAACAATCGATTCCTTTTCGCTGCAGTCATTGTCGTTAGTTTGTGCGCTAGCAAAGAGCGCCGCCGCCACCACTGCCGCCGTTGTCTGGTTATTCGCAGAAGTTGGTTTTGTCTGATTACAACAGTCGTCCGATTCGGGTGGGCTTGCACCAATCATGTTCTGGTACCATTCACGATTGTCTTCCAAAGAGTCGAGAATGTCCTGGCAGTATGGATGGACCAGATCGACCCAGGTTTCCCACAGCGGGTGGACGATGTAGTCGATGAATCCAACCTTGAGATACCAGAAAAACAAATTGCATGCTTTTAAACATAACATAACAGGGTTTACGGTGGTTCAGGAGACTCGTGATCTGTGTGAGAATCACCACTTTTACAATGTTTTAAAATCCTATCTGATTTTATTTTATTTTTCTGCTAGGCAATACAATTAGGCAGCACACTGCAGTCAAGATAGCAGTCAATATCTTCAGCTAACATATGACTGACAATAACAGATACAAGATGTCACACGGTCACAACTTGGAAAATACGATCGTCTGGATTCAAGACTTTCATAAAATCACAATCTACCATGACTTGAAATCCGTGATCATTGAATCATTACCGTTAATGACAAGAAATTTATTATTTGCCATGAAATCAATCAACCCATCCAGAAAAACTCACCGTGTAATGCGTTTATTTTGCAATACCTTTCAACCAAACAGAGCACAAAAACAAGATAGACTATAGTCTACAATGGTGAATAATGTAATAAACATAACCATCATTACATGAACTTCTGTAAACCCTTAACATAATTCTTCCATTCATGGATCAGGATATATGAGTTTGGGAAAACTAAACTCATACCTGCGTCTTTTCCACGGTGGCTGTATGACGATCACACATTGGACTTATATCCATTCCTTGCTCCCTTTCGAGGTCACCCTGCTGGAAGAACTCTTGCATAACACGGTTGTTCCACTGGCGGTACAGCTCCAGTGGTTTTGTAGGATTGCTAAGGTCTGAACAGTGAACCAAACTCTGCAATACCTACAACAAAAAGCCACACTCGTTCCACAAAAAGCTACTGGTAACATTACTGCACCCAATTTTAAATTGCCAGCACTTGATATCTGGTAAAACAAACTGAATCTCAAGTAGGTCACATGAAAACTCTGCCACTAGTTGCACTCTGCCAGTGCCAGTCCCAAGCCTGGATAAAGGAGGAGGGCATCGCTAATGGTCTTTTTGTTACCACACAGTGACGTTAAACTGCAAATACCACCACCACCACACCACCACCACCACCACCACCACCACCAAGGTCACATGAATGTAAGAATAGACAATAACTCATTCACATCTACTATATCAGGTGATCACAGCATGCTCCCTATCCAGATAAATTCTCACTCTATTTAGACAAATAATTTCACCGGAGCTCTTACTTTGAAGCACTTATGTAGAGAAACACAAATCTTGATGCTTCTACATGAATTATAAACTCTCACCTGAATTTTTGCTTGGATTTTGTGACGTAATATAGTAATATATTATGTAATGTTTTCTGTTAATATAGCATGAGGGGTTATCCATGCTAATGCTGATTTATTTGAATGTTTGATTGCTTTTGCTTTTATTTTGTTCCTTCTCTGAGTTTTTCATGTAGTGTTAACTACATTAATTTTGTTTTTTTATAATAATTTTTTCTTTCTCTCCCTAGTTAAGTAATATCTCTGCATTCCAATACTCCCTTCAGCTTTCACTTTCTCACTTCACTTTGATAATTAGGCCCCTGCTTAGCGGGACTTGTCCCTTTTGGTGTGCCTATTTGCTCCCTCACTCTTATAATACCTATTCACTTTGAGTATTTTTCTTATTGCGAATTATGTCTATACTTTGTTAAACATACATGTATAAAATTGTTGGGATCAATAAAAATATGTCTATATGTCTATGTCTAATATATATATATATATATATATTAATAGGAGTAGAAAAAATGGTCTCTGTTGATAATTTATAAATCCAAGATTTCCAATCGGGTGATTATGCTGCCAAGATTTCTATCATTTCAAGCTGCAAGCGTGCACATGCCAATGACTTTTGAGGACAGTGCACAACCATATCATAGCTTTCAATAGTCTAACAAAAGTAAGTGCTGTGTCCAAGCAGCAAGGACAGATCATATCGATGCATTTTGGCAGTTAACCAAAGACAAAAATGCATGAAATGTAATATACATTTAACTTGTCCTAAGTCCGTTTTATACCACTCACAAAAATTTTCAATCTCATCTGTACCGATTGGCTTAAATTCTCACCTGGATTCGTTCACTGTAGTTATCGAGATTGAATATGCTGCTGCCGGAGATTTTGTGAGTTTCAACCATCGTCTTGAGATGCGCCAGATGGTCCATGTGCTTGTTCATATCGGTTGCAAGGACCTACAATACATGACAAATGTTGTCGTCAATGACCTGGAGGAAGGAACATGATGGTAAACTCAAATGTGTTAAGTAGAGGATCTTATATGGAAAAGAACACTGAATACGAATCGTTAGCAAGTAAACCACATCAACAAAATGCTTTGCTGAAAAAATAATGAGTTGGAAAAAAATGTCTTATCTCTACCCATGCTATCAACAGCAACATTCTGGAGCCAGAGTAAAAGGTAAACAATGAACCTTTAGGCCCTTTTGAAGCAGGAAGATGCATATTTAATTGGCATGTTACACAGTAACAGTTCTGTATCAACAGGGCCATTTTAAGACTGTCCTAGACCCTAGGTACTCATGCATTCGTAGTCCCCCAACTGCTAACTCTTCATTAGAGCTAAACACATTCACATTATTTCCTGACATTATGTCGCTCATGTGTAGTATTGTGTACTCATGTCTAATTATGATTCATGAATGAACCCAGTATGACTTTAAATTTGTTTCAAAATTATAGTAATTGGTCTAAACATAAATATGTTGCATGCACTGCATAGTATGTGCATCTAAATATATATGTTGTGAAAGAAATGAATGACGATGATGCTATATGTTGAACGTTAAAAATCAATGATGTTCAAAGAAAAATGGACTCAAAGTCCATAAACTAAATTTTTTAATATTTCTTGAATTTTTCGCTCACCCCTTACCGGCTCCTGGCGTACCCCTAGGGGTACGTATACCACAGTTTGAGAACACCTGCCCTAGGCACAGCACAGTGCCTACTGCACCTAATGGAAAAGATGACCTGAGTGTCACATGGTTCATGGTTGGCACTGCTTGAGTGACGATGCGAATAATAATAACGATGACTACTGTGAATTTGACAATCGAAACCGTGGTCCCATCTCATAATCTTAACATCGAAACTTCTAAGGCATCAAAAGTCAAGTGTAGGGAACCAGCTTATTCACGAGTGCTGCAGTTGGGTGTTTGAGAGGTTCAGTAGCAAGTGCTTATTAAAATGAATGGGAACACATTCCTCTCATCATTAAATGCAAATACATTCACACACAGGGCTCAAAGTGTGACTGGACGGAATGGCGTCCGCACACTTACTTTCAAATTCGAACACCATTCTGCCACTTAATAGGCAAGCACAGTCTAAAACATTGGTAAGGGATATCTATGCTCTTCCTTTTTCGAGACTTTAAGCATTGTCCACAGACACACATGAAGGTAGCAGCGAACAGAAAAGATGACAATTTATTTCCATCTATAAGGAGGTTTTTCTGGTTTCTCTGTTTTATCCAATTACAGTCAGTCTTAAACGCTGCAAGTGATGGGGCAGTTTCGGTGGAGGCAATCAGCAACTAAAAGAACAAGTTCATGCAGATGATATATTAACACATGTTTGTTTGTTTGTTTCTATGTGCACTTGTTATAGCGCCCCTTCAAGCTCTCTTCTACTCAGAGGCGCTCCCGAATGCAGAGCGGACACTGCATCGGAGTTTCACGCCGAAGCGCTGAGCAATTGTGAGTGAAGGACTTGCCCAAGGTCCTTACGCAGCGAGGTGGATTCGAACCTCGAATCTTCCGGCTTCAAGGCAACGACGCCACCACTACACCACCACGCCCCACATGTATAATATTAGTGGTGGTTCTTGCACAGATTTTAGTCAAATTGCAAAATAGTCTTCTGAACCACACTGTAAATCTCGCAGCTTTCCTGAATATTTGCTATCATGATGGTTACACAGACAGAGATGATAACTTACGATGTCTATCACCATTCGCCGAAGTGTCTGTCGTGACTTGGCTGGAAGATTTTCAAATATGTCGCACCCTGGTTCCTGCAGGAGCTTAAATGCAACGGCAAGATGATGGTTTTCAAGAACCGACTCATCATTGTACATGAGAGCCAGTTCTGAGCCTAGCAGGAAAACAGATAAAAGAGTAAATTTTAATATTTATTTAATTTATTTATTTCTCCATTTCCATAGCACCCCTTCAAACTCTCTCCTCTGAGGCGCTCCTGACTACAGCGTGGACACTGCATCAGAGTTTCATGCCGAAGCGCCCGAGCAACTGCGAGTCAAGCACTTGCTCAAGGTCCCTATGAGGTGGTTTGAGGTGGATTCGAACTTGCAACCCTCCGGTTTCAAGGCAGCGAACACACCACTACACCACCGCGCCCCACTCATTGATAGCAACACGAGCAGACAACACAAATTTAACAAACCGTCACTTATATAGTATAAGAAATTTCAGTGACTTCGCTCATTTTAGAGGGACCTGTGAGAATCAGACATATTATGATTGATTATTAGTAATATTTTAATACCAACATTTTTAATGTGCTCAAAGTCACACAGAACTGCTAATTCATTCATTCATTCAAGAATTTATATAGCGCTTCTTCAAGGGGACTACTAATGTGGTCAGTCAATTGCCAGAGGAATAGTTAGGCATCCAGATGTTTGAAGGTCAATAAAAAGTTATCAGTATTGAGACATTTCTTGTGAGAAGAAAAAAAGAATGAGCAATGGATACACATTCGTAGCCAATTCCATTCTCTGGGGAACAGCAACATGGCATGCATGAAAGCCAATGACCATGCTGAATTGAGGCTCAACCAAAAGACCTGTAAGACCAGATCTCAGACTCACAGGTATGGATGTATGGAGAAAGCAGAGGTTGAATGTAGGTAGAAGAGCTAGTTGCAAGGGCTTCATAAGTCAGACAGGCCAGTCTAAATGCTAATTTTAATTCAACAGGAAACCAATGCAGCAGACCGAGTCTCAGAGTTATGGAGTTTGAACGAGAAGAAAGACACAAGTCATGGAATTTTTTATGCATTTAAGACTGTCTACTGCCTCAGCTTAGAGTTTGGATAATCAAGACAAGAGCAAACAAGAGAGCAGGCTTATTGTCTGTGACATGTCTTTGTTAAGAGCAGATCTTTTGTGACATATAGCTGGACGACGTGGTAGAAACAAGATTTGCAAGTAATTGTCTCAGACTGATCAGAGTTTATGGTCACACCATTGAAACACCACTGAAACAGAACTATTGAAATGCCATTGAAACAGAACCATGCATGCTGGACTGACTGATCTGATTTAGAACGCATTAGGATGACCTCACCTGAAATAGCCTAAACAATATTTGGTTAAGCAAAAGAATCTCAGATGTAGTAATTACATCACAGCTTGCATTACGAACTGCTCTTAGACAGCATCATGCTTTCTCTGTTATTGACCCCATAGTATGCAATGGGCTTCCACTGTCAGCTGAGCAAACCCTATGCCTTATGCCTCAGGCTTGCTCAGACGCATTTGATCACAGCCCTAGAATTATCCTTTTCAGCTAAGGTTGGGTTGGGAGAGCTCCTGAGTAGTAACATTGAAGGGCACTACATAATGAATGAATGAATGAATGAATACGATGATGTTTTGACTAGGAACAGTAATTCTAAGTTCGAAAAACATTTTTGCGTCTGGATTCATAAAAATAAGAAACTTACTGGTGTTAATCAAGTACTGGTTGGTGACGCCAGGGTGATCGACATCGTGAATTGCACTGGCAAAAATAACTGCCAGAATCTCTAGTTCTGTGAATAGGCTCTGAAAGACAATGCTGCTAGTTAGTTCTACCACCATAACTGCAAGACATTAATCCTGCAATGATTCCTGACATGAGGCTAACAACTGAATTCAAATATTCAGTTATGAAAGATGAGTTCAATAAATATTAAGTAACACAGGTAATTCTCATTGCTGGTTCTGAAAGATTTCAGAGCAACTTTAGAATGTTGTTAACTTTCGATCCAAAAACAAGTTAACAATAAAAATAAGAATATTGGTTCGTGCAAATCTCTATTCTCCTGTAAAATACTTTCAAACAAGCATCATTTGTAAGAGAAACAAATTCAATGCACATAAAGTAACACAACAGTGAGAATCTAACACTGCTAGTCAGCAGCTAATCTACGGAGCACCATAAAGTGAATCTTCACCCAATTTATCGGGTATTAAAATCCTAATATCAGAATCACTACAACCAGCATGTAAAGAACTGCACATCACTAAAGTCAATTGCAATCTCAAATCTTCTATTTATCCTACTCAGTACCGGTAGTCTAATGTAGTGTCGGGTTCCAGCTTATGCACAAGTACCGCATCAAATCACGAAGGTTGTTATGTGAAACCATAATGACGCTCAAACTCAGCTTGACAGGAGGTAAAAAAAAAAGAAGTCAGATGGAAGGGTGGCAGATTGGATGGATCAGATAAGAAAAAGGTAGGTGAAGGAAAGCAAAAGCTTTTGCAGTATTTGAGTGAGCGACTCTCCAGAATTGGTTTCGTATACATGAGGAAAGAGGATGATCAGATGGAGTGAGGAAGGTAAAGGGTTCATTAAAGCAAGTGCAATGCAAGTACTGTAGAGAAATAGTTTAGTTAAATAACCTTAGAATGAATCCTTTATAGAATCATTCTTTAGTGCAATGCTTAAAGAATCAGAGCAAAATGTTGATGCTCATGAACAGCAAATACAAATCAGATAAAGTTCTAGCACCATGTTTGCATCATGCAAACATTTCTGTGCCCTTTCTAAAACTGGTTACCTTCTCTGAGGCATTTGTAAACAGCTGTGCAAATTCAAAGAATTTCATCCTGTTGGGTTCTCATAGGCTCTAGAATTTTCCACACATGTCTGTGCTTCAACAATGCTTCATGTTATGCAGCGAAATTCAAAACTCGGACGGTTCAGCTTCCTTATCCGCTGCATTACGATTATGGAACGTGGTTTAACTTTTAAACAACCATCTTTAGATGAGTTGATTATGTTTATTTACCTATTGTCTCTATATGCGTCATTGTCTTTGGACATACTAGTGCATGAAAATGCAGTTACCTCAAGAACAGGGACTAAGAGCAGAACATGTGACGACTGTGTAACGTCTGCTGCGTGACAGCTGTTGTGATACGAGACGTCACGTCGGTAATGATCCTCCAGATGAAGGAGGTAAGTAATGAAAGTACTCGGCACAATTTGAAACGTCCTCAGCAAATCACGTTCCTACAAAACAACAATGTACACAAAATTCATTGTGCCCTGATGAACCATAATTATAAGAAGTAGGTAGCGGAATACTTCATCCCAAATAGCATAAGTCCACCACTATTACTGATATCAACTTAGGATACTGGCAGAATCAGGCACTGCAATTCTGAATAAAATGTGACCAAGATCAATACATAACGTACTCCAGTTTAAGACGATGATAGCCAAAAAGATTCATAAATGATTTTTAACATGATTTTTCATGTGGCAAATGTCAAAAGCCAGATTTGCAACAACGAAAATCTGATGGACTACACAACTTTAAGTTATTTTCAGTTAATTCACTGAAATCTATGGGATATGTAAGACCACAACCCACACAGACTACTACAGAATACAGAGACTACTACATAGACTACTAACTAATCTGTCATGCACACAGAGTTACTGCAACAAAATGTCATTGCATTGACTATATTCTGTTGTTTCTTGCTCTTACTCTCTTCTGTCTTTCAAACAAATCCTGCTTTCCCAATCTCCCCTCCCCTTTCCAGCATCTCTCTCCTCTGCTCCTCCTACAAAAAATAACTCTTGCCTTCCATTTCTCCATCTTACTCTTCCTCAACTCTTTCTTCTGTGTTCTTCCCACCTGCACTCCACTCCACTCTCTAATCTTCTCTTCCCAATATCGCATTTCTAAGCTTCTCTCTCCTCCCCGGGATCCATATCCAATTATCCATATCTCAATTTCATCTTCCCTTCCCATTCCCCTCTGCTACCCTATATCCATTACATTTATATTAAATGAAGAATATCTCATTGCTCTGCTACCTTGAGGTCGTGACAGAAAATTGCCAAGAAATGTCACGACAATATTTGATCCAAGTCAAATCTTACATCACTTTACCTTACATTACAAAGTTCTGTAATGAATCCAAATAACGGATTTTGTGTGGTTGTCTAGACCATTGACACTGACCTTGCCTTAAATAATTTAAAATGGATTATCCATAGATCTGCCTGATGATCAAATACAAATCAACAGCAAAAAGTGGTTTCTTTTTACGTGGAATTAAAAGTAACAGTAATTATTACAATATCTGTTAAACCATACATGTATCTAAGTTGAAATTTGTAAAACTGAATTTAAATAGTAACAAACTTGGACTAATCTACATCATGGCACTTCCTCAATTGGAAGCTTAGAGTTGTGTGTCATGCAACAAACTAGTATCACTTCATTTACAAGTGATGGCTAAACATCCAAATAAATTAGTGGGACGTGGAGGTGCAGCGGATATGTTCGTTGCCTTGCAGCCAGAGGGTTGCAGGTTCGAATCCACCTCAAGCTGCCTCGTAGGGACCTTGAGCAAGTCCACTCACAATTGCTCATGCGCTTCGGCGTGAAACTCTGATTCAGTGTCCGCACTGTAGTCGAGAGCGCTTCTGAGTAGAATCTTGAACTATAACAAGTGCACATACATACAAACAAACATCGTTTAGCTGCCACTAACTTCCCACGTACATCTCCAAATCTTCTAATACAGAAGGCTTTTTATTAGCTGCAGTCTTCAGAGTAATAATTTCCTGGACAAGCACAGAAATAGATTTAACCGCAATACAAGAAGACCTTCAGTACCTGGCAAATCGTAAACGTGATGGCGGTTAACGGTCGGCAATTAGTGACGACGGCCAGCTTGAACACGTCCATACCCCACTGATCCAGCCCACTCATCAGCTTCAACATGAAGAAACAAACTGCTCAATAAAACCGAAATTCTAGGAAAACATCATTTAAGCAGAATCTTATGTATTCACGGTAATAAAAAAGTTACCGACCAACAAACGGCAAGCATATCAAATTTGGAATTGGATGATGGGGGTTGTATGCAAAATTGGCATTTACTTTGTCCAACAGACAACTGACAGAGTGCCAGGTTGACAAATAGTTCATAACTGCGCTATAAAAATCAAGTGGTCACCCTCCATGCGGTTCGTACATGACGCACACACGACGCTAACCGAGTGACTGATTTATTGGAAACTAATAAAACGCACAGCCACAATGACGTCAGTGCAGCATGCTCCAATAATTCACCATTTCTTTGTAGTTTTACACCGTGCCGAATTGCGGCACGAACCACACATAACGACTGTTTATCATTTTCGTTGATAATGCCGACTCCTGTCAGCAGCTAGAGGTCTAGCAAGTGCAGTCTAGAACCAGTCAGTACCTAGCTGTCAAACTGCACTGCTACGTGATGGCAGATTGAAATATGATGACAATATGCTGTGCGGAGAGGTAGAGTAATGAAAATCCAGTGACGAGCAGAGCAAAGGTTGTGTGGAAAGCTTTCATGTCAGTACAAGAGCAGCCGCCGTATACATACTTGTATGGAAACCATAATGCCTAGAAAATGCTTATTTGGCAGAATATCTCTATGGTGAAATGCTATGGGTCAACCTGTTTTGTTCTACTGAACAATAATAAGAATAATATTCATTTAATAAATCAAACTGATAGAAGTATGTGGTGAGATTACACGACATAGTAGTAACAGATAACAAGTTCAACATGAATCACAGTCCACAAGGTGCTCATCTCTCCCAGTGTTCATTTTACAGGTTTTCCCATAGGAAATTGAAGGCCAAGTCAACCTTATGGGGCCAGCAGGCATGGAACCTGCATCCCTCTGATCTTTGTGCCAGTGTGTTACCGTTCAAGAATCTCTTCGTCCCAGTGCAGCAATTCCCCAGTTGGATCTCATAATTGAGGAATTGCAACATTGCAGCCCACAAGTTAGCTGCAATTTTTTAACTCTTCCACAATTTTTTAACTCTTCCACAGGTTTGAATTGAACACAAAATATTGTCATTTTGTGCAGCTTACTAAAACAATTTCATGCTCTTGACTGTAGTTTCACAGTTAATCCTCAAACCTACCAAGATTTTTGCACAAATTCAACCATGTAATACTCTGGCCTCTTTCAGTCTCTTTGCATCATTATAATTCACTCTTCAAACAGACTTTATCTTTTAGTTCCTCATACTAGAACAGCCCAGGTCCTGTAAATCCCTCTATCTGAAATGCACTGTCTCCATCTACTCCTCTCAAATTCGAGTTGGTAACCCTCTTCCTCCTCTGCTTTTCTCAAAACCTCTTTCTTTTTTCATGGCCTTGCACAATAGAAGTGCAATTGTACAATGCTTCTGATGGTTGACCCCACTAAACGAGGTCTGTAAAAGTTTGAATACAATGCAATGTATCAACTTCTTTTCTATTAACATTGATAGCAAGATTGACTTTGTTTTGCAGATTATTTACCTAAAAGGACCATGTTATATATATGAGAGTCATCTAAACTCATTTAATACTGGTCATTTCGGCATAATGGACAGCTGCGGGTAAACTAACTAAGATAAGTGCTCAAAGGAAGGCAAACATGGCACGCAAGAATGTCAAGACAACGTGGAGACTTACTTAGCGCTCCTGACACAACTCAAGTTTGTGATCGTCTAGAACGTGAAAACATAGATCTTTCATGAAACTACGCAAAACAACAACAGCAGTTTTCCTCACAAGGGAATAAAGAAGATAAACTGCACTGCATGTGTCAGAATTCAGTCATGTTGCATGAGTTGTGACTGTGGCTAAATAACAGCCGGCCAAACACGAAGATTTACCTCTGCCAACAGCTCTCCATCTGTTGTTTCGACGCCATAGAGTGGTATCGTGCCCGAACAGCTCGCGTTGTGGTTAAGCTGGTGAATACCAGAAATCTGTGACATGGGCGGCTTTTTCGCTCGGTTCTTAGCAGCAAGCGGATGCCCTGAGTGGCCTCCCCCAGCGGAATCCCCAGCAAGCTTCAGCGAAGGAAAATCCAAGTCCTGCTGCTTGTCTGAAAACCAAAATTTTCAAGATATTACATGAATTAATGCACAGCAAAAAGGAAACGCAACGGCGCATTGAATTCCAACTTACCTTCATACTTCAATGCAACAAGTAATACCTCTTTACACATTCATCCATCCATTGACTTCCAACTTACCTCCTTCATACTTCAATGCAACTTCAATACCTCTTTACACATTCATCCATCTTCCTTAACTAAGCTTCCGCTGCAAGTTCCCTCATATACCATTCTGCAAAGATTCATCCAAACCAGGGTGCAAAGTGCGACTGGATGGTCATGGATGGATGACGTCCACACACTTATTTTCAAATATAAATGCTCTTCTCCAACTTATTACGCAGGCAAAACACCTGGTACAGCCTGAAAAGGTAAGGGGCACTCATAAACAGGCTGGATTCAATGTACATGTTTAGCTCTAACCTGGTGGATATAACTCACACCTATTTGCAATTGGAAGAACGATGCATTTGGCAGAAACTAGGGCTTCAGATTGGCGCTGAAAGAAGGTTAACCACTGTATGGCAACCACTGTTAACCAATGGTCCAACCAGCACAGACCTGGCAACATGTAGGACCTCAAAATGCATCATGCTCCACCACCAATTGAGAACTACCAGTCATTGAGCATACCGACTTTGTGCTCGCAACTGCTAAGGGATGGGTAACTTTTCTTAGATATAGTCTGAGTTTTGCTGCTTTTCACTGCAATTAATTATTGCTCACTTTATCCTACTCTTCATTCAGCAACCAACAGATCTTCTATGTTTGTTTTGTTTGTATGTGCACTTGTTATAGCGCCCCTTCAAGCTCTCTCTACTCAGAGGCGCTCCTGAATGCAGAGCGGACATTGCATCGGAGTTTCACGCCGAAGCGCTGAGCAATTGCGAGTGAAGGACTTGCCCAAGGTTCTTACGCGGCGAGGTGGATTCGAACCTCGAACCTTCCGGCTTCAAGGCAACGGACGCCACCACTACACCACCGCGCACCATGATTTTACTATGATCTATGATACTTCTCTCAATTGGTGTGTAGTTGCACAACATCTCTTGCAGTATGTCTTCTGTGGTGGCAAATGGCAATTCCATGTGATTCCATGTGATTCATGGTCAGATGCATCTTTATCTCAAGATAATAAACACCTTGTCTTAATACATGTGGGAGATCATATCGGTTCATACCAATAAGATATTCTGCACAGATCTGAACTCATTAGGCTTGCCCTACTGCACCTAAAACCCAGATGACCTGACCCTAAAACCATTGTCAGCGAGCCCTCATAAAATGGTAACATTAGAGTTGGGAAAAAGTAAAATAGTGACCTACATCTGTCAGCTGTTCATGCAAACAATAACCAAATACAATCTTGCAGTCTCTGAAATATAAGCTGATCTATATGACCTATTTATAGCAAAATGCTGAAAAATAGAGTCACAAATTCAACATGTGCTACAAACATTGTGACTTACTGATACATGTGTGATATATATTTGCCTTGAACAATATCATATGGTTCAAACTTATCACATGACACTGGCTAGTTCTACATTTATTATGATTAAAGAAAGAAAACAACTTTGACATATTTCCAGAAGGGATTGACTTTCTAAAAATGTTCAGCTTACAGTCAAAATTCTACAAAGTTATTTGACCTCAAAAGCAAATGCATGCATCTGATATTGGTTGAACATAACATATCAAAAATGAAGAAATAAATTTAATGTATGACTGAATTGCAAAGCAATGCACATAGGTGACAGCACTGAAAACAGCAGGACAAACACTCAAGAGAACAATTTTCAATCCAACCCCAGCACAGAAGTAATGGACAGGGTTTTTACAAAGATGGACAATGGGTCCAAATCACTTAACATCAACACCGGCAGCACTTAAATTCAGTCAATCGGCCACCTGGTGACCAGACTTCAATACTTTCATTATTTATTAAAGCTTGCTTTTGCTGAAAAATAAACTCAAATGCTCCCAGAAGAATGCATGCTGGCTATTGTGTAAAAGCACCTAAAATTGTGCACTGTAGGCGCATGCATTATATGTGCCTCAAGCACTTGCGTACTGCGTAGGCTATATCATTCCATTCGTATAGTATACAACTATACATGTATATTATGTGTATGTGTGGTGCACACGTATGGATGTGCAAGTGCTATCAGTCTATCAGAGTAAATCAACTCCTTTGAGATTACCTAGGAAGGTGGTGCAGATGTATTCCGAGATCTGATTTCCGGCTTTGCTGGACTCCGCGAAATGGCTCAGCTCGCGATTCAGCATTCGTTTAAACTACAACCAGATAGCGGGAGACACTCATACATGTATGCACACAAACACAAATGTCTGAATATATACACACAAACAAGATTGACAGATATAAAGCTAAGGATGCAGTCTGGAAGTGTTCACCTTTGTTATGTTCAGATGGGAAAAAAGAGACAAGCATTAATACCAAATTTACACGGTACGGTTACGTTTAAGAAGCATTAAAAAATTAATTAGCATTTCTAAAGGATTTAGTTTTCACAAATATAAGGCCATAAATAGCAACAGTCCACTTCCCGCATTAACCTTCAGAAGCATCGTACGTGCTTGTTAACTATTTCGGCTGAAATGCAAAAAAGGTGTAATGTTGGGATAGCGAAGAATTGCTAATGTAGCACAGAGCAATACCATACAACTACCAACCTAGGAAACTCGGCTTAGGGCCATCCATGTCCTCATAGGCACGTAATAAATTTGCACCACCAGTTCAGCATTGCTCAGAAAATGCAAATGGGTTCCAATACAGTTAACTTTCAGAACAGCAGAGAAACCAAGGAATCAATAAAAAAAGTGTCAGCAATTTACGACAGTTTTCAAACATCATAGAAAATCTCTAGACTGCTGTTGAAAAGCTATCGAGCATTGGAATACCTTGCTCGTCGCCATGTCACTGACAGATTTGTGCGTCTGAATGGTTTCCAGTTGTTCGAGGCACCACTCCAACTCATCCAGAGTGTCCACAGCCAACTTCTGACGCTGATCGTCTGTCAATACCAGAAGAGCATAAAACAGCTGAGCAATAATCACAGACACAAAACATGACCTTTTTCTATTTAAAAACACAAACTGGACTTTTATCTGATTGCATAGAGAAATGAAATATTAAAGAATAAAGAAAGGACATCCTAAAAGTGGAGCAGTCAAAATTTGATGGTTTCATGAATAGATAAACAATGCTTAATTATTTGCAACAGCAACCTGCAATCACACCAATAAGCAGTCTAAATTTCTGCAAGAGCTCTCTCTCTCTATCTTTCACTCTTTCTCTTCAGGCCTACTGATAGAGGTGGGGTAAATGCACAGGGCACGGTGACTTTTAGTGCCCCAGCGGCCGGGTAGTTTTTGCTTTAGGCCTTCCTAAATATAACATTTTTTAAATTGACAACTGAAATGAATCAAAGTTGTATATAAATATAATATCGCATGGCCATTGGCCATACAACTCACATCAGCACATATGTAATTTCAAATTTAAGAAAAATTCTGTTATAAAGCCTAAAGATAGCTTGGGGTGGAGACCGCCCTTTCTAGGATAGGATGACCATTTTCTCGCCATAAAAAATTAGAACACTTTTTTTTATAAAACTAAGAATTGTAGCCTAAGTCTTTAATGACAGGACATTAAGCCATAGAGGGCCTAGCCGAATAGAGTTTACTATTAGAAGGGCGAAATCCAAATGGTGCAATCAAGAGGACGAAAATGAATAGAAAAATAATCAACAAGGCACAACAGGAGTGAATTCTTCTAGGCTTACTTTCGTTTTGATGCCTGTCGATGGACTGAAGTAGCCCACAAGGACAGGTGCAATAGCCTATCGTGCAATAGTCTATCAAGCTGGTATTGTATAATGCCAACGACACAAAATGTTTATAGAAACAGAATTGCAAAAATAGCTTAGAAGCCAGGATTGTTTTCCCAATTTCTTGATGTGTTTTATTTGTACAGTCTTTAAATTGTAGAGTAGGTCGATCCCTATCAGGCTGGAAACTGTTAAGAGTAAGACCACTACAGTTAGACCGCATCGGCAGGCTGGAGCAGTAAGCTTATTTTATAACTGCATCAGCGGGTCACAGCAGTTGAAGCAGTATTTATGTCGTGTCTAGTGTCTACACTACAGCATAACCTTTAATATTCCCATTCATCATGACTTCTTTTTTGGTTGCAAACATAATTTGTTCTGTCATTACAAAGAGCTGAAGTTTCCAAGATTCAAGTTGACAACTTTTTCCTTCTTGTGAAAAACTGGGACAATTTTGACCTTTTGCCCAAGTTGATGGGACACACCACAAAAAACTGGAACATGTCCCGGAAAATCGGGATGTATGTTCATCCTATCCTAGGGGCATGACATTGCTGTCACTGGCCCTGTCTCTCTCCTTTATGCCGGCCTACTTGCTTGAATCCCAGACAGACATGCTACCTGTGTCCCAAGGCCAAATAGTCAGTAAAGTCAACAGTGAACCTTGCTGACCCTTTGCTTAATAACTTTAGTGTTACTGAACAGTAATGCCGACAACCTGACAATTCCGCAACCCAGATGTCATAATTAAAGCATTACTTAGAAATAACAGAAGCCAAAACAACTCATTGATAATTTCACACAATTCATTACAGTAGAATGGCAGCAATAAATACTGGCGCAATTAATACAAGGCAAACATTGACGTAGAAAAAATACCAAGAATACACATAAAATCCACAAAAACACCAAATATGCCACAGCGTATTTAACAAAATACAAGGAACTAAACAGAATTATCGAAAATTAACAATAGGACATACTGCAATTGATAAAAAAGTGGCAGAATTTACATGCCTGCCGGTGCAGATGCCATGTGGTTTGGTGCCATTGCATTGTCTCGAAAGTCTTTGTCACCACAAGTGGAAATACGTTGAGATCTACAAACATCATTTGCCTCCAGCAATTCAAAAAGTAGCGTGCATATTATATAAATAATATACACTACATTATAAAGAGCATGTGGTCAACAAATACATAAATGTTTTGCCACTGAAGGTAATTGGATAATGATTCTGCATTTCAAAGTCATCACATGAAGACAAATTGTAGGCTTAGTGTTGGGAGTCCTGCAAGATTAAAAAGAACACTGTGAACATAATAAGATTGTGATAGATTTTTCGGATGCCATAAGAAATTCTTGTTCATCATAGAACACTAATCTGTAGGTGATGCCGTCGATATTCATAGCCTCCATTACCTTACTCTTGGTTCAAATACATGTGCGAATATTAATATTAAACAATGCTATGTCAACAATTCTAGGGTTTGTGCAATAGGACAAACTGCAATCAATAAAGGTTACCAACCTTTATTGATGCATTTTATTGAAGCATTTTACTACAAGGGTAGTCGGCTCACCAAAAAGAGAGATTTGCCAGTGAATATAGTTTTGTAGTTTAATTAAAACATTTCTAGCCATGATTGCTCCGAAACCAAACTGTCCCACTAGTAATTAACATATTACATAGCCAGTAGCAACAAGCATTCCTAAGGCTAAGCTGCGCCTGGCTATAAAGTCAAAGATATACAAAGCCGACCACATGAATTCTACCTTTCATTTTGCCTTCTACATAATTTTAAAAATGTCTTTGCAACAGTAAATGGACAGCATAAATTTACTTAGAAATGCCTGGTCTATCCATCTTGCCAATATTGAAAAAATTTCCAATAATTTTTTAGTCATGTTACCTGAACGGCAATGCCATTATTTTGTGGTCTACCCATCCCTCCCAAACATAACCCCACCACACATGCCTTTGATCCTTAATACCAGTGACCATTCAAGATTTGTGTACTACCACCCAAGCATTGAACAACTCAATGGTGCATTCATGCAGGGCCGTCTTATCCAGTAGGCACAGTAGGCACTGTGCCTAGGGCCTACGAACTTACCAGGGGCCTACGAAATCCTAAAAAATATATTAAAAATAAATGCAGTGATTGGTCAATGACCGGAAAAAGCAAACAGAAAACGAAAACTTGCAAATTTCATTTTAACGAGCTAACTTTTTAAGGCTAGAGTTAGCTAATGAAACAGTAACATTGGCTAACCTATATGTTAACTTTGCGGCTCTTTGCATTCGCGAAATCGCTTATAGGTTAATGTATTCAAGTGTCATTTCTGGCATTAAGTCGTTTTCAATTGAAAGTAATGCAAGGGAGGATAATCGTGCCTGTCCCATCATTGACCGAAGGTAATTTTTGATAATTTTCAGCTTCTTTAAAGAACGTTCACCTTCACAACTTGTTCCAAAAATATAAAGATAAATTCGAAAAGAAATATTGACATTTGGAAAATTGGAGACCAGCTTGTTAGCCATTTGTGATCTAATCATTTCAGCTACAGATTTATTGGTTTTTCCAATCCAGACTCGTGTTTCCTCTTATAACCATTTTTTTTTATAGAAATTTGTATTAATAATTTAACAAATTAAAATTTAAAAAGCGATGGCGATTTTTCATTAGAACTTAGACCGAAACACCGCTAATAGAAAGTCGAAAATCGGAAATATTACATTTAGCGGATATTGAAAATAAATATTACAAAAAGAAGATTGAGATTTAAAATAAAAACTGAATGCGTTCACAAAACATGGTTCAGCATAATTTTAAGAAATAATGTAAATGTGTCACAATTTGAATTAATACAGAGTTGAGTTGGATAGACCCTAGGGGCCTACGAATAGATTAATATGCAAAAGTGCCTAGGGCCTACGATGACCATAAGACGGCCCTGCATTCATGAGACAATGGTTCTTACATACTAAATATACCAACAAGAAAGACTGTCAACTGGACAGTACAGCATTCGATTCCATCTAATAGTAACTTAAATTAAATTAAGTAGCACTATAAGAGTAACATATTTATCTGTAATCATGTATATTAGTAACAAATCCGGCATGCAAAGGGTTAACATCCTGAATTCCAGATATTTTTAGCAACCTCTCTAAAGACTGCACAGCACCGCGGACGCTAACAGCCATCATTATGTTTATCGACGATGCTCTCACCGTGGCCATAGTGCAGCACTTTGGACATCTAATGCAATTTTATGTAACTGTAGAACCCTGTCCGTTGCTATGGTTACCTGTTGGATGACACATTCATTAGTATTACGTAGTTATTATGGACGCTGCGAAGACTGTGCAGAATCTGAGCAAATGGAGTGACGATAAGATCTTCGGTATGTCTGAAATTGTAACACAATTCAAAGTTTCTTGTGAAAGAAGAATGTTCACACTCAGGCAGCCATCAGCCTACATCCTGTATCATCATTATGAACAGAGATCTGCAGACAATCGGCAAGAAATCTATGAATAGACAAATGCTGCTTTATGGAACAGACAGTAGACTGGACTTCGAAGCATTGCAAAAATTCCACCCAGAGCAAGAATGTCATTTCTCACTATATAGCTAGAATAAGTCATCCTTGTAAATTAAACCTGTGAGCTGCTTTCAAATTGAACACTTGCAAGTCCTCCCAAATTAATAACAATAATAATAACGACAATTTATATGGCGCCGTAACGTGGCCATACAAGGGCGCCTCACAAACGGCTAACTGCGGGATAGGCACTAGCACCTAATTTAAGCATGTGTGAGTCATTATTAAAGCATATGCACACACTAGAGTGCAGATATGCAATTGGTTAAGTAAAGAACATGCTAACTTGTATTATGTGCACTTCAATATGTGCAATACAAATGCAATGGTTTATGACTACTATGTAAAATGCGATAATATATAACGAGTGAACGCCACATAAATTCTAAGTTGTCAAGTCAATTTTGTTGTCAACAGGCTGTCACCCTGGACACCTCAAGATGTAGGGCAACAGTTTCAGTTCATCAAGTGAACTCTTATATGTACTATGTGGGATACAGTGGTGTAGTGGGTATGTTCATCGCCTTGCAGCCAAATGGTTGCAGGTTCGAATCCACCTCAAGTCACCACGAAGGGACCTTGGACAAGTCCTTAACTCGCAATTGCTGAGCGCTTCGGCGTGAAACTGCGATGCAGTGTCCACTCTGTAGACGGGAGCGCTTCTGAGTAGCGAGCTTGATAACAAGTGCACATACCGGTACAAACGAACAAACCAAACAGTGGTCACATTGTATATATTATAGCAGTGTCTTCAGGGTTGAAGGAAGAAGGCTGGTCTAGAATCATGAAGCTCTGCATTTGGTCCAAACTCACTGGGTACTGGATGGTTCTGATAATGCACCCATAGACATATCTGGGTATAGAATTTTTAACTAGATTTCTTCAGCACTCAAATTAGTTACTGGCAAATTATTTTAAGCACATAGCATGAAAACATGAAAGCCTGCAAAAAACTCTTTATGCATTGAGTGCCGTGGTTGGGTGCTGCAAAGAGTCTGGCCACTCTTAAGTAGTTTCTGGATAGAAATTTTCACAACACAGCATCATGCATCAAATTAAGGTTTGATTGAGCCCCCATTCAGCACTCTCATGGGCTTCCATGCATTCCGTGTCGCAGTCCTAGGGAATGAAATCGACTGCCAATGCATTTCCGCTGCTCCACATCCTTTGCTTCTTTCAAGAAATGCACCAAAATCCCTACATCTCATTATCCTTCAAACATCTGGATGTCTAACCACCCTTTCCCCATAATAATGGATGATTTACAGAAACTATGACTTTAAACTTTATATCAGATGATTATCATTATTCTCTCTATTTCAAGCATTTGTATAGTGCGCGAAGTCAAATAGAAATGTGAATCAGAGTCGTGGTAGGTCAATCGCCAGGGGAATAATATGTACAGGGTGCGCCAAAAAAAAGTAATCCCCTACGGTTTTTAGCCCATATCTTGGCCAAACATACGAATTTTTAAATGAAACTTTACAGTCTTAAAGGCAATTTATATCTACGTACAATGGTCAAATTACAAAAAAATATTTCAAACGGAACAAAAGTTACACCACTTTTAGGGAGGCCACCCACCGTTTTTTGACGATTCAAAAACGAAGCGCAACAAAAATTAGGTTTTTTGCCAATATTTTTGCCAAAATTAAGAATATCGAAATGAAATTTTACAGGCTTATAGACAATTCATATCTGCACATGATGCTCAGATTTCATCAAAATATTTCAAACAGTACAAAACTTATACCACTTTTAGTGAGGCCACCCACCGTTTTTTGACGATTCAAAAACGAAACGCAACAAAAAGTAACAAAAACACGATTTTATACATCTCATCTCAAATAACTGTTGTCAAATGACCTTGGTAGTGCTTCACAACTTGTGCTCAATGCGCCCACCACCCGTGCCAAAACGTCTTTTGAGTCTCTTTGCAAAGTTCTTGATGGACCTGTTGATTAAGCTGATAGATTCCTTATTTACCAATTTGATCGTCATTTTGCTAAGTGACTTCTCAGTGGCGCGCAGCTACGCTGGTGCCCTGCTTCTTTTTTAAATAGTAACAATAAT
This sequence comes from Lumbricus terrestris, assembly GCA_949752735.1. NCBI lineage: Eukaryota > Metazoa > Annelida > Clitellata > Crassiclitellata > Lumbricidae > Lumbricus > Lumbricus terrestris. Next base: position 26,706,690 of record OX457038.1, on the reverse strand, counting down.
GATCATCTGGCAATATCAAGGCTATTTGATAACAATTATTTAAGATGAGACTTAATAAAATCGTGTTGTTGCTACTTTTTCCTGCGTTACGTCTTTGAATCGTCAAGAAACGGGGGTGGCCTCACTAAAAGTGGTATAACATATGTTCTGTTTGAAATATTTTGATGGAATCTGACCACCATGTGCAGATATGAATTGTCTTTAAGCCTGTAAAATTTCATTTCGATATTCTTAGTTTTGGCCAAGATATTGGCCAGAATAATTAGATTGGTTTTTTGTTACTTTTCGTTGCGTCGCGTTTTTGAATCGTCAAAAACCGGTGGGTGGCCTCACTAAAAGTGATATAACTTTTGTTCTGTTTCACACATGACTATGAAATTTGGCTATTGTACGTAGATATGAATTACCTTCAAGCCCGTAAAACTGGATTTCAAAAATTCCTATTTTTGGCCAAGATATTGATAAAAATCCGTAGGGGATTACTTTTTTTTGGCGCACCCTGTATACTCCATCCATCCATCCATCCATCCATCCATCCATCCATCCATCCATCCATCCATCCATCCATCCATCCATCCATCCATCCATCCATCCATCCATCCATCCATCCATCCATCCATCCATCCATCCATCCATCCATCCATCCATCCATCCATCCATCCATCCATCCATCCATCCATCCATCCATCCATCCATCCATCCATCCATCCATCCATCCATCCATCCATCCATCCATCCATCCATACATCCAGTGGCGTAGGCAAGGGGGAAGGTTTCGGGGGTCAAAACCCCCCCATTGGCTCCTGAAAAAAGATTTTTTAAGGTTATTTTTCCATTTAAGTAAGAAAAATAGCAAAAAACAGGGTTTCCGGCCATAAACCACCTCCATGAAAAATTCCTGGCTACGCCACTGCATACATCCATCCATCCATCCATCCATCTGTCAACTGTGGATGGGAATCCATTGGTTGGTTCTACACGTGTGCGTGAGCCCACCACCAGCGACTCTTTCAGTTTCAGCTTACTGTGTATTATTTTGCTAGCTGATGTGAAATTCCTTGCAATGACCATGTTATAGGCTAGTGCAGAGAGCGCCTCTGAGTGGATCTCTTGAAGCAGCACTATAAAAATTATCAGAATGAATGAATGAATGAACTTTTCGTTTTCAACTTTACAATGACTCAAATGCTTACTGTTCACTTGTTAGCGATGAATTTCTTGACCCAGACTTTGGAGACAGTTCGAAGTCACTGTTCGACCGGTAGAGAAACGATTCTCGCCGTTGTGGTAGGTTCTGTTGGACGAGTCCACTGGACGGACTGCCGACAACACCCGACGACCTTTGCGACGATGACATCCCATTCTCCACATCAAAACTGCAATCGAGCAACATCAATAAACATCAAAATCCATTTTTCAAGCATTTAAATCAAATGAAAACAATCACAGTTAAGTAAACAACCAGTCTCATTTGATGATGACTTCGCCTACCTTCATTCTGCTTTCCAACCAACAATGCTCATTCGCATAAATTTATTTATTTATTTCAGAAATTTTATATCGCACCTCTTCAAGGTAGGTTACTCAGAAGCACTCCCAACCCAACCATGGCTAAATAAGACAGTTTTGAAGTTCTTAAGAAACAGAGTGGAGTGACCAGTGATTAGTTACTAAGCGGAGTGCAAAAGAAGCGCAGTGTAAAGGGGAGGCCATTCCAGGTTGTAAGACCAGCAACAGAGAAAATAAATCTGAATGAACGAACGGATGAATGAATTAGACACATGATTAGCTTGTGTTTATTTTAAATTCAATAACAGGTCTAATGCCGGCATGGTGGCATGCTGCAATATCTGCCATCATGGGCCTATGTCCTCAGTGTCCTGGTCACCTTACCTCCGGTCACCATTACACCTAGTCACCATTTAATATCATTTTCAGCGATGTTGTTACGATCATAACCACAAGTTGCAGCCTATGCCTAGTCTCATTTTTTCCTACTTTTGTGACACCACCATCATCGATTTTCACCCTAGAATTTGCAGTCCCCATGACTTGACCTCCCCAGATTCTAACCTGGTCATGGGTGGAGACTTAGGGGGAGATAGGATGTGGTGGTGGGACTGCCCATGCATTTGTCTCCTCCAATCCGTAATCGCTAAGTGTTAGGTCATCATGTACACACTTCATGAAACACACGGTGAAAACAACAAACGACGAGATGACTTTTTTTTATTTAAAAAGTTATTAACTTTTATGCCAGCGAAATTATATGATTTTCCATTGACTTTCGGACAGGTGACTAAAAAAAGGGAAAATTATATGATTTTCCATCGACTTTCACATGGATGACTAAAAAAGGGGAAAATTATGATTTTCCATCGACTTTCACGTGGATGACTAAAAAAAAGGAAAAATTATACAATTTTCCATCGACTTTCAGACGGACGACTAAAAAAAAAGGTCGTCAGAAATTTTTGCCGGCATTAAGATGAAAAATTTTCGTCAGCGTCTCAACTGTTCATCTGACCAAAATCTTCGGCCGCCTTTTCGTCCCCCGCAAGTCTCCGCCCAAGTCTCCGCCCAAGACTCCGCCCAAGTCTCGGCCCATGAACCTGGTACCCCAATTGACAAAACAGCCGGTTTATCCCGGACTTGATTTGATATAGCACTGCCGGATAAGCTGGGCTCTTTGACATGGCTTTTGCGTGGCCTTAAGAAATTAAGATTTACATTACATTACATTCTAGGCATGGATGTCCTCTGCTAGTTCTGTCTACGAACTTCTTTCGTTGGAATGTTGTTTTGCATAGGAATCAATAATGTCTATTGCTTTACCATAAGAGTGATATATAGACGTCTCCACGACCAGACTAGTTAGCTCATTAATGATGACAAATTATCTAATCTCATTAGTCTAGTGTATAAACATAAACCAGGTCATCTAAAATCAATCCTAAATCATTTTTTTATGTAATTTTCTACGCTCATCCGAAGATAAATTCAGCAGACATGAACAAAGACAATCTCAGGCATAAATTCCATTAGTTCAACTGCTTTTTGCAGCTGATAGCGGTATGCTTATCGGTTTGCCTTACGAATAAAAGAATATAATTAACAATCCTTCTGAGTCTAATTGAACTCAGCAAAACAGCCGAACACCCATTTTTTACATATTTCTCCCATTTCCTTAGCGCCCCTTCAAGCTCGCTACTCAGAGGTGCTCCTGACAACAGCACGGACACTGCATCGGAGTTTCATGCCAAAGTGCACAAGCAATTGCGAGTGAAGACCTTTGCTCAAGGTCCCTATGTGGCGACTTGAGGTGGATTCGAACCTGGAACCCTCCGGTTCCAAGGCACCGAACCCACCACTACACCACCGCTCCCCACATTAATTTACATTAGGATCCAACAACCGTAACCATCGTAAATTATCTCCAAATTCAATGAAATCAGTCGATGATGCATAGAATGTCTTAAGATGAGATGCACCAGTGTTGATGAAGCACAAGCTGTGAATTATCTCTACTCCAAAACAAACACATTCATCTTAGCAAATAACTAACTCATCTTAGTAAATAACTGACTACATTTGTATGTGCATTTGTTATGTCTACTTTCGCACCGCCATTGCCTGTCCATTAATACTCTACTTTCGGATAATCAATAAAAGAGACGACTGATTGATTGATAAAAATCTACAACGAAAGCATGATAATAATAATAATATTTCTCAAATCAATTCAATCCGACAAACCACAGTATGGCCACAGAAAATAGTAGGAACACATGATAAGCTAAACGAGAGTCGATTTACAACTCTATGGCAGAATCTTAGGCACCAATCCATCCTCATCTATCCATCTTACTGCTGCTTATTTAACCATTGCCTCTAAAGAGTGTAAGTCTGAGTGAAACCTATGGGGTTATTTAAGTGGGTATCGAACAACACACGTCCCTCTGTTCTTCATGCCAATATATTACCATTCGCCCATAAGTTCCCCGATTCCAAGTGACGGTAGTGACCCCATGCAAGACCTTTAATGCATAAGATTTACATCTGCTTGGGCAGCCATGTAATCTCTTCAACAAATTTTTCAACAGAGTCCTGAATCAAGAAACATCTGAAACACATGCACTGCATCTTTTATGATGATATGATCTACTGCAAGACGTTAAGACCTTAATACCTAACTGCATCCACGATAATAAACCGGATTAGCAGAGGAATTATTCACACTCCCAGAGATATCTTAGTGGATAGGCAGTAATTTGGTTATTTAGGTGGGAGTCTTCTTCCCAAACAGCAACTCTATGCCATGTGGCACTAAATTACATTCCGTCTGTGTGTGCACGTGTAAGTGTGCATGTATGTGTATGTTTGTGCAAGTGTCTGTGTGTGTGTGCACGTAGGTGTGTGTGAGTGTGTGCGTGTGTAGGCATGCAAGTGTGTACTCAAGTCTGTGTGTGTATGCGTGTATGTAGGTGTGTGTGTGTGTGTGTGTGTGTGTGTGTGTGTGTGTGTGTGTGTGTGTGTGTGTGTGTGTGAGTGTGTGTGTGCATGTGTGTGGGCCCAGTGTGTGAACGTGTGTGGGTGTGAAAGCACATATGAGAGAATGCACAACAGCCGTGTGCGCCAATATATCCATCCTATGTGAAAACAATAAACAAATCCGCATCTGCACCTGAATCGTATGACGGCAGCAACACGCTGGATTCAGGGTCTGGACGAGCTGTAAAGCAGAGTGATTAAATGTGTGTGTACTGTGGATACGGCGCCACGTACGTTGAAGAGAAGGCAGCCCTCCTCCTTCTCCACCTCCTCCTTCTCCACCTCCTCCTTCTCCACCTCTTCCTCCTCCTCTTCCATCATCTTCTTCCATTTATCACTAGTGTGAAAACTGTATTTTTTGTTCAGCAAACAAACCCAGTTCTTTCCACAACTCTACTTACCCCATCAACTCTACTCACTCCTTCTCCAGATTCTAAAGGCCACGTATGTTCCAGCATGTTCCAAGTGCACATGGAACCTATCCCTGTCGCCCTGATCAACAGCCTACCCAAAAGAATCAAATCAATTGCCAGTAAGGCACTCCACAACAAGAGTAGTGAGAAATGCAGACAGACAGACAGACAGACAGACAGACAGACACACACAAGGCTGTCTAGGAATCTAATTTATACAGATCCAACATCTGCTTGCTGAATGAAGGCACGAAACAGTCATTCACCTTATTTGTCTCATGATGAACATTGTAGATTACACTAGAGTTTCATTTATTTTGCTTCTTTATTCTCATAAAGTGATTTGCATCTTGTACATCGACAACAGAGAACAGTTTTCTCCTTGCAGTAGAATCATAAAATTCCCGATCAGCTCAGGGAAAATCATCCTAGGAGAACCTCGGCCAGTGATATGAATTATATCCTCAGCTACACTTCTTGCACAATGCACAATTGCACATAACCCCCATCAGGCTGATTTACAGCATGGCTTCTCCTAAGCCACTCATATATCCTTTTTTCAAAGCTCTGCACTGTGTCCTTTTTATTTCTCCTGTATTCTCAATTGCCTTCTAACATATCAGAAATGAATTACTATATTCATGTACATGCTGATAACTTTCCAATACATTCAGCCTGTTTTGTTCCATCACCTGCCTGAATGTCTTTAGCACGTTAATGGTAAGAGTGTGCTATAAGCAACTGGAAAGCCACCAATGCAGCCCTCATCATTAGAAGTGCTAAATATGCCCAAGTGTAGACTGAATGTCTGAAAACTAACAATGACCTAATGTGAGCAAAATCTAAATTTGCTTAATGGTCTTCCCAGATCTAATGTGCCTAGTATTTCTATTTTCTTACCAGATATATGTCTAAACATTGAACCAAGTTCATGACCTAGAAGTGTCTATTCATTCAAAGTCAACAAACATTTGAATCTCATGTCATCAACATTACATGTTCTTGTAACTTTTATCTGAGGCAACTTCAAGCTCTCGATATTGCCAATACTCCTGGTGGCCATTCACCAGTCTCTGTACAATCTCAAATACTGCAATTTAGCAACCAGCTCTCTTCTTACATTACGCAGCTTACTCGTTGCCTGCGATCATCAAGCATGGGTCTTTTAACCGAGCCTCGATGCAGAATGGTTTATGGGCTTGTGTGCATTCCATGCCTCTGCTCCCAGGGAATGGGATCGACTACCACTCTCGTTTCCTAGCTCAACTTCACTCCCTACTCTCAAAAAACGGCTCAAAACTCATTATTTCTCCTAGGCTTTTAAAAAAAGTATTTGGCTATCTAACCGCATCTTCCTCTGGTGGCTGACTATCCTCGCCTCAGATTCACATTTCGGTGTGACCTTGCACGCATAAGAAATTTATGTAGCCTAATAACAATAATTCTTTGTTGAACTTATGACCCTTTCCAATCAGTTCTGTTTGCAGCAAATGCTATTCAAGTCACTTAATTATTTTTCTTTTCTTTTTACTGTATCCTTACTATCTCACAACTCCAAGACATCTGCAATGTTTTGTAATTGCATGTAATGATTTATCTGTGATTGTAGGCTACACTCTCAGATTCTTCTTATAAATTCGATGTTCCCACAGTGCAGGAAACAAAGCACATGCTTACTTTGCTTACTTATCAATTTCCTAAAATTCCAGCTCAAGTTCGCATGGAAGCAGGTCATGGTCGAGCACTGATCTACCTTGCAGATTTACACACACACACATGCACGCACACACACACATGCACACACACTTAATAGCCCCATCATGATAAACTTAAAATCAACCTCCTTGGGCCAGCTGTCCATTCCAACCTATCAAAATATAATGGCTTGCATACTCTCCTTCAGTTACGAAATTCACTAGCATCAGCTCTCCAAAACTTGTCTCCTTCTCTTATTATTTTCATTCTGTGAACAACTGATTATTTATTTATTTCCAGATACTGTTTCACCTTTTAGGTGAATTACATCATTAGATAAAATAACATGATTAATAACACATAATAAGATTACTAACAATATAAGAGATAACAATCATATTAATAAAAATGGTGCCATAAACGATGCAAGGGAAAGGATAGACAACAGGATAGCAGCGACAGGGTGCAAAAGGCAACATCGTTGGCGCAAAATGTAATATGCAGTGGCCATAAAACTGCAAGAAAAAAGACAATAATGCTGAATATTATGAACAATGTTGCACGGTATAGGTCTAAAATTACCAGGACCAACAGGGAAGAAGCGGGAATGGAACGGTTGATGAGGTAGCACATTACCTGTCGAAAGCGTATGAGAAACAGATCTCATATATAGAGTGAGGGATCAGTGGCAAGCACGAAGATTGGGTTAAATAATAAGAAATGTACAGGAGAAAAAAGCTGCACGAAGAAGGGTTAGTGGAACTGCAGTCTAACAAAAAAGTAGAAAAACCCCCATGAAAATTTCAGTCTATAACAAATTTCTTAATCCAAAATGTAAGACTAATGAATTTGAACAAAACGACCAAATTAAAACATTGGACTCTGTTTTCAAATGTTGCATGTAGTGCCAATACTGCAAAATACAGTTTCCAGGAGTGTGGACTTTCAATTTTGAACAAAGACAGCAAATAAATTACCTACGGGATCCACTTATATACGATACATCCTTCTATGAGTTTGAAGCTTTAAATTCAAATTGAACGTGGCATAAAGTATCTAATTATCTGCAGCAGCTGCATGTCATAATTTTTAAATTGCCAATTTTCAAATGAATTTTAAGGCAAGCATATTTTGCAAAATAACAAACAGATGTAACTAAAGATAGAAACTGATGATCAATAAGCAAAAAGTCTTAAAAGCAAAACAGCTGAAGTCAGTTGGTAATTTCTTGCAAGTCAAGAGTATCAAGGTAACATTATTTCTGGATGCCAAAAGGATGTTTTTCCGCTTTCTAAGTACTGTGAGAATATTCTTCAAGGCTTCTGCACAAGAAGCCTTCAGCATTCCAAACCATTTATTTCTAAGAACTCACAGTCAAATGTGTCCTACTTTCACAGAACTATTTTTCAGTCTAAACATACAAGGAATAGTCCAGTAACAGAAAAACATAAACAGCATGCCTTCAAGGTTCCAAAAGGCTCTGTATTTTAAATAAATCACATTCAGCATGGCGACAACATCCAGGAAGCACGATGCAATACATGCATACATGACCATGCACATAGACAGGCAGCCAGGCATCAGAGAAGACTACCATATGCAGTTGAGATGCAGAAAAGGGGTAAACAAATTTTGTTACAGATTCAGCATTTACCTAATAATAAACAACGTAAAAGATCACAGAATTTCACAGCTGGTCATTTGATTTAATTGAAGAAATAAGTCAAAGCACCCTTCTTCAAATTCTGTCTACAATGCTCTACACGAAATCACTTATAAAGCTGGCGAGAGAAAATCTTTTGCACTTCAACAGAGATGTTTATTATCAAGAACGTTAAGTCTAAAACATGTTTAATGGCCAACGAATTCAGATGGTGGTTGGTGGTTGGAGACAGTATGGCTTGATTCCTTGATGGACATTGCAAAAAAGATAAACTTCACATGGTCTACAGTATAAAAAAAGAAATGAACAGCAAAGTAGGAAAGGTTGCATAATAACACATTCAATTAAATCATTAAATTCATATAATCAAAAATAATTATTAATAAATTAAAATAATATTGTAGCGGACCTGCCTGGGCGCTAATTTTTGTAAAATTGCTCCTCTACGTTTCTTTGTATGTTCCTTATGTTCCCTTGATGTTCCCTCGTGTTCCTTATGTTCCCTATGTTCCTTTTATGTTCTGTGATGTTCCCTTGATGTTCTGTTATGTTCCTTGATGTTCTATATGTTCCCTATGTTCCTTTTATGTTCTGTTATGTTCCTTGATGTTCCCTTGTGTTCCTTATGTTCCCTTATGTTCCGTATGTTCTCTTTATGTTCCCTGATGTTCTGTTATGTTCCCTTGATGTTCCGTATGTTCCCTATGTTCTGTATGTTCCCTTGATGTTCCCTCATGTTCCCTCGTGTTCCGTCTGTTCCCTCGTGTTCCCTATGTTCTGTTATGTTCCCTTGATGTTCCGTTATGTTCCCTATGTTCCCTTGATGTTCCTTATGTTCCCTCATGTTCTGTTATGTTCCTTGATGTTCCCTATGCTCCTTTGATGTTCCCTCATGTTCCGTATGTTTCCTATGTTCTGTATGTTCCTTGATGTTCCCTATGTTCTCTTGATGTTCCCTCATGTTCCCTCGTGTTCCGTATGTTCCTTATGTTCTGTTATGTTCCCTATGTTCCCTTGATGTTCCCTCGTGTTCCCTATGTTCCCTCGTGTTCCCTCGTGTTTCCTTTGTTCCCGCGTGTTCCGTATGTTCCCTATGTTCTGTATGTTCCCTTGATGTTCCCTCATGTTCCCTCGTGTTCCGTCTGTTTCCTCGTGTTCCCTATGCTCTGTTATGTTCCCTTGATGTTCCGTTATGTTCCCTATGTTCCCTCGTGTTCCCTATGTTCCCTCGTGTTCCGTCTGTTCCCTCGTGTTCCCTATGTTCTGTTATGTTCCCTTGATGTTCTGTTATGTTCCCTTGATGTTCCTTGTGTTCCCTATGTTCCTTTTATGTTCTCTTATGTTCCTCGATGTGCCTCATGTTCCTTGATGTTCCCTATGTTCCCTATGTTCCCTCGTGTTCCCTATGTTCCCTTTGTTCCCGCGTGTTCCCTATGTTCCCCTCCGAGCCTGGTCGGCTATAAAAGGAGCCGGCAGTCAACAGTCGACGGTCAGTCAACAGTCGACGGTCAGTGGGGTGCAGTCGACAGAGAGAGTAAAGTGCAGTCGGTCGGTCAGTCAACAGTCGACGGTCAGTGGGGTGCAGTCGACAGAGAGAGTAAAGTGCAGTCGGTCGGTCAGTCAACAGTCGAACGTCGGCCAGTCAGTGAGTCGCAAGAACAGTCACGTCGCAAGAACAGTCACGTCGCAAGAACAATCACGTCGCAGGCCAGTCAGTACAGCCAGTCGACACGTCGGTCGCCGGTCAGTCATACATCGGCGGCTCAGTCAGCGGACTCCCTCGATCACCGTCGGTCAGCGGACTCAGACACCGTCCGCTCAGTCACTCGGCGAACTGTAGTCAGTCAGTTATCGTGAAGAACATTGTCGTCGCTACGACTTGCGGAACTGTATTGCGAAGGACACTTCAGTTGACGTTTAGTTGCGGTATGAAGTAAATTCGATAAGCGGACATTGTGTGCTGAAAACAGTGAAAGAACTTGCAGAACTGTATTGCGGCGGACACTTTGACACTCGGTTGCGGTTCGAAGTAAGGTGTTTCAGACTGCGGAATTCGACAAGTGAAAGTTACGGTCAGAACAGTGAAACATTGCGTTGAACTTGTCTGAAGGATTATTTCAGTTTACTTCGTAATAAAGTTGTTCATCTTCTTCAAGTCTCCTAATAGACTATTAGGAGCCGTACCCTGCCTTACCACTAGAGAGAGAGAACGGTCCGGGGGCAACGTCATCCTGGTGCCAAGTTCGAACCCCCGGGTCCGCCACAATATAATTAAATTAACTCGGGACCCAACACATAGAAATAATAAAGCAGCATCTTTCAAAAACAAACAGATAACGTCTCCAGAGTGGTGGCCAAAAGTTTAGCATAGACAACCGAAAGTATGGAAAAATCACATACATGAGATGCATGTTCTATTTAATACTTGACAGTGCTCTTTACCTTTGACTTAATAACTGACTGCAAGCGTTCAGGGCTCAGGCATGCTGTGAACAAGTGAAATGCACAGTTCATTCGATATTTCTTTGCAACAAACACTCTTAATGATGATGATCTGAAATCCATCCAGGTGTCTTGCTTGTTTCTCGGCAACTTTGATCTTTATGATCGTCCACAAATTCTCAATTAGGTCCAAGTCAGGTGACTTCCAGGATATTCCAGCACACTTACACAGTTGCATGAATGTCCTTGAACCATTTCTGTACTTTTATGGCTGTGTGGCACGTAATGCGACCCTGCAGGAACACTTCATAAGAAATAAATTGCCAGAAATTGTGGAATCTTTGACCATAGCAAGGAAGTGCCCCCATCAGCATACATTGCTGTGTCTTATGGCATAAACCACAATACCCCCCACAGTGGGCAACAGCCCCTCCAGCCAAACCAACCCCTAATCATCAGTTTTGTACTGTGCTTCATGGTTGGCAATTCATTCCTTTAGACCACTACTGAACATGTAGATCTCTTTCTAATATAGCATTCTTGATGTTATCAGCATAAAAAGTTATATTGAGACTGCACCACAGGCTTGTGTTTAATTAATTTATGCATCTGTACAGCACAACTAAAAATGAAGAAGTGCTCATGAATAGATCAACAGTGCGATTGTAAACTACCTTTGGCATGGTGGCACTTGTACAATCTTACAGATGTGAAGTCAAAATTTATGATGCACATTCACACTATAGGGCCAATGATGTGAAGAACCAATGGGGGAGCACTGCGCACCTACATATCTTAGGGTAAGAGTTATAATCTCACCCAGTAGAGCCACATCTACCAATAATTTCATAACATCTTTTGAAAAGGGTAATATGTAAAAAAAAGTGTAGGATGAATAGTTGGATACCAACGAGGCTGGTCAATACCAAAACTGAAAGGAAAGACACAGAGGTACTTAACATTATCCATTGAAAAGGTTGAACTTCCCCTAAATGCTCCAGAATCCAGTTCTGTTTGTTGACTGTATTAGTTGCTAATCACCTGATCTGTCATCCTTCATACCAATGAGTACTCGACCCTGCTTTCCAAACCCCAAACACAAACACCAATCCGCCTAAATGCAATACTTACCATAAGAAAATTAGAGAATTCAAATTCACAAGCAAATGCATCAGTTGATATATCAGACCATCCACAGAGAGAGAGCAGAAAACCACTGATCTCCACATTGAACGACTACAGAAAGAGAGAGCTTAAAAGACTGGTACAAACAGGACACACAAGAGTGTTAACAGTTGAGAGGATATGCCTGATAAAACATCAGATAGACTGACCTCAGTCAACAAGCAACTCTTGAAGTAACCTGGAGGCATGCTTAAGAGAGTGCCAAAATCAAACAGAGCAGCGACACTAGTGATAAAGAGCAACAAAAGCAATTGTGAGTCATGGAGGTCCGAGTAATTTACCAAAACGTAAGAATAAGAGAAAGACGGCAGTGTAAAGAAGAAAAGGATTCTGGATAAAGAGAGAGAGAGATGCTTAAACAAATTGCCAAGGTGCCATCTTTTATGTAGGTCAGCTCCTTCATCATTGCCCCTAACCTACAGCAGTCATCTGTCTTAGGTCTCCTTATCTATCGCCCTTGAGGCCTTCACTTGAAAAGTCTGAAGTCTCTCCTCTTTAAGACTTCCTACTGGGACCTATCTAATCCCTCTGATCCTCGGCCTTCCCGCTCACAGCCTAAATAACACTTGCCTAAGTAGCAGAGACCTACCTCCTATCTTGACCTGGACCCTCCCCTCTCAACTGGACTCAGACCTCCGTTTGACTCATCTTTGACTATTCTCTGACTTGATGCCTCACTCATGAATATGCTATTCTCTGCACTTAGTTTTAAAATGCTGCTTTAGAAATTTGGAGTTTACGAACATGAGAGTATACTGAAGCCAGGCATTTTCAAGTAAATTCATGTCGTCGTCATGCAAGAAAAATGCAACTTGACACTTGACGATTGTCTAGAGCAGAATATAATGTAGAAATCAGAATCATGGCATGCTGTTAACATCTGGGCATCATTATATTAGCCAAAGCATTTCATGCACCGTTTGTTCATCAGTGTTACCACGAAACATATGCTGGATACCTATCTATCAAGTTGGTGAGCATTCGATCCTTTAAGTAAAATTTTTCCAGATTGGTCTAAAACACCAGCGAGCATCACTGCCGGCGTCAGTTTCATAAATTCTAATCTGTATCGACAACCTTTGCTCATACAAACACTCGGTTGTTCTCCATCAGATCTGCAGGAGTTAATGTCTGGAACAGTGTCCCTTAGCTATTCATCAATTACAAGAACTTTACAACTATAAGGAAAACCTGCATCTTTTAATATATACTCCAACAAATTACTTGAATCCTTTTTCGTTTTGGGTGTATCAGTTGAGTGGTAGTTAAAAGTTGTGTAATTTATCTTCTATCAGTAAGTTTCTTCTAAAAATCATTGTGTTTCTGTAATTAACATTTATGAACTAGCTGTCATGCGTTATTGTGTCGTTTTACATGATTACTAGGTGGCCCTATTAGCGATATTGTCCATCCCTTCTGGGTCTCCCCTTGTCAACCACAAATAATGTTAAATCTTTTTGTTCACAGCCATAATTATTGTGTTTTGTTGGTTTCAGGAAATAGACTGAATTGAATTGAATGTGGAAATCCTGCAACATTGACTCTTCCTACAACTCTCAAATGTTGAAAATCATAAAACCCACTTTCGTCTTTGCTTACCATCATGGTCGCAAGCATCATTGTAAAACAAACCAGGTCCATAAATGTTTTGGAACCTGTTCCACACTCAAATAAATCAATAATGGGACAAAATTTGTAGCTCATCTACTCTCCAAATTGCCGAAGAATTTATTTACGTAGCAAGACAACTGGTTTCTTAACATCAACTGCTTTAGTAGCACACTTAAAATGTATCAACTCTTTTCTTTACCTACAGCCAGCATGAAAAGTGTCTTCTTCTCGAAATGCTGTGCCATTGACATGTAAAGGGTTAAGTTACCACATTTCTCACTGTACACCACAGGGCTGTTTGAGGATGACGGCCCATTCGTGTCTTCTGGGATATGATTTATAAGCATGGCACAGACACGACAACTGTAAAGCAACAAATGAACAACATTTCCTTAGAGGTTGCATGACTTGGCAGCAAGCCATCAGCAAGCAAAGAGATTCCAACAGTCATTGGATGAAGCAGCATCAAAGGTCACGTCATTTACAATCGCTAGACCGTTACATTCCCCCTAATCTCACTCCAGCACTCTCAGTTTTTTCATTTATAAGGCAGCTGACTGACTGGACTAATTCCAAAACTTAGCAACCTTCTCACATCTGTGCCGTTTTTTTTACAAACAAAGGATCCGACTAGCTTCTGCTCCGACTGAAACAAATAGGCTGGCACTTCCTGTATCTTTCGGCTAAGTTCCCGGCGCCACCACCACCATCCACGACCGATGCCAAGACGTCAAGTCTCAGCCAGATTGCTGCCGGCTGCGAGAGTCACTTTGTTCACTTAATACGCTACTTCACTTATTGCTTTTAATCACAGTCTCGAAGACCTGAATTTTTATGCAGATATTAGAAGCAGGACCGTAGCAACATCTGCTTATTAGTTAAGAGTGTCCACAGTGCAATAGACTACAAGTCGTAGTCTAACGATCAGTCAGTGTCAGGTCTCCAGTTCAATACCTACAACGATTGGTTTGGGTCCACTATTCCGAATCTTAGCCCTAAACTTAACCCTAAACCTAACTATAACCCTAACTCACCCCAACTCACCCCAACCCTAACCATAACCCTAACCCACCCCAACCATAACCCTCCCCTAACATTAACCATAACCCTAATCCTAACCCACCCAACCCTAACCCACCCTAATCCCAACCCTAGCCCTAACCCACTGTGACCATGGCCACAAGGATAACAAACAAAATATAGCGGATATTCGGAATCGTGGACCTTCGGAATAGTGGACCCTCGGAATAGTGGGCCATTACCCAACGATTTGCCTGTTAAGTTGTATGACATCATGCAACAGTTTTTTATTATTGAAGCCATTGAACCCAGGCGCAATGAGTTGCAACATGAGGTAGCAAGTAACTAGCAACAATTGCACCAAGAGGAAACCCAGAATGGATCAAGGTCCTGCCTAACATGCAGGGACACCATGGATTCCATCTTATTATAAGCAACAACAGCACAAACAATGCTTTGATTAACTGATACAATCAGTTGCATTCTTAAGTAATATCTCAACTATGAATATAAATGGACAACAGGTTAGGCAAAAGATAATCGTAACTAATAACTCCACCACTCCTCATGCAATGGCATTCGCAATCCGAAGTCTGGATGAAAGAAGATGGCAAAGGTTAGGACACAGCATCATAAACAGTAACTAACATGAGATAATCATGAATTCCTACGACCGCAAAGAGGTTGACCCTTGATTTTCTTTCAGTTGATCAACTCTCACTCATCCATGACAATCATAAACTGTACTTTAACATAACCAGTACCAAGTGATTGCAGCCTGTTAAACACTCTAGTACCTTTAAAACTGGCTTATTTACTGTTAATTTTTACATTTATCCAGCTGTTTGTAGCAGATGACAAGTCAAAGGACTTGCTAAACTGCTCAATAGCTGTAGATTGCTAAATGAATGAATCCAGTATTTCCCAGACACCTAAGGTAGTCATGTCATGACTACCTTAGGTGTCTTGGAAATACTGGATTCAGCTTAATGCGCTAAGAGTATTGGGGCCCGATGACAAAATAGGTCAAAGAATGATAAAAATTATTGAATCTGCCTATGACTATATTAAAAACCTAAAGTCATGTAGAAATAGTTGCAACACTGTGGCTGAATGCAAGAAACCTTACTCATTATTAAGAAAAAGCATTAACTGGAAGAAAAATTTCTGAAATTAAACAGCCATGTCAGGTTTAATTGACTGAATGACCTTTAGCATCAACTACCTTGCTCTGAAACAGATAGACAGCCAATAATTAATTAGTACGGAATGAATTGCAGACCCAACTAACACAACAGTACAGGAGCAAACTTGGTCGTTTTATTCCTTTTATCAACACTCAAATGCATCTGTCAGACTGTCACCTACTTTCCTAAATACAGATAAAGATTTTACAGTCATCAATTTGTCAGTAGAGCATAAAAAATGCATAATACAATTATACTATTAGGTAACTAACTACTAGACATACAGAATCACAAAAGAAGTCAATAGTTAGTTGGTAAGTCTGTGGACAAGTCTAAATGCCCATTAGTCATAAGCATATGGTTAAGTTGACTAAGTTAAGTCAGCTGCTAACTCATTTAGTCGGTACCAGTACTTCCTTAGCTAGCGACTGACTGCACAGAAAATTTTAATTGACAGCATAAACAACATAGTGTATATAAGTGTAATTGTGTATACATATGTTTATACGCGCATATGCAAAACACACGCACACACATGTAAACATAAGCATAGTAGGCGTACGGGACATTTCGGCAGTTGGGGGACAAAAAAATTTTGCCCAGAAAATCTGACGACTTTTTTTAGTCATCCGCCCAAAATTCTGAGGATTTTCCCGTCCGAAAAATCTGACGACCGTTTTTTAGTTATCCGCCCAAAATTCAGAGGATTTTTCCCGCCCGAAAATATTTTGCCCCCTGCGTGCCCAAAAATCCTCCCGCACCTGTTTTGCCCGAAAAAAACTTCCACAATTTTTTCCCCATCCGTGCCTCTTTTGCCCGAAAAACACATTTGCCCGAAATTTGGGGGTCCCCTCTGGACCCCCGCCTCGTATGCCTATGGGCTGACCTTCCATTCACTTGTTTGTCTGCTCATGAATGCAACACTCCAGTAACATGAAAATTGAAGGAAAAACTTATCATACAAATTTCTATGTCAGTGCAACTATGTTCAACTCAAAATTTCGTTTCAATTCTGAGGTATTAGAATTTTAGAATTTTGTGTCTTAGGGTGACCACATTGTCATTTCTGATTTATTGTGTGAGATGCCATCCAAAGGTGGGGCTAAATATGCAAATCATATGAATCCAGCAAAGAATTGAAAAATTATGTAATGCATATTGAACACAGCCAGTTACTGGTGATAACAAAATTTTAAGGTGACACATTTTGACATTAAGACCACTTAAGCTCATCGAACCCAGGCAACTTGGCAGATCGAGTAACTTTTCAAAGCTCCATGTCACAGTCCCTGGGTGAAGCTGGGTATGAAAGTCTAAAATGCTGGATAATCCAATATAAAAACCTGCCAAAAATATGTTGGAGAAGCATGTTCAGAAGTTTGAAAAAGCATAGAAGATTGGTTTATGAAAATAAAATTGAAGTCGAAATAAAAGTCAGGGCCTAGCAATTACAAGAATATGATCAGTAGGAAAACAAAATAGAAGCAACGTAGGGTCATGTAATGAGCTGAAATTTTAGTTTGTAGCACAGTAGAAAAACGTATTTGAATTACATCGGATATTCAAAGAGCATAAATAAGATGCAACAGTAGAAGACACAAGTGAATGAAAGGTTACAACAGATGGCGAGAGACAAAGATGAATGAGGAAGACAAGAGAAGTCAGGGAGCCATCGATATTATTAAAAATTCAGAGATTAAGTATTTAAGGCAGAAGATCATCAGCATCAAGAACATCAAACGAAGAGTTTCTATACATGAAGAGGTTTAATGCAGAGAGATTTAATGCGAAGAGATTTAATGCAAAGAGATTTAATGCAAAGAGGTTTAATGCAGTATGAATTGTGAATGAGGATTCATACAAAGTCTCAGACAAGAAGCCAAGAAGGATTACCCGTAATTCTTTCCACTGACAGATCTATTGGACATGATCACCAAAATCTTAAATATGATGGCCAACAGATGAATTTCTGCAATGCAAAGGGACCAATGTGAAAATTAATCATAAAATGATAAATGCGTACAGCATAGAAATTTCTTCCTCATTTGGGTGGCAGATAAGTAACTCCACTGGAACCTCATTCAAAACATTCTTTGTTCTTTTACAGAAGAACCCAATTCCTTGTTTAATTCCTACTGTAGCTATCAGCAATCACTATTCTTGCACTGTTCTCAGGACTTTCATTGGCTTAAATTGCATCCTGTCCAATTGACTTTAAATATTTGTCATCCTTACTACATCGATCCACACTTTCTCTTTCTTGACCAGATGTCTATTCCACTTTCATACAGAATGCAACAGTTTGTTAAAGTGCAGACCGCTAAAGTGGGTTATCATGTGCACTTAGGCCTAATTCAAAATAAGTAGAGCAGTAGCCTTACTCACAAGGCCAGAATATCATTCAGACCACAGACTAATTTCAGTTGACTCATTGAGACCAAGAAACCTGTAACTTCATGCTCTCCATGGATTGATAACAGCCATGCAATGCAACCCTATAATTATTATGCCCTTCTCAGAAGCCTTCACAGGCCACATTTAACTCTGCCACTGCTCACACTCTGGCAGTGCCAGTACCAAGCCTGGATAAAGGAGGAGGGTGACGCTAATGATCTTTGCTGTCACACAGTGTCCTTCGACTGAAACGAGTGCTCACATGCCAGACACAATTGCGCATGCACCTTAAAACTGACCCAACATTTCGTTCAACTTGGCAATGAATAAGCGAGAGTTTCCATGCAGAATATCGCATGCAACAAAATCTTGCTCTTCTTCTTCCCTACAACAGTTCTCATGCAAATTGACTATGCCTCCCAGGCAACTGACAGACACTTCCTATTTCTATTTTCATTCCATTATTCATGAACAAAACCGAACTTGCCCCTTTTTATTTTCAAGCCATCAGCTCTGAAAATCCCTGCTTGCTGTAGCATATACATAATTCAACATGGGTTATTCTAGTCAAGTGCCAACAAACACCTTGCCATCTTCACTCCTACAGAACATGCTTCCTACCTTAATCCTGCAACATCCTTCTCACTCTCACGCATCAAGTCACATTTTCTACAATACTAAAATGCAAATCAAAGCAATGTGTAGTGCAATCAGACACTACGAGCTCGAGCTACTCACAATTTCTGTGCACCGTCTAACAGAACTAATCCCAAGCTACGTAGCATCTAAATATGTTTAAAGTTACTTGAGATGGAACATGGTGTGAATGCGCTGGAGTGATTGCTCCAAATTGACAGACAAACCCCTAAGGAGAAGACCCAAAGTGTGAGAGGTAGCATGACATGGCCACTGGCTACACAACATAGCATAAAGATCTGTCAACTTCAGTAAACACACAAATTAAGGCCAGAACAGTGCAAACCACAACAGCACTAAGTGTTACGTCCGATACTTATTCGCACAGCAGATCTATATATAGGGTGCAAATTTAGATGCATCCAACACCATCGCACCATTGTAATCAAAAAGAGCATCAACAGTTTCATCCTTGTTCATTCCGCTATCATCAGTTCATGCACTGAACTTGAACTGTCTGAAAACTCGACAATAATCCTAATCGTAAACTGTAAACCGAACAATGGATCTGAACAATGGATCTGAACAATGGACAAAGTGAGTGAATTAGACCTTAGACCTCAGTTCTTCCAGTGCGGATCTGCACATCAAGCAATGCAATCTCTCCACTTCACTCTGTTGAGTGCAAACAGGTCAAACATCTAGCGCAACAGAAACAATGAGTGAACTAGAGCATGATTTCAAATACCTTTCATGAAAATAACTTAAAATCTATTCTGTTAATTAGATAGCATTGTTATGCTGAAAGACAAGCAATTAGTTGACCTTTGCTTCAGAACCATACTGCATAAATAATCAAAAATCCTTTGTCAAAACTGTGACAGGAAGGCACAGGCAATGGTCAAGCAATCCAGAAATCAGAAATCAGACAACAGTCTGCAATGCAACATGGTAGAGACAAGAAGATGACTCACACAATCAACGAAATGCAGAGCAGAAAGGGAAAAACAACACCCCAGAACTTTCCTGGTTGTGGTTACAGTAAAAATCAGGTTGCTCAATGATTAGATTAAATTAGAATGATCATTTTACATGTGGGAGGTGTAAGCAAAGAAGATATCAGTTAACCTATCTCATTGTGGTGCATGAACCAGTGCAAAGAAGAGCAGTACTTGAGAACTGAAGCCCTGCACATCTGAAGCAGCCATGTGCATAAAGTTTCTGCATCGTCATTTTCTTGACCTTTGCATACAAGTGTAGGTAGCCACTAGCCAGTCCTCATGTTAACGCTCTTATCGCTCCCACAGCCAGCAAATTGTTAGTTGGCTACAAGAAAATAATTCTCTAAGCAAATTTCTTCTCGGTCGGTTGGATTTGAACTGCTAACCCTTCCGTTTGTTTGTACGTGCACTTGTTATTGCGCCCCTTCAAGCACTCTACTCAGAGGCGCTCCCGACTGCCGAGCAGACACTGCATCGGAGTTTCACGCCGAAGCGCTGAGCAATTGCGAATGAAGGACTTGCCCAAGGTCCCTACGCGGCGACTTGAGGTAGATTCGAACCTCGAACCTTCCGGCTTCAAGGCAACAATGCCACCACTACAAAACCGCGCCCCTAGCACACCACCCACTCAGATAAAATGCACTTCTTCATGAACAAATCAACTGATAGGAAATCATCATTCCTATAATTAAATTAAGAATGCCGCAAATACTCGCGAACGTCTGCCAATGTTTGCAAATTTTCTTCTCCAAATTACTCATATCTAACACTTCAACAGAACAATGAAAGTTGGACTCTCTCCTGAGTCTGCTCAGAAAGAACCACAAATTCAATATAATTCCACTCTTTCGCCAGCACTTGTACCCGTCTAGCACAAAAGTGTCCTTGCACTAACATCTATCATTGCCGCAGTCACTCTCGCACTTTGTCCCCTATAGCTCCAAAATCATTAATATTTGCACTTCCTCTGCCCACAACTATTTGCAGTCCCCTCGCCTGTCATCCCACCAAAACAATGTTCAGTGCAGAATCAGTGCCATCATCATCATCAGCAGCAGCAGCAGCAGCGTCCACACTGATTCCAGCTTAACGGTTTCCTAAACGCATGACTCGTAAATTATGACACATAAATGATCACTCAACGTCACCATAAAGAATCTGATTGTTTATCCTTATATTAACACTGGCCATTAAATCACACGTAACATGACGTACGTCTGTGTGTGTGTGTGTGTGTGTGTGTGTGTGTGTGTGCGTTCATGCACACAGGCAGTAGGCAGGGAACACTACAAGTGAGAACAACGCCAAAACAAGTGCACAGAGTGGCATATGTATACAATGCATATATATATATATATATATATATATATATATATATATATATATATATATATATATATATATATATATTAATATATGCATTGTTCCCTCAAAAATATATATGCATACATTATGCACACAGAAAACATGCATATCATAAATATATATATACATATATATATATATACATATATACACTGTCAGTGGTTATAAAGCGACTCTGTAACTGTTATTTATATCGAATAGTCGTGACTGCAAGTGAATACAAATGAAGACTTTTTTATCCTGACTTGACTGTCAGTAAGTCAGTAAGTCAGAGAGTCAGTCACTGACACTTAAACGTACCAACTATCCTTTCAGTGCTTCCGTAAGGAACTTCAAAGGCGCTATATCAAGTGTCCAGACAATAAACCAGCCGTAGAAGCGCAATGAAGAAACCGTAAAACAATACTTTCACAGAAATTGAACGCAGTTTCAAACCGCTTGCCGACCATAGTTTGGTTCAGGCCGAAAGCGGCACCAACACTGTCAACACCACTGTCACCAGTGTCGCCACAACCTCCACACAACACTACAGCGGGGAAAGAGAAAGACATTCACCCGATCAGCATGCAGGTCAGTCAGTCAGTCAGTCAGGCTCCTCCAAGGAATCAGAGTCAACAAGAAACATGTAAATATGATGCCTCGAATGTACAGCCAGCCAATCTAATGTGGAACCGTCCTGATGGCTTCATTAGCCATTCGTCTACTACGGCTGCCTAAGGCCGTTAGCCGTCTGGGCCAAGAAGCAAATGCAAGAGGAAACAGTAATCCGATTTGACACAAATTTAATATTTCGTACAAATTGGTTATCAAGACATGTGATGACAGCAAAATGGATGAGTCCTCCGTAATGTCACATTTCCGACTATCACGCTTGACTCTGGTCATCTCTTTCTTTGACATCATATTTCAGGCAGCCCCCCTCCCGTACCATACAGTACACATTTGGCGTAACCAGACCTTAGTCAAGTTCTGGTTCACAGAAAATTCCAAAATATCTGGATCCCTGAGACCTGCTTAATGCTCATTATTCAAAACATAAGTCCAAACATGGAAGACAACTTATTTATATACTGAGACTCTGAGTTGAATATTAATAATCTATTTGATTCAAATACATTTCGAGAATTTATATAGCGCCTCTTCAAGAAACCAGACCATGCAGCCAGTGTCAGCCACAGCTAAAAAAGTAGGATTTCAGATAAAGTGCAGACAGGACAACAGCAATTCAATGATCTCACCTTTCTTGGCATCTAAACGGTGCACTATAACCAGAACCACTGCCACCACTAACTACTCATCACCATCACCATCACCACCACCACCACCACCACCACCACCACCACCACCACCACCACCACCACCACCACCACCACCACCAAGAACTTGAGCAGGCCAAGGACTGCATCTTCAAACAGCCTATAGAACCATTCAATACATTGCAGTATAATTTGCGTGTACATAAAATATATTAAAAGTACAGACAGCAATTCAATGACCACACAGTCTTTTTTCTCGACATCTGAAAGGTTCACTAGCACCAGAGGAAACACAATTCTCAGACTGAATTAATAAATATATAATTATGTAATTGTAGCTTATAAATAGCTTCCACTGCACCGATGTCCAATGCATAATGAATAAATATATAATTATGTAATTGTAACTTATAGCTTCTTCTACTGCACCGATGTCTATTGTCTAATGCATAAGGCTTACACTAGACCTGAACTTTCTGAACGACCTTCCCACTGTATTGATCCCGAATTCTCATTTCCCCCAATAATGCCACTCGCCCCCACCGCCAATGGGGCACCAGAACCAAACTGTGATCAGGTCGATATCCAGGGGATCAGTCTTCCGCAAGACAAGAGGATAGGCAATTTGAACAATGTAAGTCTTATGTTGACAACAAAATGACACAAGAGACCATGCAGAACGGAGAGTTCCATTATCTAGGTCCAGTAGCCGAAAAAGGATGTTTGCTAGGAACAGTTCTTGTTTTAGGCATGACCACAAAAAGGGCAATCAGATAGCCACTATGAATAATGGCAAGTCTGGGGACTATGGACTGCTTCATGCATAGTGGCCTGTCAAAATTCAATGCGCCATAGACTATGAGCCTCCAATTTGCAACAAATAAATTTGCTGAACGGGAAGCCAATACAAAGACTTAATCACAGCTCGGTTATATATTAGATTTCTGATGTACTAGAAAGAGTTCTGAACTATATGCAGCCTCAGCAAATTTACTTAAGTACTGATACCAGTACGAAGTGAATTGCATAATCTAGGAAACTGGACAATAATGCACTTGTCAGAGATATCCTTGAAGAAATTGGAACATATATACTGTCTAATTCTATGTATGTCATCTATATTATAATTCCGAAACACTTTCCATATGTTTGTTTATTTGTTTGTACGCTTTTGACTCTCCCCTGCAGAATAGGCTCGGAAATGAAACAGCGTCGGTTTAAAAAAATTATTGCAATCGATTCTTACCCAAATTATAAGGTCATCGCAACTATTTTCAGGTTTTAATTCAGTTTAAAACAAAAGTTATTAGCGTTTGAAGACAGATTTCATCAATAAATGATTAGGCTAGGGCTTTAGTCAAGAGTCTACTCCGCATGACGTCATACCCGCCCAGTAATAATTTCTGTAGCGCCCCGCGGGGGTGGGTCAAGTTTGGCTTTTTGGGGAAGCGAGATGGGGTGGAGGGTTGGCGAAAACCCGAAATTTAGCAGCCAACGATGGGCACCAGAGTGGAGTGGTGTTTAAAACCCTAAATTTCTCTTTAGAACTCGAGTTATTAGCGTTTTAAGACAGAAGCGTTTTAAGACAGATTTCATCACTCAAGCTTTGGTAAACAGTATCGAGCTTTAGTAAAAGAGTCTACAGCCCGAATGACGTCATACAAGCCCAGTAATAATTTCCGTAGTGCCCCGCAGGGGCGGGTTACGTTTGGCTTTTTCGGGAAACGGGGTGGGGTAGAGGGTTGGCGAAAACCCTAAATTTAGCGGTCAACGTTGGGTACCACAGTGGAGTAGTGTTTAAAACCCTAAAATTCCCGGGCAACGCCGGGTTACACATCTAGTGAATGTATATGTAAGACAGAGCTCTTATAAATATCATTTACAAGAACAGTGAGAGTCATGGTAGAATTGAAGACAATGCCTATAAATTATATTATATAATATATATATATATATTTATAATCCTATTTATAATATATATATATATATATATATATATATATATATATATATATAACATATACATAGCCTTGATTTATTGTACCTGGATCACGAACCTCAATAACCCAGCATCGGGCTTTTGCTATCGTGGGGTCACTCAATGTGGAATCACCTTCCCTCTGGAATTTGCGGCAGGATTCTGGTAAGGAATTTGCCTACATTTCTTTTCGCTGCTTGAAGACCTTTCTCTTTTCATGGGCCTGTTACGCTGAGAGCGCTTCTGAATAGCTCTGCTGTGAGAAGCGCTTTACAAAATACGTCGTATTAGATCAGATTAGATCAGATTAGATCAGATTAGATCAGATTAGATCAGATTAGATCAGATTAGATCAGATCAGATCAGATCAGATCAGATCAGATCAGATCAGATCAGATCAGATCAGATCAGATCAGATCAGATCAGATCAGATCAGATCAGATTAGATCAGATCAGATCAGATCAGATTAGATCAGATTAGATCAGATTAGATCAGATTAGATCAGATCAGATTAGATCAGATTAGATCAGATTAGATCAGATTAGATCAGATTAGATCAGATCAGATCAGATTAGATCAGATTAGATCAGATTAGATCAGATTAGATTAGATCAGATTAGATTAGATCAGATCAGATTAGATTAGATTAGATTAGATTAGATCAGATCAGATTAGATCAGATTAGATTAGATCAGATTAGATCAGATTAGATTAGATCAGATCAGATCAGATTAGATTAGATTAGATTAGATCAGATCAGATTAGATTAGATCAGATTAGATTAGATTAGATCAGATTAGATCAGATTAGATTAGACTAGATCAGATCAGATTAGATTAGATTAGATCAGATTAGATTAGATTAGATTAGATTAGATCAGATTAGATCAGATTAGATTAGATCAGATTAGATCAGATTAGATTAGATTAGATCAGATTAGATCAGATTAGATTAGATTAGATTAACATAGATTAGATTAGATCAGATTAGATTAGATTAGACTAGATCAGATCAGATCAGATTAGATCAGATTAGATTAGATTAGATTAGATTAGATTAGATTAGATTAGATCAGATTAGATTAGACTAGATCAGATCAGATTAGATTAGATTAGATTAGATTAGATTAGACTAGATCAGATCAGATTAGATTAGATTAGATTAGATTAGATTAGATTAGATTAGATTAGATCAGATTAGATTAGACTAGATCAGATCAGATTAGATTAGATTAGATTAGATTAGATTAGACTAGATCAGATCAGATTAGATTAGATTAGATTAGATTAGATTAGATTAGATCAGATTAGATTAGATTAGATTAGATTAGATTAGATTAGACTAGATCAGATCAGATTAGATTAGATCAGATTAGACTAGATCAGATCAGATTAGATTAGATTAGATCAGATTAGATTAGATCAGATTAGATCAGATTAGATCAGATTAGATCAGATTAGATCAGATTAGATCAGATTAGATCAGATTAGATATCTTATTTTATTAGCAGAGTCTAGTAGTCTACCAACTCAGCAACTAAGTCACCAGTTTCAAAGACTTTCTATACACCACTTAAATTTCCTGAGTTGCAGCACAGTGCCCAATGCAGTTTCTGATGAAATAAAGAGGATTTAATTGGCAACCATCCAAGACTGCACTTCCTCCTCAAAGGCAACACACAAGTCACGTCACACAAAAGACTGTCACATGTGAAATGTAAATTTGAGGGTCATCAGCATAGAAATGATGTCCACTGCAATGATAATTGTCTGTCTGATTTATACCGCCTTAGCAAGCATGAAACTTAATACTTTGCCTACTTGTATTGCCAAAGTCAGGGCTTAAAGTGTGGTTGGACGGTCATGGACGGCGTCCATGCACTTATTTTAAAATCTGAAAGTCGTCCTGCCACTTATTGGCCAGCACAGGCTAGAAAGATAAGGAGCGTCCAGGCATTTCTTTTGGAAAGGTAAGGGCGTCCAGGCACTTATTTTTCCACACTTTAGGCACTGGCCAAAGTAAAAGGTAGAGCAGTTCTAAGTTTTTCTTTACATATCCACTCACTACAACCACAGAAGCATTATGTTACTCGTTCTGCTCATCACATGTTCCTTCAGCTACTGGGAGCTAATGTGGAATAACTGCAAGTTTATCAGTGACCTCATTCTAGAATGATCCATCAGCCAAAAACCTCTGAGTAGTGCAAGACCAGACTTAAATATGGATGTATAATACTAAATTGTCAAACAGAAATTCAACAAGCCTTTCTTCAAACTCAGTCTGTTATTGTGAGCATATAATTATTGCACAATACACGTTACAGGACAATTTCAAATATTGAACAAATGAAAGGACAAATTAGACCCCTGAGTATCAAATGCTTTGCCAATTCAAATAAAAAGAAAGCCAAATTCATTCTGAAGAAGCAACATTAACATTTGCTAAAATACTTTCATAAGTTCACAAGTATTTACACACAACCACTCCAAAGACCGTTAATGCAGTAAAAGCCCTGCCACATAAAGTCCCGACAAATTCCGCGGAAGTTTCTAGCTATCAGTAGCAGGGCAACACAGTAAATACGTATTTAAAAAGCAGTTGCTCGCTGCAGTGAATGACGCAAGCAAGGTGCAAGACGAACAAGGTGAAGCTCAAAGACATTAAATCATTCGTGAGAGGCTCGTTCAGACACGGCCCTTGAACATTCTACATGAAGCCAGAAGTTGTTCACCATTTGTCAAGTGTTTTTCAGATTTCTCAACCACGAAGTAGAGCGAACGATTTCATTTTTAATATGCGAAGAGATGTTGCAACACTGTCGGTGGTCAGATAGCCTATAGTGGTTTGTAGATTTCTCATCAGAAGCAGAACTACAGCTATGACTAAACTAACTACAAAACTACAGCCATGACTAAATGAAAAAAAGAACCAGCTTTACTTTTGCAAGTAAACATGGCAAACATCACCCTGGAAGGGTTACATGATCCAAAGAGCAAACATACTAATGATATCCAGTATATTATTGAGTTGCTGTGATAAGATTTAGGTAACAAATTACCGTACAAGAACAACTCCAAAGTGATTTGAGGCAGAACAAGAAATTGCTTCACAGTTCGGTTCATGAGAGGGCTGCTAATTTCATCAGACTAATCAAGTCATCAATTGCCAACAATTTTAATCAATTAATTTCATCTTGTTTGATTAATTAGTTTCTTTTACTTATTTAATTAAATTAAGTCGCCCATTTCCGTGGGAAACAATATGGCAAACAAATTGAAACAATGACATTGACAATGACAACAGCATCTCCCGCAGCTATATAGTGTCCTTTTCGTTAGCGAAAACTCAAGGTTTTAATTAACAAAAACAAAACTAAAGCGAAAAATAAAGAAAAACCATAATGATATGAAAACTAAAACTCGTGGAACGAGAGAGCAACAATAACTGAAACTAAAACAGTTGAAACCAATAACAAAAACAACCTAAACAAAAGCATACATCGTGAAGACATTGCGTCTTAGAATATTCTATCTCTCTATACAGTCTATACATATAATTATGCAAGTGCAAAATCGGGAATCCCACTTTTTGTAATCAGCGTTGTTCTGTGATTTCTGATTGTCCGAGTCTGATAAGATGTTGAAACTAAAATTTAGGTGACAGACCAGAAACCAGACGAGAGTCTGGGACTATTTTAAGTACATCGATTATAAACACGCTGATGTGATTGTATTGTTGCTGGAATAAGATATTTTGTCTGCACACGAATCAGAAGCTTTAATAGAAAGAATATAGTCTGCCTGTTGTGACTTGACTGTAGGGAAGTGTAAGAGAACTTTGCAATCACATGAAGGTAGAGTCTTCTTCATAAAAGTCAACAAGAAATTTACCGCTTTAATCAATACAGAGATATATAATTATATATCATGTATTATAAATGGCATGTTTCCATAACCCACTGACAATGGAATAATGGTTGCTACTGCCTATTTGCAGAATCTGATGCACATTGTTGATGACTAAGTATACGCATCAGTGAACGAATAACTAAAACTAAAACCGAAGAAACTAAAACTGAAACTAAGATATGTCAGTTTCTATTGACTCAAACTAAAGCTAAATCTAAAAACTTTGCAAAATGTCAAAAAACTAATACTAACTAAAATAATAACTAAAACTTGAAGTAACAATAAAACAACACTACTCACAGCTAAGTGCAGACATAATTGTAAATCACACCACTTTTACTGATAAAGGTTGAATATAACTATGCATCTAATAAAGACCAAGTTGATATAACATGCAGAAATGTAACTGGGTTTGACAACATTGTAGTCACAAGCAATAGAACAGCTTGTTTGTATGTGCACTTGTTATAGCGCCCCTTCAAAATTTATACTCAGAAGCGCTCCCGACTACAGCGCGGACAATGTATCGAAGTTTCACGCCAAAGCGCTGAGCAATTGTGAGTGAAGGACTTGTCCAAGGTCCCTACAAAGCGGCTTGAGGTGGATTGAACCAGCAACCCTTCGGCTGCAAGGCAATGAACATACCCACTACACCATCGCAATTGGTTACTACTGTTAACAGGTGTTCAAATACCTGTCTAAACAAAAAGATATCTCATGATTTCTATTCGGTAAATGATTCTCTGGCATCCTCCGCAATAAAATCTGAAAGCTGGGCGTTGCTTAATTAGTATAGAAAATTCCCTCGCTATACATATTCAAGTAAGATTACTCCTCTTTAACCATATTCTGGCTTATCTTTTGTTGTGTGACCTAACATCATCAGCGCACAATTCAACAACAATTATTGATTTCCTTTCATTAATCAAATATCGCAGGAAGTCTACAAATCTGTTCTATAGCTTTCTACTTCTGCTTACCGCACATGATGTCCGTAGGAGTGACGCAAGCTCTGACTGTGCCGTGACGCATACGTCAGATTGTTATTGAGACGTGTGAGGGTGTCGACGGTAGGTGGAACAGCATCACCTCCTCCCACCCTAGTGCCACTGTCAATCTCCTCCTCCTCTTCCTCATCCTCCTCGGTGATGGTGGCCTTCGTCGGTGCCATGTCACCCTGAAGGGGGCGATGACTCGCAACGTCAATGTCAGAGTCCTCGGCGTCTGAACCGCCATTGGACGGCGACCCGTGGGTGCTACCGCCGGGGCCGCACATCGTGTTCTTGATCTTCGTTTTGACTTGTCCCATAGCGATCCACTCTCCTCTCATGGACAGCTTCTGTTCGTCGCGGATCTGCCGAATGATGCTTCTCCAATGGAGTAACTCCGATGTGCTGCCAACTGCCAGGAGATTCGGTAAGTTCCAGGTCGGCAGGAGGCATTTTGCACCGCGTCATGCATGAATCAACTCAGATTACTGGTCAGCACAAAAGCGTTCGTCGTCTACTCTGACTTAGCTCCAACGCAAACCAGGGTAGGACGCTTCACTGCGTACATGTAGTGAGCTTCATCTGATATTGATCAACCATCAAAAATTGGACGTTCCCTCCCCAACCGTCGGTGATGATGTACAAGAACATCGTAAATGTATTCCATAAGAAATCTGCTCAGATGTTGAGTAATCCACAATTAACTCTGAATGCAAGTCATGATCACTTGACAACTTCAAGTCAACTTGGTTTGCATTTCACAAACCCTTGTCTTTGTATGGCATGCTTTTTGCCTTCTTAAGTGTCAGTTACGTTAGCTCTGACTTGTACAAGACAATACTACAAGACAATAATACAAGACAATACTAGATCAATATTTAAAAGATTTGCAAGCATCCGTTGGCAGGAGGTCTGCACAGTGTTTTCTCTTCTTGCTTCAAACGAAGCCCCAAAATTCTTCACAGGTATCAATCCATCAGCATGTTACCAAGAACTCTGTTAAGCGAGATCCAGCATTATAGCATGTGCAATACTGATAATCCTTTCCAATGTCAGGCAAGATAGCCATACAACCTTAATGAGTATTCGTTTTAAAATTATGCTTTCACTGCCATCTGCAAGATTTTCCTTGCTTGGCAGAGTTCCGTCAGCAGTGTAGGCAATTAGCTGACCTGATGAAAATAATACTATCGCATATCAGTTCCTTTTATTATCTAAGTAGCCACAGCTGCCACATACATAGACTATTCCTAATAAGAGACAAATACTTGGTAGACTCTCAATGTTTCCTCTCCATATTTTCAGCGCACACTAAGTGCTAAAATTACTTCGCAATAGAGTGCCCCACTATGCTCCATAGCACATGTTATAAAGCACATGTTCCATAGCACATGCTCGTATCACATGTTCCAGAGCACAAAATCTCCAAATGCAAAATCATTCAAAGGCTGCAAATGTTGCAGCTCTTGAAGTAGCGATATATTCCAATGACAGCAGACAGTAACGATTGAGACCACACGCAGCTCCCAGTATATATTCCCAATTTGCACTCAGGTTTTGGTGTGAGACACCCAAAGACAGCAAAGTCTACTCTACAATAGATTAAATGACATTAGGCCTAAACTTAAAACCAGTCACCATTGCTTCCTCAATGCAACACACCGATGTAATGCATTCCAAATAAAACATCTTAGATGCCTTGTCTGCTCCAACACAAAAAGCTACTGACTTAGCAAAGTGAAAACATCGTAAACACCAGCAGATCAACAATGCATTTGAAATTATCACGTCGGAACAATGATTAGGCAACGTGCTGGGAGGTCGTCTCTACAGCGCCCCTCTGTTCGTCGTCACAGGTTGGTCGGTCGGTATGTAGCCAGCCAAAGGTACCGAGGTAGCCGACCCTATTGCTCGAATAATGGTCGAGCACGTTTGTGCAGGTTAAAAAATCAATTCTTCACTGCATATATATACAATACATATACATGCATATGTGTTTATATCCACGGCGATGTCAGACTGCCGTCGTTACTGCACACGACGACGCTAGGTGGCCACGGTGGCTATGCTGCTGCCGCAAACAACAACGACCTCATCCGCATTAATTCCGATCAGAGTGGTGGTCGCCTCTCTTCTTCTTCCGGTCGCTCATTATTATCGCAGTCAGAGAAAACATGGAGAAAAACGACGAATTGCATTTCTAGGACGCCTCCTCCTCCTCCTCTGCATCATCCGCAGATTCTCTTCGACCCTCTCTCATAGTTTTCCGTGTGAATTTAAACTGCCGGCGACTACTACGCTATGTCCACACCTATCACGTCGGCGGCGGCGGCGGCGATAACCTTCCGACTTAGATATCTACGGCGGAGGCTTCCCTCCCTGTAAACATGGGGGGGAGAGTGGGCCACGGTGGGCCATGGGCCGCCCTCGGCTACGAAGGTGGCATCCGTCAGCAACTGCTAAGCAGCTGCTGTTACGAGGAGGAGCTGCAGTTTCGTTACATAAACGCAGCTGTGTGCTGAATGGCAAGATGGCCGCCTGCGCCGCTCCAACCGCCGCACATCGAACCCACGCTACAAGCCTTAAACAAGCTGTTCTTAGACGACGTCTGCCGCCAACGTCAAAATCACCCAGATGGCGGCTACTGCTGCTGCTGCTGCTGCAACATCGGCAGCAGAAGCAGCAGCAGCCTCAACATCGGTTGCTGCAGCAGTATGCAGTAAGCGTAGGTAGGCGGAGCGGTAGACAACAGCAGCAGCAGAGGAGAGGAATTGGCTTTCTCAAGATTATCTATAACGTCGGTGGCACTGCGGGCCATATCGACTACCTTATTTGGCTTGCGATAGCATCGAATGGCATTATTGCCCCGGCTAAAATCATGAAAGCCACAAATGGCGCAGTGAGGAATTTAATGGAGGGGGCTTTTTTTAACGTGCAGTTCTACACAAAATTTGCAGTTCTAAATGGATTTGTGCAGTTGTAGAAGCACTTTCGTCACGTTCCGTGCAGTTAAAACTAGTAAAAAAAGGCCATTTTCCTAAGATTGGGAGTGATTTACCATGGACGATGAGAAAGGAGAGAAGAGGATGTGCACTGTGCAGTTCTAAAAATTCCTTAAAAACAGCCCTGGGGGGGGGGTAAATGGCCTGGCCGGATGCCCTTCCTGACACCATCCCAAGAGTAGGCCCTATTAGGCCTAAAGTAAATAAAAAAAGAATAGTCTAAAGTAACAAAGAGAATAAAGTTAGATAAACAATTGTTACTATAGTATACAAACCCCCCCCCAAACCCCCTTAATTGTCTGCGCCACTGATAGAATCTGACAAATCTTCGCGTATTTAGGCTAAGGATCAGTTAGGCTATTTGTTTATAGGAGGTGAATAGAGCTATAGGCCTACATGAACAACAGCTTATGCGTTTAGGCTTTAGGTCTAACCAGTTTGTGGTCCAAAGTTCCAAACAAAGCATGGATGCAACAATTCACAGCAATGACACGTGTGCACGGAGACCCATACGTAGCCTAAGCCTACACGCGCCGTGGCAGGTCTCATCTCCGTCATTATGTCCAACATTAGTGGAGCCCCGCCGTCCCATAATGTTGGTCCCATATTCCATATGGGACCAGCATAGGTCACCCATGGCAGAACTAGGTTCAAAGGACAGTTCGCTCTAATTAAGCAGGGAACATTGTGATAGTGGGAAGCGCAATAAAGTCGCTGGTCCGCAACTCAAAGAACGCTGTGGATCAATTAGTTGAAAAACGGCACATTGAGGCCAAACAGATCCCCTACCCCTCCTCCACGGCAGGCACCACAAACCCTCGAATACCCCCCCCCCCCCCACACACACACACGCCTATAACTCCACACCATACGCAAAAACAACGCATATATAGGTACACGCATCTTAAATAGGCCTATAAATATAGGCCTACAATCCCTACATTGATGCATATTATATGTAATTGTGTGTGTGCGTGCAATATACAGATATATATATATATATATGTATGTATATATATTAGCTGCATACAGCTATAAATAACCATGTAAAAGGTTAAAGTGCAAGAAGTTGAAGGAGGTCATTGATGGAAGCGTCAAAGAGAAATTGCGAGACCATGGGAGAACAGCTGTAGGCCTAATAATATACTTTATATAGTCTACCAGCTGTAGTCTATAAGTGTTAAGCCTACCGACAACTCTAGAGAGCCTAGATATTCGTAACCAGCAAACAACGCTGCAACTAATTATTTTGCTTATTTACGAACATCAAGCTGCAACCATCCCCCTTCCAACCCCCCACCCCACTGGACATTTTTCTAGTCTATGCTATGTAGGATACGTTTTTCCAATCTGTTCAGATTTCAATGCAGGACAAAAGGAGACGTCTAGATTAAACACTGCCTGCCTGCCTGCCTGCCTGCCTGCCTGCCTGCCTGCCTGCCTGCCTGCCTGCCTGCCTGCCTGCCTGCCTGCCTGCCTGCATGTGTCTAAGGTATCGGTCTGCTTCTTAGAGTGCGGGTGCATCGCGTCATTTGCATTCGCTTTGTAAACGACGGCGCTCTGAGCACCAGCCAACCAGCCGTGGTCTACGCCTCTATATTACGGTCGATAACTCCCTCTTCGCATTCGACGTATAATAACCTACGACGAAGACCTAGGCACTAATACACTACAAACCACACGTCACAACTTTATGGCGCTGTATTCAGCTGCGCCGATCGCTCAACTTCTGTATGATGATGATGACCGATGCAGTAGCGGCGCTAGGGGGGAGGGCTAAGCCCCCTTGAAAAGGCCATCCATTTTTCCCCATGTAAAAATGAAATATTTGGGCGATTTATCCCCTTTAGCCCCCCCCCCCCCCAAACTGAAATCCTGGTGCCGCCACTGGACCGATGAGAAATTTCAAGTAGCCTACACAACCTATAGGCTAGCAGGAAAAATCTCTTCCTACGAACGATATTTCCAGACGTAGGTTATAATTACACCCTATTCCTATGCTCCTCCTGCCTCTCAGTCATCGCTCTCAAATTCTATCTCCATTCTCCAACCTCTGAAGCAGAAGTGCCACACAGTGGCCCACACTGCCACTCCTCCTAAAATAACCTTATTTTCCCAACAAGAAATGCGACGTTGATCATAATTATCCAGGGCTCTCTTCCAATTCTGCCCTCGACCGTTTCTGTATTCGCCAAACCCCATCAATTTCTCAATCTCTGCTTGCAACTTCCTTCGCATCATCGTTAAGTACTCTCGACGCTCTCTCCCACCAAAAGAGCAACTCTTGACGAGAAAAACCTATCTAGGCTACCTATCGCGCCACCTATCTACATATCGCGCCACCTATCTACATATCGCACCATCTATATCTACCTATCGCCCCACCTATCTAGTCTACCTATCACGCTACTTTTTGCGTCCTCTCTGTTTTCACCATTTCTACTCGTAGGCTATAGGGCCTATACCTCCATTGTCTCTCAAAACTCGAATAGGCCTCCTACTGCAATTCCTTTTCCTCAACCTTGAATCCACACAACCGAAGCGTCTCCAACTTATCCAAAAATTCATTAGCCAGGGTCGTCACTAGAACTCCAAAACACCAGCACATCATCCCAATCCTGAAGTCACTCCACTGGTTAAAAATCCCAGAGCGAATCCATTTCAGCCAAGAAATATATTTGCGAATTCTTTACAATTCAGCCAACCCGCTCCACCCGATCATCCGCCTGTCTCGCTCTTTCTCGACCTCGTGTCACTACTCAGTGTAGGCTATTCATCTCGAGTTCTCCAATCCAGCCATATATATATATATATATAAAACACTGCCACACGTACGCCTCTAAAATGATCTTCCGCCTGAATTCCACATCTTTTCCGCTTTCTCCTCCACCCTTGCTGGTTATAACTTACCATCACCTTCCCCAGACTCCTCTATCCGTCACTCCTCGCAGTCTTTGACCCTTCCATTCGGAACAAAAGTCTCACCTCTTTAGGAACTCATACTCCGACTTTCAACTCCCGATCTTAGAATGCTACCCATATGCTTACCTTAACAGCTACTCAGCTATCGTTGATTCTCTGGTAACAAAACTACTATACCTCCTTTTCTACAACTCTTTTGGACAACCCTTCTGACTAGACATAGCGCCCGTGAATAAGCTGGTGCCCTGCACTTCAAGCACTTGGCTTACGAGTGACGGCTTAGAAATTTGGAGATTAAGATCTTTCCTTTTTGTCTAAGTTATCTGAACGAATAATTATTGTCCAAATGACTATTTTTCTCCTCCAAATTCCAATTCAACTCCTCAGACGCATCTAGGTCTAACTGGTTTTACTAAGCACCACTTCACAATAGGCTTCTCTACTTGCCTCTCACAACAATAAACTGGTCGTATATGTTAGGCCTAGGGTCTACGGTCACGACACTGCTCACAAGTCCTCGCAACCTCTAGCCCCCTCCCCCACTCTCCGTTTTTGCTGACGTCCCACGAAGCTACGTCTATTAGGCTACACAAAGGCAAGTATCCCCCCACGCACCACACACCATCAATAGACACCCATTCAACCGGTCTTGTGTGGATGTGAACTGTTGCGAACTTGGGTTTGCCGATCGTTTATGTTCCACCGCCGACTGTATTGAGTGTATTGGCGGCGTCTCTTTGAAGTCGGTCGCCGCTCGGCCTAGTATTATCGGCCGCGACCGCGGTATGCTTTATGTGCCCCTTCCCCCCGCAGCGCGAATCGTTTATGTTCCACCGCCGACTGTATTGAGTGTATTGGCGGCGTCTCTTTGAAGTCGGTCGCCGCTCGGCCTAGTATTATCGGCCGCGACCGCGGTATGCTTTATGTGCCCCTTCCCCCCGCAGCGCGAATCGTTTATGTTCCACCGCCGACTGTATTGAGTGTATTGGCGGCATCGCTTTATGTGCCTCTCTCCCCCGCGGTCGCGAATCCTTTATGTTCCACCGCCATCTCTTTGAAGTCGGTCGCCGGCGTGTACGACCTGTAGTATATATAAGGGAGCCTGTTGCTCTGATAGTCAGTGAGCGGCTAGTCATCCAGTTATCGAGAGAGTGAGAGTCAGTCCTCAAGTTCTAGCCAGAGATATAGTCAGTCGTAGAGCGAGTCGTGATGTACAGTTGATGAGTGTCGTACTGCCGTGAATAAACTGTGTTTCTTCTCTTCATCGTCGTGTGTTTCTTGGGTGAGGCGTATCGGTCGGAAGGGGCTGCACTTCCTTCGAAATACAACGAAGGCGGACTCGCGTCTCCCTCCTGAGGCGACACGCGGGCATATTTGGACTGGCACCCGCCCGATCGGTAATCGGCCATCCTAAGGACCGAGAGGGCAACTGTTTCCGCAGTCGGGGTGTTTCACCGGGCGTCTTTCCGCCACACTGGTACCAAGCAAGTGGGGTCTGTGTGGTCGCCTTCTGATCGACATTCGCAGATCGACCGACGATGGAAGAAGACGAGGAAGTCACAATCGCCTACGCCGCTGGAGGATTCGCCGACCTACGGGCGAACGTTTCCTCGCCATTGGCCGATGAGAGTGCAATGGCAGACCAGCGAACGGACCGGAGCCGACTCATCGAGGAGCTGCGGAGGCCGACTAGGATGAGCCACCGAGAGACGTCTGACGATCGGGAGACTTCCCTGAGAATGCCGGAGACTACCGGAGGACGGCCGTGGACTCGACCGCCTCCAATGAAGCCGGGAAAGTTTGACGGCACGGGATCGCTGGAGTCGTTCCTGGTGCAGTTCGAAGTCTGCGCCCGTCACAACCAATGGACTGCCGCTGACCGAGTCGACTATCTTCGATGCAGCCTGGAGAAAGCTGCCACGCAGCTTTTGTGGGACTTCGGTGCTCGTCCGAACGTCGGCTACGAGGAGCTTGTCGAACGCCTTCGACAGAGGTATGGAACGGAGGGCCAGGCGGAAAGCTTTCGCGCTCAGCTTTATTACAGACGCCAGCGTTCCCAAGAGACTTTGAGCGACTTGCTGCACGACATTCGTCGCCTTGTCGTGTTGGCGTATCCAGTACCTTCGAACGAGACCACGGAGATCATCGCCAAGGATGCTTTCCTTGAGGCGTTGAGCGACAGAGACCTGTCACTCAAAGTACGTGAGCGGGAGCCAAAGAACCTGGACGAGGCCTACAGGACGGCGCTTCGTCTGGACGCCTACCAACGGACGAACGATTCTGACGATAGACGGAGGCCTTCCAACCGCGTGCGGAGTACTCAAGAGACCGATGTGAGTACTCAGATCCAGTCTACGCTCGACCGATTCCTAGAGACGCAGCGCGACGAGCAGAGACGATGGCAGACGGATATGGAACGAAGGATCGACCGCCAATTCCAGGAGCTGCGAAACCGTGCTTCAACCGACGACGATCTGGGGCGCAACGGCCGCCCCGGAAACAGCAGCGCCAACGACCAGGACCGGTCGAGACGGAGTGTGACCTGTTACAACTGCAACCGCGCAGGTCACATTAGTCGGAATTGCCGCCAGCCTCGTCGCCCCTTCGACCGCAGGAACGACGTCGAGACCACAGAAACGGAGGCGCCGCCGCCTCTGATGAACCATACGACTCGCCCAAGATTGCCGGACCGAGCCAGCAGCAACGCCGTTTACATTCGAGGGAGCATCAACGGACGACAACAGATGTGTTTAATCGACACCGGATCCGAGGTCAGCTTGATCCCGTCTACAGTCGTCGAAGGGTTAGCACTGCAATCTTGCTCTCGTTTTCTGATGGCTGCAAATGGCACTAGCATTAATGTCCTTGGGGAGGTCCGTTTGCCCATTAAGATAAGGGACGGATTTGAGGTTTCCACCGTATTTTTGGTATCTGACCAGATTACCGAGCCCATGCTAGGTATGGATTGGCTGAGGGAACACCGGTGTAGAATTGGTTTTGGTAACGGGGCATTGTTTTTAGGACGTAGACGGGTACCCCTCGTAAAAGGGAACGGATCTATGTGGTGCCGTAGAGTGATAATTGCTGAAGAGGTTGTAGTGCCTCCTAAATGCCAGAGCGAAGTCTCTGTGAAGACGTTGTACGGGGACCTGACTACTATAGCGCCTGCATGGATGATAGAAGCCCAAGAGATACAGCCAGGGGTGCATCTCGCTCGCGTCGTCGTTGGAGACCGCGCGGATGCTAGTGTTAGAGTAGTTAACCTGAGCGACGAGACCGTTACGCTAACGAAGGATCGATTCCTAGGAGGATTGCATCCAGTGGAGGTGGAACTGGGTACAGGTAGGGGACAAGGGACCGCACCTGTTAGTGAGATTTCGCCCCGAGATATGTTAATGGCAGATTTGCCGGAGGAAGTTCCCTCCGAGATTCGGGAGCGGTTGGACAAGTTGCTTCTTGAATATCGGGACGTATTCTCAGTGACCGACCGAGATTTAGGGAGAACGACTGCCGCTATGCATAGAATCGAGACAGACGAGACGCGCCCCGTTAGGCAGCCCTTAAGACGCCATCCCTTGCCGCATAGGACAGCTATCGACAGTGAACTTGATAGGATGCTAAACGACGGACTAATTGAACCGGCAGTTAGTGAATGGGCTTCCAACGTGGTGCTGGCCAGAAAGAAAGATGGCGCCCTCAGGTTTTGCATAGATTATAGACAGTTGAATGATCGGACGAGGAAGGATTCCTACCCACTGCCGAAAATCGATGAGTGTCTGGACGCTTTAGCAGGCGGAGGGTGGTTCAGTACCCTGGACTTAAGGAGCGGGTACCACCAGGTCGCGATGGATTCCCGGGACGCCGATAAAACTGCTTTTGTGACCCGAAGAGGCATTTACAGATGGAAGGTGATGCCATTTGGGCTTTGCAACGCTCCGGCCACGTTCCAGAGGTTAATGGATATAGTTTTATCCGGATTAAATTTCGAGACGTGTCTGGTCTATCTGGACGACGTTATTATCTTTGGGAGTACGCCGGAACAGCACTTAGAGCGGTTGGAACGAGTGTTTCAGCGTTTGAGAAGTGCTAATCTGAAGTTAAAGCCTAGCAAGTGCCGGCTGCTGCGAATGACTGTCTCTTTCTTGGGCCACCTAGTGACGCCAGAGGGTGTGGCCATGGATCCGGAAAAGGTCCGGGATATAGTGGAATGGCCGGAGCCAGAAAGGTTGAGAGACGTAAGAGCATTCCTAGGACTTTGCTCCTATTATCGGAGATTCGTAAAGAACTTTTCGACTTTGGCGGCCCCGCTGTTTGAGCTGACGAAGAAGGGCCGAGCATTCATTTGGAATGACGTGTGTCAGCAGGCGTTTGATCGTCTCAAAGCAGCCTTGACGACCGATCCTGTCTTAGCTTTGCCAAGAGATGAAGGAACATACGTGTTGGACTGCGATGCGTGTGACGTGGGAATAGGAGCGGTACTGTCACAGCACATCGACGGCGAGGAGCGAGTGATCGCCTACGGGAGTCGCCTCCTATCCGCCGCGGAGAGAAACTATTGTGTGACCCGGAAGGAACTGCTGGCAATAGTTCACTTTACCAAATTGTATCGCCAGTACCTGCTGGGCCGGCCCTTTCTCTTGAGGACAGACCACGCTGCATTACAATGGTTACAGCGGACGCCCGAACCTATCGGCCAGCAAGGTAGATGGTTGGAGCGACTGGCGGAATTCGAGTTTCAGATAATACACCGTCCTGGGCGGAAGCATGGGAATGCGGACGCGCTCTCGCGTCGCCCGTGCCGCCAGTGTGGCCTGGATGATTTGATATTGGTGAACGCCGCAGTCACGTCACTTGAGACTCCAACGCCGAGTACGGAATCTAGCCAGAGCGATTCGATGGAGCAAGCTCAACGGGACGACCCCGACTTGAGGATTGTTCGTACATGGCTAGAGGAGGGAGCGGACATCCCGCAGTTTGTAGAACTTTTGCAGGAGAATGAAGCGATAAAGATCTACTGGCACCAACGGGAACGAATGAGCTTAAGAGATGGCGTGCTTTACCGCCAGACGCCAGAGGGCGTGGATCAAATCGTAATTCCAAAAGCTAAGAGGGAGGAATTCTTGAGATTAGCTCACACGGGATTAACGGGAGGGCACCTTGGAGTACGTAGGACACGAGGGCAAGTAAGACGCCGGGCATACTGGGTGGGCTGGTCAGGGGATGTAAAGCGATTCTGCAAGCGGTGTTCCCCCTGTGCTCAGTATCATCGTGGACAGCCTCCAAGGCAGGGTCCCCTCCAGCCGTTGACGTGTGGAGAACCATGGGAGCGTCTAAGCATTGACATAACGGGACCTCACCCGCGTAGCCGCCGGGGGCACATTTATATCTTGACCGTAATGGACGGGTTCACTAAGTACGTGGAAGCAATACCAATGGCTAACCAAGAGGCCACTACTGTTGCCCGTGCGCTGGTCGAAACGGTTATTGTGCGCTATGGGGCCCCTCTGCAAATACTGACTGACCAAGGGACCAATTTTGATGGGCACCTGTTCCGGGAACTTTGTGAGTTAATGGGAATCGATAAGGTTAGGACCTCTAGCTATCATCCGAGTGGGAATGGGTTAATCGAGAGATTCCACCGGACCCTTAACGCCATGATAGGGAAAGTAGTTAGCAGCCATCAGCGAGACTGGGACGAGGTGCTCCCTATGGTGCTTGCCGCCTACCGGGCGTCGCAGCACGAAGTGACCGGCTACTCGCCTAACTTCCTGATGTTCGGGCGCGAGACCCGAGCGCCTATCGATCTGGTCTATGGGAGACCTCCGGATGCTGAGGACCGCATCCACTCCTACGCGGCCTACACGCAGGACCTGGCCGAACGCCTAGACGAGGCGTATCGTCTGGTGCGGGAACAGTTGCGAGTGTCTGCCGAACGACGCAAACACGCTTACGACCTTCGCGTACGTCCGGCGGAATTCACCGCTGGTCAGCGCGTCTGGTACTACACTCCTCGTCGCTACCAAGGCCGCAGTCCGAAGTGGTCCCGGATGTACTCCGGACCCTTCGTCGTTGTGGAAAGACTGGGTCCTGTCAATTACGTATTGCGGAAGACACCGAATTCCAAGAAGTTTGTCGCTCACGTGGACAAGCTGCGGCCATGTTACGAAGATGGACCTGACGAGGCGACCGGACCTATCCCGCCTTCGCATCCCCGCCCACATGATGTGGGCGACGAGAGAATGGCCCAGGACGCTGGTTGGACTGAACGGCGCCCCAAGCGAACGGTGCGTCGGCCGGCCCGTTACCAGAATTAGATTGATTTGCTGATTGTGCCGTTGAGGTTGAGTCCCGATTTTTGACAGTGTGCAGGAACTTGGTTTAGGTCCGTTGGACGTAAATATCCTTGTTATGTGTTGTTCCTTGTGGAACAAATTTCTGTAGCTTGGTTGCCCATTGGGCACATGTTAATGTGTTACGGGCGGAACGTCGCC
Source organism: Lumbricus terrestris (assembly GCA_949752735.1). NCBI lineage: Eukaryota > Metazoa > Annelida > Clitellata > Crassiclitellata > Lumbricidae > Lumbricus > Lumbricus terrestris. The sequence continues at coordinate 26,664,980 of OX457038.1, read as the reverse complement.
TCCGCCCGTTTGAGTTCACGCTTGTTCTGTTGCCTACGGGCATAGTTAAGATCGTTGTTGCCTACTGGCTAATTAATATTATTAGCTATTGACTAAAAGTCGTACGAGTAAAGGTCCCCGTGGAGGAATTGCTTTTCAGTTGTCCCTTGAAGGACGGGTTTCTGTAGCTGTCAACCTCCAATTGACCTTCAAAGTTTTCTTCCTTTTTCTTCAGTGTTCAGTAGCGCAGCCTATGCCTAACCTAGTCACTGTACTTCGGCATCTAAAGCTAGTGTATAAGTTTCTAAAGTTCTTAACTTGTTCAATTACAACAAAGCTCTGTTTCTTGTATTTTCTTCTTCTTTCATAACAACGCAAATAACACAACAATGGATCAACGACGACAAACGCTTGAATTCAACGACAGCAACGCAACTATTATCATCTAACTCCACTGTTCTCTAAAACGTCTTCTATTCTCTACTACCAACTCCTTCTTCTACAACTTATCTCACTGTCTAGACGTACACTCTTCCCCTTGCCGCTCTGTCCTTCTATCTGTCCGTCTGTCTGTCTGCCTATCCCTCTCTCTCTCGCGCTCTCCGGCGACGGTCGGCCGAGCCGCGCCAACTTTCCCGCCAGTCTGTCACCTGCAGGCCTAACTGTCTAGACGCTGACCTTGAGCTGGTCTATTCGTACGCCTAAACATCGACTGACCACATAGACTATACAACATTAGCTCACATTACCTCCCTCCTTTCTTTTAAAGAGAGCTAATTATCTATAAAAATTAGCGAACGTACCTTAACTAAACAATGCAAATAGTCCATAGCATAATACATCATAAAATATCTTACACTACAATCTAGACAGACAATCAGCTACTACATTCAATTTACCTTTCTTATAGTTCAACAGAATGTCAAAATTTTGCAATGATAAAGACCATCTGACTAATTTAGCAGATTTCGACATTGATTCAGTCAAATAAACTAAAGGATTATGGTCTGTAAACACATTGATTTTAGAACCAATAAGAATTTCTTTCAACTTGTTTAAAGCCCATATGATTGCATAGGCTTCCTTCTCAATCGTCGCCCACCTCCTCTGAGTATCTGTCAGCTTCTGACTGATAAATGAAACAGGACGTTCAATCCCTTCCTCGTCCACCTGAGACAGTACAGCTCCCACAGCAAAATCACTGCTATCACAGTACAAATTAAATGGTTTCCCAACCTCAAACATATATAGAATCACATTTGATAAGACAATCTGTTTAAGGGAATCAAAAGATTTCTGATGTGCATCAGTCCAAACAATGTTCTCAGGTACTTTCTTGCTGGTCAAGTCTGCCAATGGTTTAGCAATTATACAAGAGATGCTGAAAGAAAACATCATTCAACCATCGTCAAGCAGAATGGCAAGTCCACTTGTCATTGTCAAAAAGAAGGATGGATCCTTGAGATTGGCTTTTGACTACAGATACATTAACTCTTTTACTGAGAACTGCAGATATCCTATGCCAATGGTCAATGATGTCTTGAGCAAAGTCGGAAAATCCAAGTTTATTTCCGTTATGGACTGTCGCAGTGCCTATTGGACTTGTCCTGTGAAAAAGAGTGACCAATGGAAGACTGCGTTTGTTACACATAATGGACTGTACGAATTTACGCGTGTTCCTTTTGGAATGATTAACTCTGGACGGACTTTTGCAAATGTACTCTGCCAATTTCTTCCACTGTCGCTCCTTTCAACAATTCCTCATTGATTACTGGAATCTCAGTACCAGAGTCAATCAGCGCTCTGACTTGCACGGGATGACAACTGTCATCATTTCCACGTATCTCTACATTGACATGCTGTAGTAAGGACTTCTTCGTACGTTGACGCTCATCTTTACTTTCTGTTTCTCGACAAGTATCCGTAATGGGAGCAGATTTTACTACTTCTCTCTGTATAGTAAACTGAGGCGTACACTTCATTACTGACTTCACTTCCGTTTCGCGGTTGTCTTGTTCTTCAGACTGATTCGGTGCATTCATTACTTGTATCTGATTTACTCTGAGATTTTCTGCACTTCGAGTAAATCTATTTCTCAGATTTGTCATTCTGGGTGGTACTTTGCAATCCTTTATCAGATGTCGGTCTGACTGACAATTATGGCAACGTTTCTTAACAATCCCTCTCTGTTCAGTGCTTTTGCAAATGTACTCTGCCAATTTCTTCCACTGTCGCTCCTTTCAACAATTCCTCATTGATTACTGGAATCTCAGTACCAGAGTCAATCAGCGCTCTGACTTGCACGGGATGACAACTGTCATCATTTCCACGTATCTCTACATTGACATGCTGTAGTAAGGACTTCTTCGTACGTTGACGCTCATCTTTACTTTCTGTTTCTCGACAAGTATCCGTAATGGGAGCAGATTTTACTACTTCTCTCTGTATAGTAAACTGAGGCGTACACTTCATTACTGACTTCACTTCCGTTTCGCGGTTGTCTTGTTCTTCAGACTGATTCGGTGCATTCATTACTATTGGACTTGTCCTGTGAAAAAGAGTGACCAATGGAAGACTGCGTTTGTTACACATAATGGACTGTACGAATTTACGCGTGTTCCTTTTGGAATGATTAACTCTGGACGGACTTTTGCAAATGTACTCTGCCAATTTCTTCCACTGTCGCTCCTTTCAACAATTCCTCATTGATTACTGGAATCTCAGTACCAGAGTCAATCAGCGCTCTGACTTGCACGGGATGACAACTGTCATCATTTCCACGTATCTCTACATTGACATGCTGTAGTAAGGACTTCTTCGTACGTTGACGCTCATCTTTACTTTCTGTTTCTCGACAAGTATCCGTAATGGGAGCAGATTTTACTACTTCTCTCTGTATAGTAAACTGAGGCGTACACTTCATTACTGACTTCACTTCCGTTTCGCGGTTGTCTTGTTCTTCAGACTGATTCGGTGCATTCAAACTTCAAACTTCTTCGCGTCTGCCAACGTCAACCAATAAATTGATCTCCCGATGGCATGGTCCATGCACGGTCCTGCAAAGAAGATCCAAATATTCGTATCTGGTGGACATGAACGAAAACGGTCGACGGATTGTTCATGCTAACAAGATGAGGAAGTTCATTACGAGAACATTGTCTTGTGGTCTGATCGTGGAAGAGGATGACGAATTTGGATCAGTGGTAGAAATACCGCTGAAGGAATACTATTCAGAGACAAAACAGAAATCACTCCAATTGGATTATGAGCAAATTGGACATCTTACGAGCGAACAGCAGAAACAATTACTTGATGTACTGAATCGTTGTGCAGACAGATTTTCGGACAAACCGGGACTATGTACATTAGTAGAACATGAAGTGGTGTTGAAACCAGACTTTCGAGAAAAAGAATTCATGGCATATCGAATACCACTAATATACCGGGCAGAAGTGGAAAGAGAAGTGGAAGAAGGAGAAGAGGAAAAGTCAAATGAAAGTTTGCTAGTTGAGGACACAGAAAGCGATGATGAACAAAGCGTTCAAGAAGAAGAAGAAGGAATAACATCCGGAAACAATGAAATTGAAAAAGAGATGGTTGCATGTGAACGTGATAATGATGATGATTCTGAGAGTGATGGTGAAATAGACACGAGTATGAGGGATTTGTTTGCCGAGAATACGAGTGATGAAAGACAATTGGCAGACGCAAAGAAATTTGAAGAGCAGCAGAGAAATGACGAGTCACTGAAGTTGTGGTGGAAGATAGCTGAAGACAAAGGATCTGAGTTTAGTGTGGTGAATGGGTTGATGTATAAGAAACATCAAATGTTGGACCAGTTGGTGTATCAGTTGGTGTTGCCGAAGGAAAGAAGAATTCAGGTGATGGAATTGGCGCACGAGTCAGTATTTGGCGGACACTTGGGAGAAGAGAAGACAAGAGAACGTATCAAATTGTCCTTTGTGTGGCCAAGGATGCGTAGAGATGTGGTGAAGTTCTGCAAGTCCTGTGAGAAGTGCCAGTTGAAAGCACGAAGTTTGGTGATGGATCGAGTACCGATTACACCAATACCAAGGGAGGATGTGCCGTTCAGAAGAATGACAATGGACGTCGTAGGACCAATCGAACCGACGTCAGCAGCAGGGCATAAGTATTGCTTGTGCATCGTAGACTCATGTACAAGATGGCCGACAATCTTTTTGATGAAGTCATTGACTGCTAAGGCTGTATGCGAAGCTCTGATGAAGTTGTTCATGGATGTAGGAGTTCCGTCAGTGATAACGAGTGATAGAGGAACGAATTTTACAGCCAGTCTAACGAGAGAATTTCTGAAATTGATGGGGTGTTGTCCTCGATTCGATTCGCCAGGACATCCAGAAGCGGCCGGGTTAGTGGAGAGATGGAATCAAACGTTCAAGAAGATGGTTCATCTTGTCATTGTGGAAAATCCGAGACAGTGGCATAAAATCATACCATTTACAGTCTGGGCATTGAGAGAAGTGCCTAATGCAACTACAGGAGTGGCACCGTATCTGCTGGTCTATGGAAAGTTGCCGAGAGGGCCACTAACCATTCTTAAAGAAAGCTGGACCAAAGAGATAAATTTACCACCAAACATTGGAGTGCAACCGGCAAAGTACTTGAAGAATTTAAGAGCAGACATGGAAAAGGCCTTAACATTCGCCGAGAGCTGTGCTGAAGAAAAGCAAAAACAATACGCCAGTCAATATAACAAAAGAGCAAAAGATAAAGAATTCGAACCAGGAGAAAACGTCATCGTGCTGTATCCCACCGCTGCCACCAAAATGTCAACCTCCAATTGACCTTCAAAGTTTTCTTCCTTTTTCTTCAGTGTTCAGTAGCGCAGCCTATGCCTAACCTAGTCACTGTACTTCGGCATCTAAAGCTAGTGTATAAGTTTCTAAAGTTCTTAACTTGTTCAATTACAACAAAGCTCTGTTTCTTGTATTTTCTTCTTCTTTCATAACAACGCAAATAACACAACAATGGATCAACGACGACAAACGCTTGAATTCAACGACAGCAACGCAACTATTATCATCTAACTCCACTGTTCTCTAAAACGTCTTCTATTCTCTACTACCAACTCCTTCTTCTACAACTTATCTCACTGTCTAGACGTACACTCTTCCCCTTGCCGCTCTGTCCTTCTATCTGTCCGTCTGTCTGTCTGCCTATCCCTCTCTCTCTCGCGCTCTCCGGCGACGGTCGGCCGAGCCGCGCCAACTTTCCCGCCAGTCTGTCACCTGCAGGCCTAACTGTCTAGACGCTGACCTTGAGCTGGTCTATTCGTACGCCTAAACATCGACTGACCACATAGACTATACAACATTAGCTCACAGTAGCCTCAGGGCATATTTAGATTAATTGTATGATGACCGTGCCAGAGTTAGGGTATTGCTGTTAGAGACTTTCTTAGCTATAGACTCTGGGTGGGCCCGTTGGCCAATGTTTTCATCGTGGTGACTAAAATGAGGACATTTTATTAATCGTAGTGGGTGGGGGATGTTGCGAACTTGGGTTTGCCGATCGTTTATGTTCCACCGCCGACTGTATTGAGTGTATTGGCGGCGTCTCTTTGAAGTCGGTCGCCGCTCGGCCTAGTATTATCGGCCGCGACCGCGGTATGCTTTATGTGCCCCTTCCCCCCGCAGCGCGAATCGTTTATGTTCCACCGCCGACTGTATTGAGTGTATTGGCGGCGTCTCTTTGAAGTCGGTCGCCGCTCGGCCTAGTATTATCGGCCGCGACCGCGGTATGCTTTATGTGCCCCTTCCCCCCGCAGCGCGAATCGTTTATGTTCCACCGCCGACTGTATTGAGTGTATTGGCGGCATCGCTTTATGTGCCTCTCTCCCCCGCGGTCGCGAATCCTTTATGTTCCACCGCCATCTCTTTGAAGTCGGTCGCCGGCGTGTACGACCTGTAGTATATATAAGGGAGCCTGTTGCTCTGATAGTCAGTGAGCGGCTAGTCATCCAGTTATCGAGAGAGTGAGAGTCAGTCCTCAAGTTCTAGCCAGAGATATAGTCAGTCGTAGAGCGAGTCGTGATGTACAGTTGATGAGTGTCGTACTGCCGTGAATAAACTGTGTTTCTTCTCTTCATCGTCGTGTGTTTCTTGGGTGAGGCGTATCGGTCGGAAGGGGCTGCACTTCCTTCGAAATACAACGAAGGCGGACTCGCGTCTCCCTCCTGAGGCGACACGCGGGCATATTTGGACTGGCACCCGCCCGATCGGTAATCGGCCATCCTAAGGACCGAGAGGGCAACTGTTTCCGCAGTCGGGGTGTTTCACCGGGCGTCTTTCCGCCACAGAACGATCATAGCATGAAAATGAACACCGAATGATCGCTGTACAAAACGTTTACGTTCAAATTAAAAAATGATTAACCGCCACATATTTTTAAAACAAAAATCCATGAATTCCGTGAGCTGGATAAAGCAGACGACACCGCGCGCCGCATTGCATTGCTCTGGCGAGTGAAAACACAAAGAAATTATGGCTAAAACCGTTCACAGCAGGAACGCTGCAAGCAAAGCGCACAGTAGCGTCTCCTGGCGAATAGATTCATGACAGCGTTAATCATCATCATCATCATCATCATCATGCTCGTACTACTACCATGAAGGATCGAGCCTTTTCTGTGGTTGGACCAGTGGTCTGGAATGGCCTTCCTTTTGAGCTACGCCTACACCCTGGGACTCTACCAGGATCCTTCCTTACTAAACTTAAAACTGTTCTTTTTGTGCGCGCTGGAGTTGGGAGCGCTTCTGAGTAGTTTTTCTTGAAGGAGCGCTATATAAATGTCCGAATGAATGAATGAATGAATGAATCATCATCATCATCATCATCATCATCATCATCATCATCGTCATCATCATCGTCATCGTCACCGTCAGCATCACCACCACCACCACCACCACCACCACCACCACCACCACCACCACCATCATCGTCCTCATCATCGTCCTCATCATCGTCATCGTCATCATCATCATCGTCATCGTCACCATCAATCATCATCATCATCGTCATCGTCACCGTCAGCATCACCACCACCACCACCACCACCACCACCACCACCACACCACCACAACCATCATCGTCATCATCATCGTCATCATCATCATCATCGTCATCGTCGTCATCATCATCATCGTCATCGTCATCGTCACCATCAATCATCATCCCAGAGACGAATAGTTGAAATCAGCCTATGGGAGAAGGATAGCCTATAGGCCTAATCACTAGTAGTTGATGGTAGAAAGGAATGCTTTGTTTAAGGAATGCTGTAGGTTCATTTGTTTATGATGTCATCTTCATCATCATCATTGCCATCAACATCAACATTTGTCATCATCACTGTCATCATCATCATCATCATCATCATCATCATCATCATCATCATCATCATCATCATCATCATCAGCAGCAGCAGCAGCAGCAGCAGCAACAACATCAATTCATCATCATCATCATCATCATCAATTCATCAACATCATCATCACCATTTCCTGACTCCAGCTGCAGTGCCGGCGCCAGGATTTCAGTTTTGGAGGGGCTGAAGCCCGCGGCCAATTTTCCATTTTCGCCGCAAAAATTTCTGACGACCTTTTTTTTTTTTTTAGTCATCGACCAAAATCTCATGAAAAGTTTCCATCTTCGCCGCCAGAATTTTTGACGACCTTTTTTTTTTTTTTAGTCATCGTCCAAAATCGTGGATATTTCAATTTAAAATAATTCAGATGGTCATTTTTTAGGGGGGGGGCTGAGTCTCTTGTAGGGGGCTTAGCCCCCAGCCCCCCACTAGCGCCGCCACTGTCCAGCCGCTTGGCGGCGATGGGTACGAGTAAATTATAGCGTTAGTCGAGATCCATGGTTAATTGAACATTGACAACCAAACCTGACAGCTACCATTCGGCATTCACTGGGTCCATGGATACACTATTATAGGGTTGTTGCGCAATGCGCATATGCATGGATGCCTACGGGGCAGATCGCTACTGCATGGCCAACAGCTTCTAGTCCAGTCCACCATAGCACAAGTAGGCCTGGGGCAGTGACGGCGCAACACAGCAGGGTAAATGCCCTGCTGTAATAATAAAGCCTTTGTCCTGGTCGTTGCCCTGCCCGTAGACTCCGAAATTATTGAGACCTCCTTGCCCTGCCACACAAGGGTGCCTCTGAATGTTTACGCTACCGAGATTTAAATCGTTTCTGCTCGGTCTACTTAATAATATGACGACTGCAGCTCCGGTCCTTTGTTACAACAAAGTCTGGCGCCGCTGCCTGTGAGCCTGTGAATGCGGGCCCGAAGTATTATTAGGCTCAATGAAATGAATACGACTGTCAGAAAAGAATGTCCCAAATGACGGCTACAGGTTTTTGACCTATCACCAAGAAAACCTGGTGAACGTCTATTTTAACGTCGTAAATAATATTATTCGCCATTGCATGGGCTTCAGCATTGGTCAAATGTTATAGACTAGCCTAAGTCGTGCTGACGAAAATAATTCTTGCTAAATAGAAGTCGGATTATAGCGAAGCTGGACTGATGAACAACCATTTTTGATTAATTGTCAATTTAATTATTTTAATTGTTACTGATGAAACAATTCAAATCAAAACTTGTTTATTCACAGAGATCAAGAAAAAAAACAGAACAACATAGAAAATGACAGTATAATAGTGTGCAATAAAAAATAGAAGTCAGAATAAAATAACTATTAAGTACGAGATCCCTGAGAATGGGTAACCCAGAAAGGGAGTGATCCCGCTAGACCTGGGTCACCATAGACAGAGATTTTGAATCAAGATGGTGGAAAGCACTAAATAAGCGGAGTAGAGAGGGGAGGAAACAAGTGTAGAGCTAGGAAAGAGAAAAAAAGGTGACTGAAACAAGTTATAGTAGAGGGTATAGCCTAGAGGCTATGACTTCAGAGTAGGACGCAGAGTAGGTGAACAAAAATGTCAATGCATGCATATATAATAGAAATCCAATATAAGCAGGTAGTCCACAAAATAAATTTTAAAAAACAATAGTTGAACACAACCAGCAATTATTAGTAAGTGACATATGATCCCATTTAAATGAGAAGCTAATAGACAAATCATATAATAATGATCACATAGACAATGGTAAAGGGATATATATGTTATTAGATCCCAATGAGAAACTTTTTTAGCCGGCTTTTAAAAAGACTGGTGGAATTTAAGGCAGATATGTGGGTGGGAAGACCATTCCAAATTCCAGGACCCAAGTATTTAATAGAAAATTGTTTAATTTTTAGGCGTGCATAATCACTGCGGTAGAAATGAGCATGCCTAGTAGCATGATCATGAAGTTTAGAGCCAGTAGTAAAATAATTATTGAATGAGCTGGGCAATAGGTTATGGTGATAACGATGCATGAAGAGACCTATTTGAAATTTATTGATGTTCTCTAAAGATAGCAACAAATGATTTGAGAACAGAGGAGCAGAGCTGGATCTCCAATGAGCACCACAAATTAGCCTTATGGCTCGTTTTTGCAAAATAACCAGTGGTCTGAGGCGGGAAAGATAAGTAGAACCCCAGGAAATGTTACAATAAGACAGGTAAGGAAATATGAGTGTATAGTAAAGCTGAAATAGGATAGTTTTAGGGAGGCAATGTTTAATCCTGTGGAGGACCCCAATGTTTTTAGAGATTTTTTTAGCAATGGTCGAAATATGGTCTGACCACTCAAGGTGATTATCTATAATGACCCCAAGAAATTTAGACGAATTGGTTTGGGTAATAGGGACATTGTTGATTAGAAGTGACTTATTCACATCAAGGATTATTTTCTTTCTAGTATGAAATAAAATAAAATTAGTTTTATCCGTATTAAGAGATAGTCTATTAGATTTAAACCATTCTTCAATTAAGGCTAATTCATTATTTGCTATGTCGAACAGGTGATCAATGGAGTGGTGAGAGAAGAAGACATTAGTGTCGTCAGCAAACAGTATAAATTTTAATATGGATGATGTCATGGACAAGTCATTTATGTATAACAAAAAGAGCAGAGGTCCAAGTATTGACCCTTGGGGTACACCACATGAGATATTCAAAGCCAAGGATTTCTGACCTTTAAAATAAACATATTGAGATCTGTTGCTTAGGTAGTCAGAAAACCATTGATTACTAATACCTCGAAAGCCATAATATTCAAGTTTTTTTACTAGGACGTGGTGATCGACAGTATCAAAAGCTTTCGAGAGGTCAAAAAATATACCCAGTGAAAAATTTTTTTCATCCATTGAGTCAATGATATTATTTTGGAGGTCCAAAAGGGCCATGTAGGTTGAGAGGTTCCGTTGGAAGCCATATTGGGTGGGAGATAATAGTTTAAACTTATTAAGATAATCAGTTACTCTGTTACACATGAGTTTCTCAATTATTTTGGAAAAAAAGGAGAGTACAGATATTGGTCGATAATTACTAGTCATCTTTCTATCCCCAGTTTTATAGATTGGGGAGATTTTGGCAGTTTTTAATTCATTGGGTACTAATCCAGTAGCAAATGAGGTGTTAATAATAGTGCTCAGAGGGGAAGCAATAGCATGTATTGTGGATTTGGCTATTAGGGGACTAATTTCATCTGGACTAGATGAAGAAGCTCTTAATAAGCTAGAGACTTGAATAATCTCCAAGTCAGAGGTTGGAGCTATGCCGAAAGAGCACATAGGTGGGGTGGGCAAAAAGTGTTCAAAGGAAGTTGTGGCTTTGGGGATTTTAGCTGCTAAAGTAGTTCCAATAGTGGTAAAGTAGTTATTAAAGGCATTGGCAATAAGGGTTGGGTCCTGGACTAAGTCAGATCCAATAAGAAAATATTCAGGAAGACACGAGTCTTCGTTAGTATTAAGAATCTGTTTAATTATTTTCCAAGTCTGGTTAAGATTATTACCGCATTGGATAAAACAGTCAGAATAATAACGAGATTCACACTCTTTTCTCACAGATTTGAATTTATTACGATATTGGGTGAATCGTTGTTTATTAAGAACAGTAGGGTTCATTAAGAACTGCTTATGTAGCCTTGCTTTTTTCTTACAAGATTTGAGTAAAGACTTGGTCATCCAAGGCTGTTTAATAAAATTGCGTCCCTTAGTTTTTACGGTTAGCAATGGAAAAGCTTTATCATACAACAATTTATACTTTTGGAAAAAGGCTGAATAGGCTAGATTAGGGCCACTATTTAGGCATATAGTGTCTACAAAAGCCCAGTCAGTTGTGGTCAGTGAGCTGACAAATAATTCTTTGGCATCAGGAGAAAAGTTACGTGAGTGAGAGTAGGGAGCAGGAATCCGGAGTGGAGGGCTGAAGTCAATGTGGAGAAGAATAGGAAGATGATCTGAGATATCATTGATTATTATGCAAGAATCTTGACCAATGCTTAAACAATTAGTAAAGATGTTGTCTATAAGGGTTGCAGTTGTTTCAGTAATTCTCGTGGGCCTGAGGATCGTTGGGAAAAATTTATGGGAAAACATAGAATTCAAAAAAGCCTCAGAAGGGGGATGTTCACTATGGCGAAGTAGATTGATATTGAAGTCTCCCATTAAAAATACACGGTTAGTAGATTTTGATAAATATAATAAGGAGTCATCAAAGTCCTCAAGAAAACCAGGGATTGGCAATCCAGGAGGACGGTAGATAGTGCCAATTATTATGTCTTTATTTTTTTTTAGGGGCAACTTAATAAACATAGATTCAAAGGTGCTCAATTTAGATTTCGTCCATTCAGCTTCCAATACTTCAAATTCAATACCTGTTCGAATAAAAAAACCAACTCCTCCATGCCTTCCCACTTTCCTAGACCTGTGAATAAAATTGAACCCCGGGATTGAGATGCTTGATGCCAATTCATCAGAGAGCCAGGTTTCGGTAAGAGCAAGAACAGATGTATTAGATTGAGTCAAGAGGAGGTGAATTTCTGGGATCTTTAAATTCATGCCACGACAGTTGAGATGAGTTAAGCAAAAATGATCATTAGCATTAAGGCTAGCATAAAATTCAGGTAACTGAGTAGTGACTTTATATGAGCTTGAGAGCATAGTCCTAGCATTGTAAAAGTTAAAGTCAGCGTCAAGGTCCTCATCCTGCAATAGAGTTCTACATTCATCATTTAGGTCACATAATCTCAAGCAATATTCACTATTGTCAGCCAACGAAGAAATTCTAAAGCTAGTGGCAATTTCATCTATGTCATGCATGGAAACATCGTCCGAGGAAGTAGCAAACGGCAGATTTGAATTAAAACAATCATAGCAACACCAAACTAATCTCTCCAGTCCATGAACTTGAGGGACACAACATTGTAAATGAAAGTGAGACTTACACACTACACACTCAATCTCATCAGATAGTCCATTGATTATATAACCACATTGCGAACAATTGTGGGACGACAACGACATAAACACACAAAAAGCAAGAAATCAAAACACACACCTCAAAGTATGTGCAAAAGGCACAACGCCGAAAAAAGATAATAACTAAATGTCAAACTTATGTGCACAGGCACAGAAGGACAAAACAAAGAATGCGGGGGGGCCGAGACATATCGACAAAAGTAGTAAACAACATAACATTGCGACAGACAATCAGTCATCTCGACATAATAGTAATAATAATAATTAAAAAACTAAGTATAACTATACGTCAACAAAATTGTGTAAACAAAAACTGAGAATATAATGTATACAAATGCAGAAGGCTAAGTCATGTTAATCAAGGCCAATAATTGAAGTCAGTTGGGCAATTAAATTAAACAATTAAAATATAAGTGGAATTGATTAAACGAACTCTTGTCTAAACAGAAGCTGGATTGACGAGAATGATTCTGGCCAAACTATAGAACCTGGATTGAATAAGAAACATAAAAATGCTGCAGTGACTGCAGTGAGTGAATAATTTGCGATGCTGAAATACACGTTTGATTTGATGAAAACCTGACCAAAAAATGTAAGAATTGACCACCTGTGAGAAAATCTGCCTCTTGTGTGTCGCATTGTAACCTTCGACATTTCTAAGAGATTCGTCAGCTGAACGTCAAGAATCCATGAATCTATTTAAATGCATCCTGCACAAAATTCCGGATAAGAACAAAATCTATTTGCTATCAGCCGCTCTCGAGTCACTGCGAGGATGACTATAGTTGTGAAACAGCTAGACGCTCGTAGCAGTCTGTCTCTCTCAGCCGAGCCCTGCCTTGAGAATAGACCTATTCAACAACTTCAACAAGTGAAATAAACATCACATGTCTTATGCCTGGCATATGCTAGCCTGTCTCTGTCACTTGGTCATATCGTAGGCCTGTAGCCTCCATAGCTCATAATAGGACATATAAAAGGGTAGAACTATAGGCCTACATATAAGACAAGCATATTATATATATATACAAATATATATATATACAAATATATATATATACACACTATGTCCAAGAAAAAGACCCATCTTGTAAATATGGAAATAAATAGTATCAAATATCATTTTAATCGTGACATGCTTAATTACTTATCTAGTAGGCCTACTGATGAATGTAACTTTTTCATCATACAACAATGACGTCATTTACATCAAATTCAAATGTAAAAGACAGCACACAAAATTATCTAAAAATTTCAATATTATTTTAATATGTCATTTAAATGTCATTTATCAATATTAAATATCAACTTAATTTTATTCTTGTATGTATAACCTTATACCACAATGTGTGCCCAAAGTGTCCGCCTTCAGCACCAACGCAAGCTTCAAGACGCTTATGTCAATGGCCAATGCCAACATCAATAACACCATTTTCTTACAGTGTTAAAGTTTTCATTTTTTTCAAAATAATCATGATGCAATTTTTCATCGAGGACTCTCATAAATAGCAGATTTGTTGGTAAGTATGTCACGGTCAGAACGACATTTGAATTTAAAAATCGATGAATATTTATTTACTACTTATTTTCACATTTACAAAATGGATATCTTTTCCCCGGACAGTGTATACATACATATATTAAATTTATTTTATATATAAATTCAAGTGTGTGCATGTGTGTGAGTGTGTAGAAATCTCAGTTACATTGTATATAGGCCAAAGCCTGCTTCAGCATATGCTACCAGCAGCAAAGGAAAGCAGAGTTGCAGCAAAGGTTTCCGTTTCAATTTCAATGTGGCCTACAATCAGACGTCATATGCTGAAACATGTGTAGCCTGCACAAGGGCGGATACAGGAATTTTCGAAGGGGGGCCAAAATTTTTGGTCTTGTGAGACAGGAGAAAATTTTTTTAGTCATCGACCAAATTTTCCGAGGAAAAAATACCATTTCATCCGCCAAAAAAACTGATGACCTTTTTTTTTTTTTTTAGTCATCGACCAATTTTCCGGGAAACACCACCGCTAAATCGACGGGGGGGCCAAGTCCCGTGCGATTTTGTAATAGGGGGGCCTGATGTCCTGTTTTTCTCTCCCACTACATTTATTTAATGGCTTGTTGAAACCAAATGGGGGGGCCACGTCCCATGCAATTTTTAAATGGGGGAGCCATGGCCGGATTGGCCCCCCCTGGATCCGCCCCTGAGCCTGCATATTATTTGTGCCCGACTAAAATACTGAGCGATATCTGCAACATATAACTTTCTAGGTTATGAACTGAAATGTGTGGTTTACATCATCTGGGGCAGAGAGGTCCAGGGCACCAATAATGGGCTGAATTGCCCATCCTTGCAGGGATGGTGGATCTAAAAAATTTGCAAAAATAGACAAACCTAGGCCAATCTGACGAATTGATGCTCGCTGTACTTTATTTGCACAACACACAAAATTTATGAAGCAGGAATTGTATGATCTATAACTGTCGCACAAAAGCACATTTGATGCATGGCTCTCTCTCTGTCTGTCTGTCTGTCTGTCTGTCTGTCTCTCTCTCTCTTAGGTGGCTGGTCTCAACTCTCAAGAGCCTCATGATCTGAGATCTAATTGGATTTAGCCATTGGTTTAGGGGGGCGTCACGTGACTTAGCCACCCCTGTGAAGAGTGTTCAGTGTGAAACCTCGTTTTGGTCTGCACACCTATATTTAAGGAAGTTAATCTACATGAACATTGTCTATGAGCCATACGATTATAGGCCTATTAGAAAGCAGTAAGGTTAATTAATTGACCACGAAATTGTACTATGCAAATTATATTCATGAACAATATCAATATTTTCAAAAGGCTTTTACTAAATCGACAAACCTGTCACGATTTTCCAACTATTAGTACCATACTCTAGAACACCAGTTACCAGGGGTTATTTTAACGTGCAGCTGGACACGTTCTCAATGCTGCTGCGAGGCTCATTGCCCGTCTTCCTCGATTCTCACACATATCTACATTCATGGCTGAACAACTTCACTGGCTTCCACTCTCAGCTCGCATAGAATTCAAAGTTATAAGTTTGGTTCTCAAGTCTCAACGAGGCCTTGCTCCGACGTATCTTTGTGATCTCATACTTCGCCCCATTTCGGCCACTTCGCTGCGTCCTCTTAGGTCCTCAGATCGGCTTGACCTCTTTGTTCCTCGCGTCAGGACCGCCATGGCTCAATCCAGATCATTTGCCTGCATAGGTCCCTCCCTATGGAATGGTCTTCTCCCATCCGTTCGCTCTGCCATCCTCTCTGGTAGTCTTTCGTCATCTTTCTCTTGTCTAAAGACCTGCCTTTTCTCTCGGAGTTGCACGCACTGGGAGCGCTTCTGAAAGGCTCTTGCTGCAAGAAGCGCTTTACAAATGGTCAGATACGATACGATACGATACGACACATAGTGTGTAGTTGGAAAAGAGATTTGTGCAGTTGAAAATCAGATCTTGTGCAGTTACTTTTTGCCTTGTTGCGTGAACCGACGAGAAGTTAGTGGTAAAAAGGTGGACACAAACATGATAGTAACAGCCCAAAGTGAAAATCTTTGAGGCGGTTTATTTGTGTGATATTTATGTTCAGGAAAAGAGCAGGCCTGTTGAAATTTGGCGTGAACTATAATATATATGGTGATTACATACAGTTTTCAAGTCAAGCATTAGACCGATACGGCGAAAGTCACCCGTGTGCATGAAGTAAGAGCGGGGGAAATGAGTGATGTAATCGAAGGTTCTGCTGAAAAATCACACATAGGCTGCAGACAGAAGAACTTGCAGTAGGCTAAATGTATGGGCGGAAGCAGATTCAAGGCCTGCTGTAGGTTGATATCCTGATAAAGTTGTAAAGGCCGGGGTTATCCTTCATACCATAATGACAACTTCTTGGCCATCGTAGTCTACTTTCTCCTGCTTTTGCCGCTTACTCTGACAAGCTGAAGCAGGAAGGGACGTAGATAGTCGGACGCATAAAGCAAAATAGTCTAGGCTACTATAATATAACAACCCAAGTATCTAACTGGAGACAGGCGATGAAAAGAAAAGAATTAATCAGGCAGACTGAGCTAGCCTTTCAGCCACACAGGCTATCCAATACATACATATATGGTGTAGGATTGTAGGTCAATGCATACTCAAATTTCCTTCCAAATTCTCCACATATCCCCATATTACACGCACCCTTTTTGAGTCTATGTGATTCCATCCAAAAATCACCATCCTCAGAATCTGAAAGATACACGTAGGCCTATGTTATTGAACTAGCATCTCGCACATGGGTTTAGACTTAGATGCAGTGATTCCGTTAACGTGCGTCCGTGCGTCCCGGACGCACAAATTTTGACGCCGGACGCACAAAAATAAATGCGGTGCGTCCATGGACGCACTGAAGTTGTGGATGGACGCACAAATAAATTAACGATGCGTCCATGGGACACCAATAAGAAATACCCTAGATATATACTGGTACTATATAGTTGTAGGTTATAGTGTCCTAAAATTTCCCTGTTTATTCTTTAATTGATAATAATTATTATGTCCTTGCTAACGATAATCGCATTTGAGCTCTCTCAGGCTCTGTATTCATTCATTCATTCATTCATTCATTCATTTCAATAAGTTACATAGCGCCTTTACAAGAAACCCTGTCAGAGGCGCTCTCCAGTCAATGTTAATGCAATATGATGCATTCTGATTGTGCTCTAACACTAGCGTTTGCTTCTAAATGGCTGTTAATTTGTTCTCAAAATTAAAAAACCAATAACTATACTTATCGTTGTCTTAGGCCATATAGGCATATGGCCTACTTGACCTTTCTGGAGAAGCTGGCTATAATTATTTTATGAGTTTATGACTTGGTATTTTCTGTATTGGTATCGACAACTTCAGATTATAACACACACAAAATATCCAACGGTAAATTAATTTTATAGCTGATTTTGGCTATAGCCTAAATGAACGTACTTTTGTAAACGGAAGAGAGTTATAGCTAATTTTTGCGTACGAATGTGGCTGTTCGCAAAATCTACGAGTTGCAACAGAATGAGCGAGTTATTTTTGCGTAGGCCACGTAATAATAGGCCTAATGGTTGGGCCCTTTGTCGCCTGTAATATAAGAAGCTCGGAATTGTTTTACATTTGTCCTACTTTGGCCCGATGGGACTCCAAAAATGAATGGGTGTGGAGTCCATGACTCTCATCCATTTGGCGTGGACTCCCAACTTTTTTGATGTGATGCGTCCATGACTCCAAGAATTCAGACCTTAACGGAATCACTGCTTAGATGGAATTGGACCGAGGAACGGAACCCGGATCTTGTGGTGGTGACGGAGATGCTTATATCTTATATCCCCCAAATATTTCAGAAATATTATCACAAACATTATAGATTTCTACGGTGTTATCCACTTCTTGTCCGTAATTATCAATTTTGATACAGGTGACAGCCTAAACTGCCACCGTTACGCTGTGTAAATTTTAAAAATATAAGATACAGGTAGGGGGAATTATTCAAGTCTTAAACCACGTCTCTGAGTACCAAATTATGATTGAATTTGTCAAGGTAACAGCCTAAAATGCTATTACAACAGTGAACAAATGACTTTTTTCAAACAATGGACGAGAAAAGAAAATTATGAGTAATTTTTTCAAATGACAGCTTTAAATGCCAGATTAACAGCGTGAAAATGAAAAAATTAAACAATAAAGAGGAGACTCTCTAAACTCTAAAAACCATAGCTGTCAGCATTTAAAAAGAGAAATTTTGTTCAGATGACAGTTACAGTGTGGAAATTCAGAAATGTAAACAATAGTGAGGGGCATTTATTGAAGTCTCAAACCATGCCTATTGGCGTGAAATTTGTGAGCAATTTTTTTAAAGATCACAGTCTAAAAGTTGCCATTATAATGTTGTAAAAAATATTTAAACAATGGGACGGTACACTTATTAAAGTCCTAAACCATGACTATCAGCACTGAAATGATGAGCAACCTCGGTAAATTACAACTTAGAATACCACCAGTGCAGTGTGGAATTTAAACAAAATTCGAAAATTGGATTGGTACATCACCTTCCAAAACCCCTACCCAGCTAGGTGCTCGTGCATTGGAAATTATTGTCCTTCGGTCGCTCGTTCGTTTCCACAAACCCAGGACCAAGTCTGCGGCTATGTTCACACACACGCATTCTGGTTCTCATGAATGACTCCAGAGCTTGTAGCATATAAAATTTCCAGCAGTCGTATCCTAAGCCAAGTCATGGTGTGGTAAAATATCATTTACATGTAGATCGGCGACGCGGCTCCTGGTTAAAACTGCTATTAGCCTAAACAGTACATATTCGTGTTGATGTGGGTGTCAGTATAGGCCTATCGATCAATAATGACCATTTGGGAGGTTTGCTAATGACATTTATCGGTCTTACATCGTATTTTGCAGTTAGTGGGTTATATTTTATCCAAAATTTGAAATTAGCTCAAAGATATTATTTCTTGGGGAAATATCTCATCTTGTCTGCTAGCTTTAGCTTTAGCAAAGCAATATCATGTTGATCTTAATGACCAGGGTTTCAGAGCAGAAAAGCAACATTTAGACGTACCCTTACATATATATATAGACCTACTAGCGAAACTTTGGAAGTGTCCAGGAACATAGGACCATTTAACTTTATTACACTTAACAATCTTTCTGAGCTATTTTAAATTCCAGCAACAGCAGAGGATCTGTAAGGGATCTTTAAGGGATCTCTAGTCAATTAAGGATATTGAAAAGTCTGAACGTCTAAGAACGTCTAGCTGATTTCATTCGTTAATTCATTTGGAGATTTTGCCATGATGAACTTTGAGTCAAACATTGTCATATCAATTGATTTTGATCTTTAATATGAATTTTTATAAAGTCGGAAAATCTTAATATTCAAACATCTAAGGCTCCAGTCGAAAGTCAAGCGCAAAGCACCAGCTTATTAACGAGCGCTCACCAAAAGCTGCTTCAGCTTTGGGGGACAAATCCCTGGTCAAGGACTTTCTTATGTCCAGTCTCAAAATACGTCATTTATGTGCAGTTGAGAAAATTTCTTAAAATAACCCCTGCCAGTTACCATAATTGGCCTTCATGCGTCCTAGGCCCTATGCTCCAAAATTGCAGGCTACTGGGCTGAACCTTGTGCCTCGCACCCCCTTCCCCGCCCACCCCAAATTTCCCATTGACTCTCAACTGTCCCAACCATGTTTCCTTAGTCTGTGCCACCTACCTCCAATCCAAATACTTTGGACAATGGCACCTTCTTAAAATGTGCAATAAGACATAGAACCAGAAGCAGTGATAGGTTACTACACCATAATTATAGTTTGCTACGGAAGTTAGTAGCATTATAGTTTCTGAGAACAGTAACATCGATTTGGAGTTAGTATCTCTGTCTGATTGGTTCAATAAATATTCATGTCTGGATGTTTGATGGACATCAGTATATCATGTGTAGCATCAGTATATCATGCAGTGTGAGAATTGTGGAAAAATAACTGGGGGGGTTGGACCATTATCCACTTGGAATTGGGGTGTAAAAAACATACTTTAACATGGGGCTCTAAGAAAGACTGGGGGGGTCGAAACCCCCCAACCCCCCCGGCAATTCTCACCCTGATATCATGTGTATGTAGGTTAGGTACACTGTGTAGTGTGTAATCACAAGAGCTCTGCTCAGTAAACCTCAGCCTCACATATTAATTAGATAGTCTTGCAGGTGCGATTATATTTTTAGCACGTGAATTGTAAAGTAAAAAGTTACTATTATATATTTCGAAAGACCTCTGGTCAGTGGCGGCGCCAGGATTTCAGTTTCGGGGGGCTTAGCCCCGCGGTGAAAATTTTCCATTTCCGCCGCCAAAATTTCTGACGACCTTTTTTTTTTTTTTTTTATAGTCATTGACCGAAAATCTTGGATGTTTTAATGTAAACAAAATTCGGATGGCCCTTTTTTCAGGGGGGCTGAACCTCTTGTAGGGGGGCTTAGCCCCCAGGCCCCCCTAGCGCCGCCACTGCCTCTGGTACAGCATGTCTCAGTCTTACGAAGGATGCGAAGGCAACTTTTGTGAACGCCAGTAACTGTTCTGCTTCTCTGAACTCGTTTCACCTCTGAGTATATTATGTTATCATGAATCATTAGATAACGGCTTCCAATGAACAATTGAATGAAGAATAATGAACGAATAGATAAGAAAATAGGAACAACTGCACGGACCAACAGAGGATCTAGAAGTCTGGCTTATGGCTCTAGATTCGTATATACCAACTGTAGGCTATCTACATGAACTGAATGTCCATAATTCAAGTCGACACCCTTTAGTGGTTCATCACGATCACGAGCCCCCCCCCCCCGACAAATGCCATCACCTGGCTTGGCACTAAAAGCCTGCTCTGAGAACGGATGACGAGGCACATAAAAATAAAAAAGAGCCGAGCAGAGAACTGGTATTCAAATGCCTGTGCACATAGGCTGGCGAGTAAGCAGCATGCATACATCAACCATCAATTGGATATTATATTATATGATGCAAGATATTACCTTACCAGACCAATATTTAAGCCATCGAAACAAGAGCATCGATGATT